>VMDO01001886.1:0-187146 GCA_007922755.1 Pedetes capensis | reverse complement strand
AAAGCAGTCCCACAACAATCAGCCATTGAAAACCTATGAGGGTCGCTATGAGTCAGACCTGACTCAATGGTACCTAACAACAACAACACATAGAGCACAGTGTCAATACAAGTTCCTACAATTCCTTCCTAATGCAGTTGCCACCATTTGGACCCCTTTTTATGAAATTCTGCATCCACCACTGTTCTAATCCCTTTTCGATGCTGCACAGATTTCTAAAGAAGGAGAAAAAACTGAGCCAGGCGCGGTGGCACATGCCTGTAATCCCAGCAGCTCGGGAGGCGGAGGCAGGAGGATTGCAAGTTCGAGACTAGAGGCAGTCTGTGTAATTTAGCAAGACCCTGACTCAAAAAGTAAAAAAATGGGCTGAGGGTGCAGCTCAGTGGTTCAGCACTTGCAGAGCATGCAAGTGCAAGGCCCTGGGTTCAACCCCCAGTACCACACACACACACACACACAAAAAAAAAAGGAGAAAAAACTTTCAACATCCAGTTCCATCTCCTGTCTCAGAACTATGTTCACATAAAACAATGTTCTCATAAGCCCCAGGAAATTAGCTCAGGTAAATAAAGGCAGATAAGGCCTATACTAATAAAAGATAATGATATGTTTCTTTTCTTCACTTCGTTCATTAAGTTGCTTTTGAAAAAAAGAGTACCTAAGTAATAAATATCAACTTTTAATGCTCACCACCACCAATCTTATATTGTGAATCATGGTTAAGAAATGGAAGTTTATAATGTTCTGGTGGAAGAGTTAAGAAAATACACTATTTACTAATTTTATGGGGAGGCTGTATAGAGCTGTGCGAAAGTTCTTAGGCTTCGGAATAACCCTGTCTTTGAATCTAAACTTTTTACTTCTTGGCTTCAAAATTCTAGCTGCATAACCTATCACAAACTCAACTTCCTTTAGCTGAGCAGTTGGAATAAATTTCATACAAAGTTGTGGCCCAGAAGGTTTTGTGATGTTTAAATGAGATACAGAGATACAGTTATCCCTCAGTACCCACAGGGGACGGTCCCAGCTACGTAGATACCAAAATCTGTGGATGCTCAAATCTCTTGTATCAAATGGTGCATTGTTTGCCTATGACCTCCGCTCGTCCTCCCGTATACTTTACAACATCTCTAGATTATTTTTAATACCCACTACAATGTAAGTGCTATGTAAACCGCTACAATGTATTGTTCAGAGAATAATGACAGGAAAAAGTAGTCTCTATGTGTTTAGTGCCTGCAGCCATAGCCCTGTGGCATCCGATCCCGTCAGATCTCGGAAGCTAAGTAGGGTCGGGCCTGGTTAGTACCTGGATGGGAGACCGCCTGGGAACACCAGAAGCTGTAGGCTTGGGAGAAGGACCTGGCAACCCCCTCCCAAAAATCAATCTGCCATTGAAAACCCTATGAACAGCAGAGAAGCACTGACAATTGTGTTTCCCCTGTTGCACAGAGGGTCGCTATGAGTCGGATACCGACTCGACGGCACCTAACAACAACAACAACAATGTGTTTAGTACAGATGTAATTTCCTTTCTGAATAATTTTGATCTAAAGTTGGTTGAATCTGTGGATGCAGAACCCACAGATACAGAGGGCAGACTGTGCTTTATGCAGAGTGACAAATAAATATAAGTAAATCCTTGGCATTGTCACTCCCAAATGGTAGCTATCAGAGAGAAGAGAGGTGTGAAGGTGACAAGAACCAGGACCTGAAGAAGCTCGG
The DNA here is from genome assembly GCA_007922755.1 of Pedetes capensis. Lineage (NCBI taxonomy): Eukaryota > Metazoa > Chordata > Mammalia > Rodentia > Pedetidae > Pedetes > Pedetes capensis. The sequence goes on along the minus strand of VMDO01001886.1, from coordinate 185,421 downwards.
GGCTGTGTCTGTGGACTCCATTGTTGTTGACATGACCATCACTCTTTCCACTTACACTTTCATTTAGTTACTGCAGTTTTATTTCTTTCAACCTAAAGCAACAAAATATGTTATAAATTTCTCATGATGAAGGTTTGAATGAGGCAACAACAGGCCACAAAGTAATTGATAGTGTAGGTCCAAAGCAGAGCTGGAGTCTGGAATAGTTCTTGATGGGTTCTAGAAATGTTCTCTACTACTTTCACTCTTTATATAATAAGTATACTTTACATGTTCTATGTGTATGTTACACCGTAGAGTGTGTGTGTGTGTGTGTGTGTGTGTGTGTGTGTGTGTGTGTTTTGTTTTGGTGCTGGGAATTGAAGCGAGGGCCTTGTGCATGCTAGGAAAACACTCTACCACTGAGCTACATTACTGGCCTTTAAAAGTGATTTGAACATGGTGCACATAAGAATCACAAGGTCTGCATATACCAAACTCAGTATTAAAACTAGCCAATTTAAATTTTTAAAAGCCAACTCTGAATTTAATAATGTTCTTTGCTTTTTTGAATATGAAAATGACATCTTATGCAAGTATTTGGCCTGCAGATATTTTCTATTTATCTGAAAATATGTGTTATATATATAAGTATAGATACATGTATTACGTATAGAAATATCTGTATAGAGAATATGTTGTTGCTGTTGTTGTTAGGTGTCGTCCAGTTGTGTCCGACTCATAGCGACCCTCATAGGGTTTTCAATGGCTGATTGCTTCGGGATTGCTCTGGGAGTGGATTGCAATGTTCTTCTCCCATTTTTGCAGTGCTAGGACTTGAACCTGGGACCTCAGACACTGCAGAGCGGCACTCTAACAACTGAGCTAAATCCCAGTCCATAGAGAATACAGATACAACTATATCAATGGGATTATTTTTGGAGAGACTTGATATTTTATGATTTAAATTTCAACTAACTGATTAAGGCTAATTGTGATATTAACACAAGTTTAAAAAGAATATGCTCATTTTTGTGAAGTAGTGGTACACTTTGGCATGTTAATGATAGCAATCTTTTTTTTTTTCAGTTCTGGGGGACTAAACCCAGGGCCTTGTGCATACTTTGCAAGTGCTCTACCACTAAGCTGCACGCTTGGCTCCTTTTTAAAATTCTTTATGTTGAGACAATGTCTCACTAAATTACAGGAGCTGCCGTGGCCTCAAACTTGCAATCCTGCCTATGCCTCCCAATTGCTAGGATTATAGGCATGCACCACCATGGGCAGCAATAACAATGTTTTAATTTTTGTTTTCTTTTTTATATTCAAAAGAGGAAGTTTAATGTAACCTGGATTTCTGTCCTCTGGTAAAATCAGACAACCTGGCAGCAGTGGCTTGGAGCTGAGTGCACCTGCAGCAGCAGAGGAACCCCCTCTCTGGTTTGCTGCGTGGCCCCACTGCTTCCTATGATCTTACACTTGCCACTTGGCTACTTTGCTTACCTGTCAGACCCAGGAGACATTTGAATTTGCTAGCCTGGGGGCCAAGACACTGGTCAGCCAGTTGCCTTTTCCACCCCTAGCCAACTATCTGAACTACCTTTTTCAGTAGAAGGCTGGTGGACAATTCTAACACCAACCTGGGGGAGGGAATCACCGTCTGCTACTCCCTTTGATCTCTCCAGTGCCTGCCATAGCAAGCACTCGTGAAAGGTTTGTTGAGTGAATGAAAAGCCCCATAATGTGTGCTTCCTGCCTGTACCTGTCTTCTGTCACAGTTCTTTTCAAGGTACATGAGTTTGCTAGCCTCACTATGATCCTAACTGCCTTTTTCTACTGTAGCACAAGGTACAAGGTTAGGAAAATAAAAGGAAAAATGCTCTCCTCTCTGTCAGTTTAAATGATTTGAAGCAGGTTTTATTATACCAAATTATCATCAGGCTAATTGCTTGACAGCCTCTCTTGTTACTGCTGCCTGGCGCCATGCAACTGATCTACTCTGCTGATATTGGGCCAGGAGAGGCGGGCATATTCTCACCAAGGAGAATTCTGCTAACCTGGAAAATGCCCAGAACCCCTTAGCATCATACAGCAAATCCAACATTCCCAGTAATGTTTAAGAGCATATAATCTGCAATCAGACTGTCTGATTTCAAGTCATCTTAGTACCATTTATTAATTTTGTGACTTTGGACCAGTCTTTCATCTGTTTGTGCCTGAGATTCCTCAGCTATGAAATGAGCATAACAATGATATCTCCCCAGCAGGGTTGTTGGAAGGGTTAAAACAAAATGCGTGTGACACTTGGAATCCTGCTTGATATGTAGTACCTGTTAAGCACCCTGCTAAGCAACTAAGAACATACCTAAGTATAAATGTGATATGTGCTGCTGCTTTTAAACCTTTTCTATTCTTTATGTTAGCTATGCAATGATCCTAGACATTGAGATGAGCCATTGATACTGCTGTAATTTTCTTCCACAATGCCCCTTTTCTGGTTTTTCATCTGTAAAACTAAACTGTGATCCTAAACATAATTCTTTTACCCTGATTCTTAGCACTAAATGGTAATGTGAGCTCCTCATTTGGGATGTTGGGGTTTTAAAGGGATGACTGAGTACATTCTTGTGAGGAAGTACTTTGGTTTTCCCAAACAATTAGAGCATGTGAAGAGTGAAAAGAAGAATAGGGGTGATATGATGACTTTAGGCCCACAGAATAGAGGCAGAATCAAATAAAACAGTGCGTTGGATATGCCCAGTAACGTCAATGGTGGGAAAATATACCTTTTGATTTCTGTGTCATCTGTGGCTTATGTCCTATAATTATCACACAGAAAAGATATTATATAATGGTACTTTGGACTTAACCAACATCGTTTATGATGCTAAGAGATCTAGAGGCATTATCTCATTAACCTTGTTAGTGTCACGCTGCCATCAGATTGGCATAAGGAATGATCGCTCAAGCACAAAGTGAGCATTGGCTCAGCTGCTAACGTGCCTACTTCCCTGAGTGTCCTTGAAAATCAGACTCCTTCAAACACTCAGAATTCTCCAACAAATACGATTTCTCACAACATTCAAGGCCAATGGACTAGGAGCAAGAAATTGAGGTCATTAGGTTTTTCTCTCTGCTCACTGCTCAGTGAGCTTTCAGGTGGGAGCCTATATGTGGGAATTTACAGAGTTGAGCTAAACCCATCTTGAACCCCACAGAAGTTTCTCTTACTGAAGCCTTTTCTCATCTTACACCTTACATCATCACCTTGGTCCTTGTCACTGTCCTTGCCACCGTGATCTATTCTACAATGCCCGTTCCCACTAAAGATGCAGTGTGACATGCAGGATACCAGTTCTGCCTGAATCTTTCACATGATTTTATAAAATTTCGTTTATTTATTAAGCCTCTAATGTACGCCAGCCATTGCTCCACCCAGGGCCTCGGCCAGGATCAACATAAACGTCTTTGTCCTCATGGAGCTGACATTCTTGTGAGCAGAGATGATGAACAACATACACAATACATATGTAAAGTATGTAATATGTTGGAAGTTGGTGAGGGCTCTAGGAAAAGGAAAGTAGATCAGAGGCCAAGAGGTTCTTTCCACGACCTCAATTCATAAAATTCCTTAAATTCCTTTGGGGAGCATTAAGGACAAACTTCAAACTTTTAAAAACATATTCCAGGATAGTTCTTTGAGCTTCAAGTGTATGCCATAAAAAAACAAGGCCTGACAAGGGAGTGACCTACAGACACGCAAATCTACCTCACGTAGAAAATCAGTGTACCTTACAATTCCTAGAGAAAAGTGCAACTGTTAGGGACTGACACAAAGGAATTGGGAGTAAAGAAACTGTACTCTCCTCCTTATTTTTGTGCAGCTTTCCCACCATAGACCCTCATCTCTAATCCTAAATAAGCACTCTGCAAGCACATGTGCAAATCATTAAGGAAAAATACCAGCGGAAATCTGGTGTTCTGAAATCACAGCTATCCATCATGGTCTGCAGTCCATCAACAGAGCAACATAAAACTCTCTTGTCTGAGGGCTTGTGTTTTTAAAAGGCAATCAGAAGAAAACAGGATGTGCCACGGTAGATGAGCTACTAGCTTTTAGAGAAAAGGAAAAATAAAATCACATTCCTTCAAAAACTCATCTAGTATCTTGCTCCACTTAACAAATATTAGGATGGAAAGAAACTCAGTGATGTTCTGGGCCTGGGTCTTCCTCCAAAGATGAGCAATGGAGGATAACACAGTAAAAGACTTGTTCAAGGTCACTTAGATAATCAGTGGCCAACCAAGAAGGAAAAAGCCCCTTGCTTCGGGGCTGACCGTTCCAGAGTGCTGCCTCCAGATTAGATCATCAGTACTTCTTTAAACAAAGATGGCCTAACCCTCAACAACTGATTACCAAAGAAGTTAGGCAGATGGTAAACGAGACGTCAAGATGTTTATAAAGGCATTTCAGATATTCGATAGAACTCTGAAGTGAGAATATAGGAAATGGGAGATGGGGCTGAGGGTAGGGTTTGCCTTGGCAGTGTCGTGTGGATGGCCTCTCTTCTGAATGAGAGAGGCTTATGCCCATTCCAGTGTGAAGAATTTACTCTGCACCAAAGTCATCTGCGTTGATTGTAAAGGTCCTCTGTTATTAGTTCATTTTCCATTGCTATAATGAAATACTTGAGGCTGGGTACTTTATAAAAGAGGTTGATTTAGCTCATAGTTTGGGAGATAGAAAGTCCAAACCAGCTCTGGTTTGGTGCAGCTCTGGTAAGGACCTCCCTTGCTGCTTCACATCATGGCAATGGTATCATGGTAGTAGCATGTGTGAGAGGGAGAGACGGGAAGCTAGATATTGGAGATGGGCTAGCTTGCTCTTTTATAACTACCCTCTCTCAAGAATTAACCAGGGTGCCATGAGAACGACATTAATGTCTTCTGAGGGCAGGACACCTAGTGGCACAATCACCTTGCACTAGGCTCTGCCTCTTAAAGGTTCTACCACTTCCCAGCATCACCACACTGAAGATGAAGCTTCCATCACATACACCTTTGGTGGACACACTCAGACAATATCAAAACTGCAGCAGCAGCACTTCCAAACTGTAGGACTGCAGACTTCACTGTTCTTCAGTCCCTTGAAAAGCCACCTGACAACTGAGGGTGACGGGACACACTCTGCTGTCTCGCTGCAGGTCATGATGAAGGTGGGGAGAACAAATCATCCCTCCCATGCCACTGCTATCAGGTAACATCTGAGCTCTTCCCTGGGCCAGATACTGTACTAAGTGCTTTACTTAGACCATCACCTTCAGTCCTCATATGGGATAGGTATCCATTTCAGAGGAGAGAAAAGTGAAACATGGAAACATTTAGTTAAGTTGTACAGAGTCACAAAGTTAGTGAATGTCAAAGCCTCTATCACAGAGGGAAGTGGTTAATGTGTGGCCTTTGGGATCATATCCCAAGGTGTGGGCCTGGATGTTAATTCCACCTCTGCTGCCTACTTGCTGTGAAATACTTGACAAGCTGCTCTCAACTTCCTCAAGCCTCAGTTTCTACCTCTGTAAGGGTGGAATAATACTTATAGTATTTACCTTCTGGAATTGTGGTTATGATTAGAGAATGTAACATAGTAACTTCAGAAACACAGTAACTATTAATGGGTGGTGCTGACTACAAGACAAACCATGTGAAATTGCTACTGTATTAGACCAAAAATTGTCAGATCTCAGCAATTTCGTATGGTTCATTCCAATTCTACAAATAGGCATCCATTTTTTGTAAATATCACAATAGTTCCCTTGTTCATTTCATAATTTGTGAAAAGACAGTGATTCAATTGCTTCCATCTAATTTTTAAAATATCCTTTTTGCTTACCTGCTTGTTTTAGCTCCCCTAAGGAATCACAGAGATTTCTTTTAGCATAACATAGCATCTCTGAGGACATAGGTAATAGCCAGAGTTCTTGGAGCCAACTTGTGGAGGATGTTGTCACAGAGAGCTCGAAGAAGAGTAGATTTCAAGTGAGCTTAGGTGGGACGGAGCTGGACTGTGAGGAAGGGATTGGTGTGATGAAGAGGGAGTTGACCCCTGGCTCCTTAACTCCTGTGAATGTTCTGTTGTTCCAGGGAATGGCTTTCCCACGTTAGAAGGCTGGTTGGGATAAACAAATGTCAAACATAACCATTTGTCATTGGGCATAGTGGAGATGAGATCTTGATCAGCAGCAGGAAGTTGTTAAAGTTGACACATTCAACTGTGACTTGTTTAGCCTGGATGCTCTTGAACTCTGGCCTGCTGGGCATAGCATATGGTGGAAGGAAATACAACTCAGTTGTGGTATTTGGGGAGGTCATGGTGTAGGAGGAGGAAAACAAGAATGGGATGAGAGTTTTGCCTTCCTAAAAGGAAAGAAGCCTGCAGCCATAGCACTGTGGCATCTGATCCCTAAAATCTCACAAACTAAGCAGGGTCGGGCTTGGTTAGTATTTGGATGGGAGACTGCCTGGGAACACCAGATACTGTAGGCTTGGGATACGGACCCAGCAACCCACTCCCAAAAGTCAATCCACCATTGAAAACCCAGTGAATAGGAGGGAAGCACTAAAAATACTGCTTTGCCTATTGTACATAGGGTTGCTGTGAGTCAGACACTGACTCCATGGCACCTAACAACAACAACAAAAGGAAAGAAGGCTGCTTTAGAGAGAATGCATCTGTGATGCAAGATCTACTGGAAGGTTCTTTTCTTCTGAAAAGATGATTCTATGCTCCAGCGCCACCACGGTTCCCAGCCCCCAGGTTCCTCAATCCAATTTCCTTAGATTAAAGCACATTCTGGAGAGACAGGCTTTCTAGTTAATACAGAAACAGTCTTTAAATAAAATCCATCTCTCCTTTGAAATGCAGTGACATCTTTGAGATGCTTTAGACTTTCTTGCTGTCTGGAATAGAGATTACTACAGCATGTAGAATATAACACCCCCTGTGATTCCAGAATTCCGCTGAGTGTGCACACGTGTGCGTGTGTGTGTGTGTGCGTGTGTGTGTGTGTGTGTGCATGCACACATGTGCTTCTGGAGGCATGTTCCCTCTTCTGTCTTTCCACACCTAAAAAATAATCTGCAAATCTTTTTAGGGTTCTTTTGCAAGGAGATTTACAAGTCATCTATGGAACCTTTGGTTTGTTTTCTCTGACCATGGCAGCCCTAGGCTAATGAAAATGCATTTACATACTCAGAAACTCAGACACACTTGGAATCCCATTTTCTTTCTGTGTGTACTATTCCTTTCTCTCTCTCTTTGTGTCTGTGGTTACTGTTAAGCTGACCCTACAGTCTGGGGCAAATACCAAACTTGAAGCAACCACTGCTTATCCATACAACCGCAAAGGATTGCAGTTTCTGGGGCTCAGAAGATAGATGGAAGTAAAATTCCTAGCTAGTGGCAGTGTAGGGAACTTGTGACAGTTCCAGCTACAAGTTGCCTGCATTTCATTCCATTTTGCTGTTTAAAGTGCAGTGGTTTGTGGGGTTTTTTTTCTTTTTCCAACAAGCAGCATCTTTATAAATTTTTACATCTGAAATAACATTTTACAATATTGAATTTCATTGTTAGAAACAGTGACTGTAAAAAGATCTTTCTTTTTATTTCTTTCTCCCTCCCCTTCTCCCAATTTCCATAAGAAACTGTTGCTTGCAAAAACCATTGTAAAAATTGAGCTTAATCAGCTGCAGAGAAGCCTGAGTAGAGACTAACCAGAGGGAGGAAGAGCAGATAGAGGCACCGAATGGTTGCTGACGCCACGGCACCCATTGGTCTTTACCTTCTCTTTGTCATCAGAGCACAAATTGGTATTTGTGAGTCAGAGGGCTCTACAGCGACACTTGTTGGAAGGGCTGGAGAGAGCTTACTGGACACCACAAACTCCTTACCACAGCCTGACAAACAGCCTCTCCAAGGTGCATGTGGAGCCCAGTTGCCGCAGCCACTGTAGAAACCGGTTCTCAGGTTCTGGCCACTGGCCTTCCCTGCCACTGGGGGCCTGTGCCTGTCAGGCAGGCTGCCTGGTGATTGGCTGGGAAGAGGGCAGTAATTTGAACTGCTTTTTGTACTTAGCTAATCAGGGCAGCGCAGGTTCAGAGCAGAGGTGCCTGGGTGTCAGACACCTGTGTCTCAGCTCTTGCCTTCCTGGGGCTGGCTCCCAGGGATTCTTTCCGCACAGGAATCATTCCTCTGTGCCACCTCCCTCAAGCCTCAGAGGCCCCTCCATGGGCCAAGCCTGCCCAGTGTCACACTGGACAGAGGTGTCCGACACTTAAGCGAGGACAATGGCAGTGCCTGGGTTTAGACATCTATAAGGTAAGTTCATTTTAAACCAATTATTTTTCACTGACATTATTTCTACATTGATCTTGACAGAAATGCCAGTATTAGAGAGGTAAACTAAAGAGAGGCAGGGAACTTGTTCAGTTTAGGGCTTTGTGATGAAATTACCAAATTATTCAGCTGTCGATTGTGCTGGCAAAATGATACAAAGGAATAAATACAGACGTAAACGGGAAGAGGGGACTTGACAAGTTATTGTAACCCCTGTAGGCACTTGGCACCTCATTGTGCACTCCTTTCTATTTGAAGAGAGCTGAAGGGATGATAAAGAAACTTTTAGTTAAGACCAATAGATATATATACTAACTTGTACAATAACAGAAAGGCAGGCCAAACATCTTGACACTCTCCAATCATGCACCTCCAGGATTTCTAGTCTAATTTTGATTATAACTTAGTTTTATAGTTATCTTTCATTTTTTTCTTATGTGATATAAAACCAGATTTTGGTTTTTACGTTTGTTCAACATAGATGACTTAGTGAATTCCACTTCTGGAAGGGGCTTTGATTGTATTGTTTGGCTCATTTTGCCCATCTTTATGTTGGAGAGAAGATCAGATTCTAAATGCCAGCACCTAAACTGGAGCAACAGTTGAAATGCTTAGGAATGTTAAGCCCTGATTCTGATTAAGCTTACACTCTACTCTGATTTCATTTTACTTGTAAATTGACAAATACTTCAAGGACCATCTTATCTTCCTGCTTGGGTTGCTGTCAGTATACTTGTGATTTGATGACTTAGTAATCCTCAAATTCTGTAAAAGGTTAGTGGGTTTAGGACCAGTGTTTCCATCCTGCCTGTTTTGCCAACATAGTAATTTTGCCAACGAAGTAATTTCACCTTTGGTATTAATTTTTTTTAATGAAAACATTTTTCTAAATGGGTAAAAGTCCCTTCATAAATCCAAAAAGGTTCTGAGACTACTTTGCTCATCTTATTAGTTTCCAGGGTATAAATACTTTCAGGAAAGGGAGATGTTTACCAACTCCTGGTAATTCTAGTCAAGTAGTAAACAGCAATAGGGAAAACAGATAACGGTGGTGAAAAAGAGGTGATAAGCATTCAGAAACCATTAGCTAGAAATTTACATTAATTGTCTTGAAATGTCTCTTCCAATGTTGTAACCAGTTGGAATTTTCCATCTTTCTCTGCTGTAAGCTAACGTATCCTTATAAAAACATTTTCCTATAAGATCAATATATAAGCAATGCTAAATTTTAATACTAAAAATGACTGCTTTGATAAATAAAAGTGCGAGCAATGGTTGCTCATCAGGTGAAATGTGATCTTCACACAGGTCTACAGCAATCATTTTCTTTATTTATATATTAAATTTTACTGTTATTAAGCATATAATGGGTCTCATAATGGTATTTTCCTACAATTGTATTGTGTACTTTTCTCTTATTTGCTGTCTCTATACTCTCCCTTATTTCTCTGTTCTCCCTCCTGCTTTTCCCCTTCCTGCTACAGCAATCATTTTAAATATACTCGAGGGCACCTAACAACAACAATCACCTGCAGCAATCATTTTAAATATGTGTACAAATGGTATATATGGTAATGATGATTTAAAAATATAGATTGGTAGGTAGGTAGACAGGTAATACTAAGTGAACTTTTGAGTGTTGGAGTAAAGGGAAATGAATATTGGAAAACTAAATGGCATTGATTCGTACTTAAAAATCCTACCTTTTGCTTATGAATTACAACCTAGAAAATATATACCAGTAAATCGCAGATGATTTCCTGGGTTCAGGATAAGTTGTTTTCTATGGGGAGGGACAAATGCAATTTTAACTCTAATCACTATCTTACAAAAAAAAATCACTATCTACAAAACCCCTAGTGTTTTAAAAGGTACAGAAAGGAAGAGACAACTAATTGGACAACTTTACTTAAAAAGTAATAAGCCCCATATTTCATATAAAGAGTATAGAAAGCTCCTGTACATATGTGCAGAGTACCAGGGGACCCCAAATATGGAACTCAACACAATCACTAGTAATTAGCATAGCGACATAGGTATTTCATTCCAAGAATAGTATCCTTAAAGAGCTAGATAGGCAGGGAGGGGACTAACTATCTTAAATGTATTGCTTTGCTGTTGACCCCTTTTAAAAGTCTCCTTCCTGGAGCTGTGGAAGGCCTGCCAGCGCCCTCCACTGCTGTGAGGTGAGGGTCCCTTCTGATGCTCTGGATGGCACACTGAAGGGGATAACAGAGCTGCTGGGCCCCTCCCCACACACTGCCTCCCCAATTAGCTGTGCTTGAAAAATTCAGCTCTGTAAGGAGAAGGAAAGCTGCATATGTCCAGCATCTCTCCTCTCTTCCTCTCCTCCTGCTCCTCCTCCTCTCTCCATCCCTCCATCCCTCTGTCCCTCCTAACTCTCAGCAGGCCTCTGCCTTGGCGCCTGACTTTTCCGAGCCAGGGAGCCCTGGGAGGTGAGAAGCTCAACAGCTGGGCAGAGAACTCCCTTTGGCTCCCTGTGCTCTGGCCACAGGGGTCGTATGGGCAAGCTGGAGGTCAGTAGCCCTGGCCATATCAAGAAAGAAACAGCGTCCTCACCACCATCCCTCCACAGATGGCTTCATTAAAATGTCACTGGTTGATAGGAAGAAGTTGGCACTCCTTGTTAGACCAGTCCTCCAAAATTCATGTAAAAAAACAAGACAAAACAAAAACAAAAACAAAAAATCTCAAACAAAACCCATAGCAGTCCAGATGGTCACATTTTGGAGACAAATGGGAAGCCATACCTCAGGTGAGACGAGATTTTGGAAGGCAGGAGACCTGAGCACTCAGTCTCCAGTTATTTTTTTTCTTAGCTGGACAAACTGTTTGGATTCAAAACTGAAAGCCTACTGATAGTGGCAGCTGCAGTCTTTGTGGCCTGGCATCTAATCCCATTGAGAGAAAGCTCTCAGTGCACCAGAACTGGCAGGTGGTAGGCCCGCTCTGCTGTTCCCAAGTGATCAGGTGAGTCCTGGAGGCAGGCACTTAGGGTGGACTTTGCTTCACTCCAGGCCTGGTTTTCTAATAAAAACCCCAGGGAAGGAATGCAAATGAGCTCCACCCAGAGAAGCTGTGGCAGGCTAGAGTCTTTTTTTGTTTTTTGTTTTCTTTTTTCTTTTTTTCCCCCACCAACTTCCAAAACTCCTCAGTGAGCAATAAAGTTACCAGGAGACCCTACCCACTCACCAAACGCTATGATCAGCGTTGGGACCAGCCCTTCCGGGGTCATGGTCTCAGCAATTGAACCCCAAGGAGAGGGGAGTGTCCAAGTTCTTCTCTTATCTTTTCCCTCCCAGCAGGGGAGGTCTTAGTGACCTTTCTGTTTCTGCCATGATTTCTCAGTTGTTCATTAACGGTGGCTTACAAATTCCTCTATCTGATGTCGTGTAGATTTGGATCATTATTCTAGTTTGGAAGGGAGAGAAAAGGGATGAAGCCGAATGACGTGGCCGAGAGTACCAAGAAGTTACTGAGGAATTAGAAATTCGAATGCCAGGCAGTTCTTGCCTTTTTGTCTTTCTGCCAAAGGGGAAAAAAATCAAGAATCTGTAAAGCCTTCTTTCCCCCAGCGGTTCTGTCTGGGCACTCAAATTGCTAAAAGTAATTCAGGCCAAAAGTATGCTGACTTTCTTAACTGGATCACTCTGCGCCTGGGAGGGAGGCAGAAGCTTAAAGACAATTAAATGAACCGGGCGGGCAGCATGGCATGCGCGGTGGGTGGATGCACGTGAACACGTGTGTGCCCACCTAAGCAAAGCAAAAGCTTCATGGCTGGTTGGTGAAGATTGTCCGAAGCCAAGTCCAAGAAAGAAGGAACAGTCTCCCCTGTGGCCATTCCCTAAGAGGCCTGATTGTGTCGTTTATAACAAACCTCAGCCCGGGCCCCTTGGCCAGGGAGAGCAGGCAAAGAGCAGAGAGTGAGTCTGAAGGTGGCTGGCCCCTCCGAAGGTATGTGAGGAATGTTAATAGTATGCCTGAGCCCCCGCCTGAGAACTGTTCTGTGGCCATCTGTTGTGGCCCAGAAGTCTCATAGCAACCAAGTCTCAAGAATGGAGCCCCTCCCCCCCATTTTTTTTTTTTTAATTAAACTTAACTAACACAAAACTAAAAACTGCTCCACTGCCCAAGAATAATCAGGACAGGATTCAGATTCTTTCTATGGTGATGTGCTTTTAAGAAAGAAAAGCCCCCACGTCCTTAATTCCTCTTCTTTAAATGAGCAATTTGTACTTGGGGTTGAGGTCTTCATTTTATTCCCCCAGGGTAGAATTCTTCTTTTGGAAAAGAATGGAGGTGCAAACAAATTTCTAAAGCTGTGGGCAAAATAATTGGCAAAAATATGATTAAGATGAAAGTGGTCAGAGTTTTGAGATTTTCTTGGTATTTGTTGCTCTTTGCCATCCTGACAGTGGCTGAAATTTTTTCTTCTGTAAAAATGGGAGCTTTATAAACCTGGGTGTTTAGGAGGTGAAATGAAATTAAACAGATACTATTATACCGTACAGTACATATGCTCTACCAGCAATCTCTTGAATCTGGCTACCAGTGGACCTCAGTAAAAGAGGGAGGGGAAATAATATTTTTAGTTTTATATTTTTTAATTGATCAGGCATTAAACTGGCTGTTTACAAAAACTGAGATCATATCTCAGGATGGAGAGTGCTGTAAAATGATGAACACCTGAAGCCTGGGCAGGCACCTCAGATGGAGACCAAAGAATTTGGTTCTATTCCACATACTACCCCTTACTGCGATGTTTTAGGGGGGTAGGCAACCTCTCAGAAGGCAGGTCCTCATCTGCAAATTGGATTTCTGTATTGTTATGAAGGTTAAATGTAATCGCATGAAAAGAACTTGGAAACAATCCTTGAATGTGAATGGCATCTATCAAGGATGTTGTACAACCTTGGGAAAACATTTTAGTGAGAACTTTTATATTGCCTTCATTTTGTAGTTTGGCATATTTCCCTCAAGTCTTGTGCAATAATATTTCCCGGTGGAGTCACAAATATTCCCAGTGATTTTTGCCTGTATGTGTATAATTCTTGAACATAGGCAACACTTGGAATACTTCTTTCTATTCTTGACTACTGACGGCTATTGCTACTCATGTATTATTCAGGTCTAATGTCCTGCCCTTAATGGTCCAAGGTAACACTGTCAACCCCCAGGAAAAAGATATGCATTGAGTGTGCTTGCTGGAATGTGTGTTCATAATGAAGTCTCTCTTTCTATGAAATGCATTGCCACTTGCCCTCTCTGTGCCTGTTGCCTCACATACAAAATTTAGCTAGCAAATATTTATGGAGTGCCTACCATGTGCCAGCTGTGTTTCTAGGTGCTGGATTTAGAGCTGTCTACACAAGTAGACAAAAATCCTGGCACACATTCCAGTCCAGGGGCAGAGACAATGAACTAAAAAATAAGTCAATTGTACTATAAGTTAGAAAATAACTTCTGTAGGAAAACATAAGTGTTTCTCTAATGGATTGTGGGAGAAGGACTCACTGGGAGGATGATATTTGGAGGAAGATTCAAAGGAGGTGAGAGAATGAGCCTTGGGTTACCTGGAGAGCAGAGAATAGCATATGCAAAGGCCCTGAGGAGAAAGTGTTTGTGGAAAAGTTGGGGGGCCATTGTAGTAGGAGCAGAGTGCAGCAGAAGTAGAAGTTAGAGTTGGCAGGGCATATGGAGCCTTCTGGGCCACTGGAAGACATTTGGCTTTTCCTCTGAATGTGCACTATGAGAATTTTTCTTAGACAACTGTTGCAAGGACTTAGTGACATAATTTGTCATTCACAGTGCTTGGCACTTAGAAAATTCTTGTTAGCTATTGTCTATTTGTTTATTACCATCCCTGCTGAGGATTTGCAGATAGAATGGCATGAGCACCAGCAGAGCTGTGTTCTGCCTAAAAACATGTGTTTCACTGCTAGAAATATTCCAGGAGAGTCTGGTAATCAGTGGTCAGAGGAATTATTGAGCATTTGGACGAGACCCTGACTTCTAAGATCCTTTCCAAATGTGTGGCTAGGCTGTCTTCTGATGGTTCCCTGTGAGAATTAAACTCACAACCTTGGCCTCTTAAGAATTCAGTTGTCAGCTAGCTAGTTATTCCCGCCTCCATATCTGCACATATGCACAGCAAAAAAACTTACTTTTTAAACACTGGGCTTGTTATAAACTAAGTTGTTGTTACACCAACTCTATACTATTCAGGGACAGATGTATTTTAAGACACTTGGTTCCAACTTCAAAAAGGCCTGTTGAATTCCATTGAATTCACATGATATCACAATGTGCCTATGTTTGAGTTTTGCTACCAGGTCCTCCATTTAGGTCACAGGATCTGAGGTAGGGAAGAGCCTATTGTAGATATGATGAAAACAAGGGGTCAGTGTGTTTTCCTTTTTCCTCAGAGCCCAGAAGCAAGATTGCCCTTCAGGGCACTTCAAGGACCCTCTCGCAAAATGATCTTCTTAGATCTTTAGACCTCTGTCAATGTTAGATTCCATGGCTCTTCTCCTGCGAACTTGAAGGATTTGGTTATAACTCATGTCAAGTGATGGCTAGTTCAGGAAATTGGGAGAAGACAGGGAGTCCTTTTCCCCAGCATACGAGACCATCATTTAGAGTCAGGATGATCCTTGCTCCAGAACCAAGGTTGTTATGTTGTTAGGTGCTGTCGAGTAGGTGTCTGACTCATAGTGACCCTATGTACAACAGGTGAAACACTATTGTCAGTGCTTCTCTGCTACTCATATGGCTGATTGTTTTTGGAGTGGGTTGCCAGTTCCTTCTCCCAAGCCTATAGCACCTGGTGTTCCCAGGCAGTCTCCCATCTAAGTACTAACCAGGCCTGACCCTGCTTAGCTTCCAAGATCTGAGGGATCAGAAGCCACAGTGGTAAGGTTGCAAGCAGAACCAGGGTAAGTGCTCAGTAAATGTAAAAGTCTGGCTGAAAACAGGCCCCTCTTCATTGCCAATGTTCCAGGAGAGGCCAGGTCTTCAGTGGGCAGAGGACTGCTCAGACATTTCTGTGACACTTGACATCCAAGTTCCCTTCCAAATTTGTGGTTCTGTCTTCTTCCAAGATCTGCTTATTAAAAACCAAATTCTTCTGGAAAGTTCACCTTAAATTCTCCTTAACAGGTGTGCTAGTTTGGGAGTTCTGAGAGCAAGAAGCATCTCACTGGGGAAGCTGTTTTAGAGACAGTGACCAGGAAGCCCAGGAGCTCCCAACACTGGTGCTGCCCTGTGCCTCTTTGCTGATTCCAAGGTCCACACATTATCATATCACAGCCACTGCCACCAAGTTGCTCAGTTATGATCAATGGCTGGAGCTCATTTTCTCTTTTGAGTCATGCTTGTGTAGGCCTTACTGTGTTCTGTATGACTTGCCAACAATGCCGACTTGCACAATAATCCTATGAAAAAGCTACAGGCTTTATCCTCGTTTAACAGGTTTATCTCATTTAATAATTGAGAAACCAGGTAAGAAATTAGCCCAGGGTCACATGGGGGCCCAGCTGGGATGTAGACCCAGAGTGTCTGCCAGCAGTGTCTGTGCTCTTAACTGCTGCACTGGGATTGTCCACAAAATGCTTTGTCTGGTTCTGTGCACCGTGTGTGTGTGTGTGTGTGTGTGTGTGTGTGTGTGTGTGTGTGTGTTGCTGGAGATTGAACCCAGGGTCTTGTGCATGCTGGGCAAGTGCTCTACCATGGAGCCATTCCCCTGGCCCCTGTGTACCCTTTTTATTTGTTATGGCACTGCTGTTGATTTAGAGGAAAAAGTCATGGTATATTATTACCCTTTATTACCCTCTGTGGGAGCTGAGAATGCAGCCTGTTGATACCCAGTGCCTAGCATAGTGCCCTGTGCATGCAGATACTCAAATATTTGTTGAATGAGTAGGGAGGGAAGGTGTGGCCTGGATAAACAGTAGAAAGGCCTTAGAAATGCCTCCCAGTCTCCAGAGTGGCAGAGCCGTATGTGATTGCAGGATGCCACTGAGCAAAACCCTTCACTCTGAAAAGTTAAAAAACAGAAGAGTTAGAGGAGAGGATATAACGGGACAGTTATTCGAATCAGCACCAACAATGGCATCCCATTTAGTGCTCATTGATATTTTAATTAATCAATCACATCAAACTAGAAGTGGTGCCCCTGACGAACCCTGATGTTACCCGAACACCTGCCCTGTAAAAATCGGGGAAGCAGCTCAACAGGGAACTGGTGGAGCACTCGGAATCCCACTGAATTGGAGCTTTAATGTGTGACTTGGATTCAGCACACTGAACAAATGGACATTGAAATTCACACATTTGTTATGGAGTAGAGAAAGAAAGCCTGGGTCTGGACAATGCCAGCTCCTGCTGTAACATTCGGTTGCAATGAACATAAACCACTCAGACTAACTCAAATAAAAAGAGAGTTGTTTGAGAGGCAATGAAGGAAGCTTGTGAAATCCAACTATAAGGAAGCCAGGAATATCTCAGCATTAACTTAGTGGTTAAGAGCTCTGCAGCTGGAAGGCTTAGATTTGAACCCCAACCCTTGTATCAATCTGTGACATTGAATAAATTACTCAATGTTGCTGGACTTTGTTTACCCATCTAAAAAGTAGGGAATCATCAAAGTGTCTACTTTTTTGGGTTGTTATGTAGATTAAATAAAATAATATACTTGAAGCACTTGGAGTATTTCCTGATACATAATAGGAGCTCAACACCCATTAGCCTTTATAATGACTTAGGAAGTAGACAGCTATTCACTTTTTGGATTGCATCATTGCTCATTTCAGTTGATTCTGAACATGAGTTCTATTACTGTCCCTGCAGACTGGCTTCCTGGAAGACATGATGCCATGGTTAATTTAATGTTATATTGATGTCATCAAGTCTCCAGGTTTTTCTGTCTTTCCATTCTACCATCCTTAGCATGATAGTATGATGATTGTCAGCCTTAGGTTTGCTCCTCACAATCACAAGATGGCTGCTACAGCTCCAGGCATCCTGTTCTCATACAACTTTGACTGAGGAAGAAAAGGAATCCTAGTTTTGTGTATTTTATCAACAATGAGGGAGAGAGAGGGAGTTGCAGCTCAGTGGTAGAAAGCACTTGCCTATCATGTACGAGGCCTTGGTATGGATCCCCAGCACTGGGGGAGAGGGGGAAGAAAGAAAAAAAAAAGGAATAAATAAAATAAAAAAAGAACAAAAAGAATGAGGAATGCTCCCCACTCTCTACTCTCTGAACACTTTGCTTTGGGTCAGTTCTCATACCTAGGATTGTGTCCTGTACTCATTGCTACACTAGTAACTGGCAGAGAGTCAGACTACCATGACTTATGTAACTCAAAGATGTTTCATTTCTTGGGGCCCATGGAAGTGTCTACATTCCTGAACACATAGCCATCTGATACCCCAAGAGAATCAGAAATATATTTGGGAGAGAAGGGGGGATAGTGACCATTGAGTATTCAATTATAAGGACATGTCTTAGACGAGCCAGTGAATGAGCCAGGCAGACTCTGTATTTTTATATTCAGAGTCCAAGAGAAGGCAGAGCTCCCTTCTTTTTGAAATTGTTAATCTGGGATGAAGTAAACATGAAGCTCTCCACTGTGTTTTTTCTGTATGTCTGCCACCCCTGCCAACACACACACACCAAATTCTGCTGGAATTATATTCTGTGTTCCCCTGCCACACACACATGTTGAACCTATAGATAAAAGTGAGGTTTATGTGCATGTGTATACACCTCACTTTTATCACTGATAGATGGGCAGACATATGTGTCTCGATATCACAGAGAGAGAGAGACAGAGATGCGTCTAGAGGGAAAGATAACCCCAGCAATGGTATCTGCTAGGGTGGGGACAAGGGAGAACCTAACAATAGTTTTCATTCTCTGAAGCCATCTCTATCATTGGTCTTCACAAGAACTTCCTTTTTTGCTTTAATTTCTTTGTAGGTTCAGTATCACCTGCATCATTTGCAACAATAACACCAGCAACAATGAAATCACATCAGATACATTTCTCCACCTGTCTGTCAGCTTGTCATGTTGTGGGGACTTTGTGTGTTGTTGTGAAAGCTATGCCACTGGTATTTCAGATACCAGCAAGGCTACCCATGATGGTCAGGTTTCAGCTGAGCTTCCAGGCTAAGACAGATTAGGGAGCCCACTCCTGAAACAGCCATTGAAAATCCTATGAATAGCAGAGAAGGACTGTCAAATATAGTACCAGAAAATGAGTCTCCCAGGCTGGAAGGCATTCAAGATAACTGGGAAAGAATTGCCTCCTCAAAGTAGCACTGACCTTACTGATCAGAATGGAGTAAGCCCCTAAGACCTCCTTTTGCTGATGTGGCATGACTCAGAATGAGAAGCAATATAGGGGCTGCAACAATGAGCTCATACAGAAAAAGATGTGCATGGCACAGTGCTAGGTAGTGCTTCATTCTGCTATACTAAGTGTCACTATGAGTCAGCTCTGACTCGAAGGTACCTAACAACAAAAAAAAACCCAAATTTCCTCAAGTGTATGGCATTCTGTCCTCCTCTATCTGCTGGTATGTGTCTCTGGCTCACTGTGGAGCAGTCACAGGGCTGTCCTCTGGGAACCCCCACAGCTCTGGAGCCTTGTCATCTGGCCATCGCAGCCTGTGGCCCCAGCTCAAGTTCTGCTGGGAACAATCTTCATGGTTTTGCTTGTGGCTGGGGAAGAGCTGGTCCAGCCTCACCCCTTCAGCAGGGCTTCATTGGGACTGTGTTCTGCTAGACTCGATGTGAGCAAGGAGACAATAACCTCTTGTCTCTAATACACTTGTGGTATCTGCCCAACCCCAACCCTAACCCTAACCCTTAACCCTAAGCGGCCACCCAAGTGAAAAGTACATTTTTGCTAACTAAAATGACTCCCTTTCAGATATGTAAGTACCTCTGACACAGAGTTAAAATCTGGTGCCTCTGCTTCCTTTGGCTGATTTAAGCAGCAGGGAGTTCTGGATTTGCATCAGCAAGAAGCTAGTGAAGGACCAGAGAAGTGACCAGGCGAGCTGAACAAAGTCATGAATAAGATCTGTGTGGCCATCAGGGGCAGGCCAAGTGGACTAATGAGAAAATCCCATGAGAAATGGGCATGTGACATGGTCAGTCTGTGGTTCAATATGGACAGTTTATGAGTATGTGCGTGCACATGCACGATTTTTGGGCACTGAACCCAGGGTCTTGCACATACTTGGCAAGTGCTCTACCACTGGACTGTGCCTCTAGCCCATTATTATTTTTTATTTTGAGTCAGGGTCTCGCTAAGTTACTCCAGCTGCCTCTGGCCTCAGACTCGATCTACCTGTCCCTGCTGTCTGAGTTGCTGGGATTACAGGTGTGCACCACTGTGCCCAACTAAACAGCTCTTTTCTAAAAAAATTCACTTTTAAGCCAGGCACTGTGGAGCATGCCTGTAATCCCAGCGGCTCGGGAAGTGGAGGCAGGAGGATCGCAAGTTCAAGACCAGAGGCAGTCTGCATAACTTAGCGAGACTCTGTCTCAAAAAAGTAAAAAATGGGCTGAGGGTGCAGCTTAGCGGTCCAGCACTTGCAGAGCATGCAAGCGTGAGGGCCCGGGTTCAATCCCCAGTACCACAATTAATTTAATTAATTAATTAATTCACTTTTACATTTTTATTAAAAAATGTCCAAACTGTTCTCTGTTTAGAGAATACCACAAGTTCCATGCACCCTCCATCCAGCAGGATGACTCACATTAAATAGAACCAGACAGGCAGGAGGAGATGAAAGAACTGAGCAGGATCCAGTGACAGACAAAACATTTAAGGACAGATGCATTAGTGAACTTGTCAGGAGGGGACAGGAAGTTGAAATCCAAGATGTTTTTTCTCTGTAACCATAGGTTAATGAAATCATTGCTGATGAGATCTGGCTTCCAGCTATTTGAGTAGATATTATGGTAATTTGAGGAAGCACACCTCATAGCCTAATCTCCAAATCATTTGGGGTGAGAAGACTGAAAGGCCCCCATCTTACACAGTGACAAGGCTAAGAAAGCAAGAGGTGGCATTCCTTTTTCATTCAGCAACTATCTGTCTGCAGTCTTCCAGGCACTGTATTAGGCTTCATAGGTATGAAGTTCTGAAAGATAGCATCCTTGATTCCAGTGGAGGCAGCGTCTAATGGGGGGACCAAAATAAAAGATAAGGGCTACAGATGTAGCTCTATGGTGGAGCATGTGCTTAGCATGCACAAAGTCCTGTATTCAATCCATAGCACCACCAAAAAAAAAAAAAAAAAAGTGAAAGTTTCTTGTAGGATGATGACTGTCATGATTTCTGGAAGGATGAATAGAGGATAGGTGAAGTAATTAAAGATGAAGGCATTCTAATACAACCCAGCTATACCACTACTGGAAATATATCCAAAGGGAGACAAGTCATCGTACCACAGAGACACCTACATCTCCATATTCAATGCAGCACTCTTCACAATAGCAAGGATATGGAACCAACCAGGGTGCCCATCAACAGAAGAATGGATAAAAAAATTATGGTACATAAACACAACGGAGTACTACTCAGCAATAAAAAATGAAATAATGTCATTTGCAGCAAAATGGATGGAACTGGAAAATATCATCTTAAGTGAATGAACATAAGCTCAAAAAGGGAAATACCATATGTTCTCATTCATATGTGGGGGCTGAATCTTGCTTAAAGGAAGAAAAAATCCTATACATAAGTTGATATATAAAAATGCACAGTTGACCTTAGTGAAGAAGGGGCAACATAAAATAGAAGGAGGGAAGGAACTAACAAAGTGAAGCAAAGATTGTGGAAGGTGGGATGGGGAAGAGAATCAATGTAGAGGGATAAAGAGGGAGAAGATGATGTCATTGTAAATGATGCACCTTCATGAGTACATGGGAAAAATAGGGGAATGTAACCCAAATATGCATATGAGTTTTACTACATATTAGTCAAAAGGTTCCATAAACCTTGTAAGTTGATAAAAGTGTAGCCAAAAGTGATGTAAAAGTTGCGTAATGAAAAAAATAATGATGAAGGCATTCTAGACAAGATAAACAGCTTATGCAGAGGCAGAGGAGAGCATGAAGAGAACCTCAAGTCAGGGACCCAGGGCCCGCGGTACATTTGTGACCTACTAAAAGACAGAGTGGGGTGGGGTTTACCTCAGTTGGTAGAGTGCTGCTCTGCACTCTCTGAGGACCTGGGCTCAATCCTTAGCACCACAAGTATGAGAGAAGGATGTGGCATTCCCCTCCCTAAGCAATCCCGAAACAATCAGCCGTTGAAAACCCTATGAGGGTTGCTGTGAGTCAGACCGGACTTGGCAGCACCTAACAACAGCAACAAAAGAGAAGGTGGCCTGCAGCCAAGATCTCGGAAGCTAAACAGAGTCAGGCCTGGTTATTACTTGGATGGGAGACTATCTGGCAATACTGGGTGCTGTAGGCTTGGGAGAAGGACCTGGCAGCCCACTCCAAAAACAGTCAGCCATTGAAACCCCTTTGAGTATCAGAGAAACACTGACAATAGTGTTGGGCATGGCACAGTGTCGGCGAGTGTTTCGTTTGTTGTACATAGGGTCACTATGAGTTGGACCTGACTCAATGGCACCTAACAACAACACAACAAAAGACAGGGTAGGGATGGCCAGGAAATGGGGGGCAGGGGCCATAATCCGCCAGGGCTTTGCTCCCTGGTGCCACTACATCGCCCTGGGGAAGGAGGTGCTGATTTCTAATTCACACAAGTGCCATGTGGGCTGGGGGTAGCCCTGTCTGAATGGCTTTGCTCTTTGACTAAAGAGAGTACTTGAGGGTGCTCCTGAGTGTGAGCAGGACCCAGGCGGTGACATGTAGCTAATGAAGAATTGAAAAGGCAGGACAATGGCAAAATCAGATCTGAGACTGACATAGACCATTCTGGCTGCATTTTGAAACATAGCCTTAAAGATGGCAAGTCTCAAGGAAAAGATAGAAGTGAGAAAAGACTGGTGTTAGCTGAGAACGGATGAGGGCATGACCTACGTCTGTGGACGGGGGCAGCAGAGCCTTTGCTATCGAGGAGGTGGCCTTGGTGGACTTGCTGACAGGCCAGCTACATGGCTGACAGAGAGCGAGGATTATTCCCAGATTTTTTTGTAGACCCAAGAACTTTGACATGGTGTGTAGGAAGGTGTTAACTCTTGAATCATAACAATAAAAATATTTCTTATATAAGCATTGTTGTTAAAGATTAAAAGAAAGCCTTCAGTAGTAGCTTTTGAGCCAAAGGAAAAACATCTTGGTCTTGAATTGTGTCCCTTCAGAGAACGATCAATCATCATGAAAGGAAATCATAGCTGTCTTTTGGGTTAGGATTCCTTTCTTTCTTTCTTTTTTTTTTTTTTTTTTTTTTTTTTTTTTTTTTTGGTACTGGGGATTGAACCCAGGGCCTCATGCTTGCATGCTCTGCAAGTGCTGTACCTCTGAGCTGCACCCCCAGCCCATTTCTTTTACTTTTTGAGACAAGGTCTCACTAAATTACACAGACTGCCTCTGGTCTCAAACTTGTGATCTTTCTGCCTCTGCCTCCTGAATCACTGGGATTACAAACGTGTGCCACCATGCTCGACCAGGATTTCTTTCAAGTACAGCAAACCCCCCAGGAGTAAAAACACTGTTCAAGCTAGGACAGAAAGCAATGCCCAGCCACAGACAACTAGTTCATCACCCTTATTCATTCTTTCTAGAGTCAAATGGCATAAACCTAGAGTATCCCAAACCTCTTTTGCCATTCACGTGTAGAAAGCAGTGTTGCTTTGTCTTATCTTGCCTTGTTTCTGATAGTGGACTGGCCTGCCACTTTCTTCCCCTCACCCTGTGCTTATCATGATGGCTAAGTCTTGGGTTTGAATTCAAGTTCATCCCCTTCTATCACATTGAACAGAATACTTATCTCTGTGAACCTGATGTGTACAATGGGCCCAAATATGGCAAACCTCACGGAGCCGCTGGGAGGGTTAAGGAATAATGAAGGTGAAATGGTTGGTGTGGGGCCTAACTAGCAGCAGGCTGGTCACCAGCGGTGGTGTGGCAGCAGTCATTGCTGTTCCCCTGTTCTTGTTATGAATGCCTGTTGTTGCTGCTATTCTTGGCATGAATGCCTATTTCACGTCAAAAAAGGATGCAATTTGCATTCTTAGTCTTCATTTATTCCTTAGGGCTACTTCTATCAGATGGCAGCTATACACCAGATTGCCTCCTTTATGAGTTGGCCAAGGAGAAGGAGTTCAGTGCCACGTGAGTCAGAGAGCAGGTTATATGCAGCACACGCTCCTCCCTGCTGTGCCTTGAGATGTTGCACAGATGACCCTGGGAAGGAGAAGCATAGCATTAGACTAAGGAAACCACTGGAAAGAAGGCAGAAAACTATGCTACTCTTGGTTTTCACATGACTGAGATGTTTTTCTAGGATATGAGAGGCCACTGAGGCCACATTTGATATCATATTAATAATTCAACAAAATATTTATTGTTAACTACCAGCCTGTGGCTTCAGCAGCAAATAGCTCTCAGAGAAAATGTACTTCAACTTTCTTATCAAGAAATGGTCTTGATAAGACACTTGGTGACTGTAACTTTGGTCACGGCTCTGGAATGTCCCTGATGGTCCTGCCAGTTTTCATTGCCTATAGTGGTGATATGGAAATTTTTATAAATGCCCTTCATTTAATACTCTCACAAATCAAAAATGCTTCTATACTCTACTGAAACTGAAAACAAACTAATGTGCTTCTATGTCACCTATAAAAAAAGGGAGTGGTGAGAATTCAGATGTAGTGTTGTTAACATGCTTGGGCTAAGAAATACCTGTTTAAGCATTAAGTTTTTTCTTATTGTTGGGGCTTTTTATTGTTGTTTTGTATAGGGGTTCGAGCCCAGGGTCTCTTGGGTGTTAGGGAAGCACTGTGTCCCTGAGCTACACCTCTAGCCCCAAGCATTAAGTATTATTATTTTTGATTGTCACTGAATCTTCATGCAGCATCCATGAGAATCAGATAGAATCAAGAGACCAGGAAAAGTGGAAAGTCTATGTTTTTATGCTACTCTAAATCTATTTTCCCTTTAAGGAAAAAGAATAAAAGTTTTAAAAATATTTAAAATTGAGCTGGGCGTGGTGGCTCATGCCTATAATCCTAGCACTCAGGAAGCTGAGACAGGAGGATCCACCGAGTTCAAAGCCAGTCTAATCTATGTAGTGAGTTCCAGGACAGCCTGGGCTACACAGCAAGACTCTGTCTCAAAAAAAAAAAAAAAAAAAGGTTTAAAATTAGCCAACCATAATTTGTGTGCTATAAAAGAGAAAGAAAATTCAGCAACAGAGAAAAATTTAAATCAGTAGCTCACTGTCAGAGGTGATTTTTCCTTGGAGGGGGCCATTTAACAATGCCCAGAGGCCTTTATGGTTGTCACAACTGTGAGAAGTGGAGGGTCATGCTACTGACATCTGGGGCAGAGGTCAAGGATGCTGGTAAACATCCTACAGTGCACAGCACAGCCCCCACCACAAAGAGTTGTCTTGTCTAAGAAGTCACTGATGCCAAAGTTGAGAAATACTGAGTTATATAATGGCTAGCGTAATAGTGGGGCTCAGGTTTAGCTCAGTTGGTAGAATGCTGCTCTGTGCTTTCTGAAGCCCAGGGTTTGATACCCAGCACCGTAAAAATGGGAGAAGGATGTGGCAGCCCATTACAGAAACAATCAACCATGGAAAACCCTATGAATAGCAGAGAAACACTGACATAGTGCCGGGCATGGCACAGTGTCAGGGAATATTTCATCTATTGTATATAAAGTTGCTGTGAGTTGGACCTGACCCAACAGCACCTAACAAGTATAATAGTATAGAACTTTGCCTAGCCTCTGCGAGGCCCTGCGTTCCATCTCCAGCACCGCCCCCCCCCAAAAAAAAGCCGTGGGTGTAAAATGCCTTGGGGTTATTATCTAGCATTGAATTCTCTTTCAGTGAGAAATTAGCCTTTCGATTGCTTTCTGAGAATTGGAATCATTTTCCTCAGGCTGTATAGGCAAAAATCCTCTATCTTCTGATAAGATTAATCTGGGCTGTGTTTTTGGACATAACTCTCAAATTATCAGACAAATCAGGCCAGGTGCTTGGGAGCCTGTGGGTGGAAGAAAACAACCATGAGATTGACTCAAGCGTTCCCTTTCAGCCTGGTGCCTTAGCACCCTGTGCACACACAGCTAGTTTGTGGTGATAAAGCAAGAGGCTGGGTGAGGAAATGCCTTCACAGTTAACACTTTCCTTTAAGGAAAGTGAAAGTTGGCCTTTCAAATACTTGCCAAGTGTGAAGGCGATCAGAAGCAGCTGCAGAATCTTTTTTTCCTTCTTTCTTCTCTGTTTCTCTCACTTTGATTTAAAAGCTGTTTATTGATTATTTACCACCCCAATCCATGTAATAAGTACTGCACAGGATATTAAAAACTCAATGGACTTAAAGAAAATTACAAAGTCCTTTCAATAATCATCTTATCTCAGAAAAAGAAACATTGAATGAAAGATTTCTCCTATAGATTTTATTTTATGTTTATGTCTTATAAGTGTTATAAAAGGAACACACATTTAATTGTCTTTATTGAAAACAGTAAAAATATACAATTCATAATAAATGGCTTCTGGAGGCACATGTTAATTTTCATGGTTTTCCTTCCTGTAGAAAGATTTGCTTTACCTCTGAACAATCACCCAGGTCTGGGGCTTATTAGTGGAGGCAGATCAGTACATAGGTAGGATACAATTTAGTTACTTTAGAGGAAAAGCATATAACTTTTATTAATACTTACTTGCAGTGGGGCTCACAGAAAATAGGTTGGTTTGAATTGAGCAGGCTGTCAAGCGTCAGAGCGCACACCTGCCATCTCAGCCCTCTGGAGGTTAAGAAACGAGGTCACGAGTTTAAGGCCAGTCTGAGCAGAAGATTTAGTGAGACCTTGTCTCAAAAAAATAAGGAAGGAAGGAAGGAGAAAGAAGGAGGAAAGGAAGAAAAAGAAAGGTAAAAAAAAGAAAAGAAAAGAAAAGAAAGAATAAAGAAAGAAAGAAAGAAAGAAAGAAAGAAAGAAAGAAAGAAAGAAAGAAAAGAAGGAAGGAGAGAAAGAAGAGAAAGAAAAAGAAAGAAGAAAGAAAGAAGGAAAGATCAGGTTAGACTCAGGATCTCCTTTACCCTGGGAAAAAAGAAAGAAAGAAGGAAGGAAGGAAGGAAAGTAAAGGAAAGGAAAGGAAACGAAAAGAAGAAAGAAAGAAAGAAAGAAAGAAAGAAAAAAGAAAAAAGAAAAGAAAGGTAGATAGATCAGGTTAAAGTCAGGATCTCCTTTACCCTATAAGGAAAAAAGGGAAAGGGACTTGGGCTTGTTAAACAGTTTATGGGAGGCCATTGTTTGGACTGATCAAACCAGAATGGAGTTTCTGGAGCTAGGTGCTATGTAATCAATCTTTGGACTGGGCTAGTTTTCCAAAAAACTAAAAGATTCACAGTAACAAATTATAGAATGGGCTCCATTTACCTGAGCCAGCATAAGGAAGTCCCCTGCATGTTAACCCTGAAAGAAAACATTGAAATGATTCTAGAAAAAGCCAGTTAGGTCTTTCAAATAAAAATTTTTGGTAATTTTGTCTTTGTAATTGGCTTCAAGTGAGTAGGCAGTATGGAAATATATGGGTGAAATCATGGGACATAAGGACTATGTTTCGAAAATCTGTTGATACATATTCATCTGGGTGTTTGCTGTCTTCAATGGCTGCAGTAGCCCTGCTTTCCTGGGACCAAGGGGCACCTTCCTCAAAGGGCAATAAATGCCTGCGTTTAGGCAGATGAATGGTGGAGGACTCTTCCTGCATCTCAGTCTCAACTCCCTTAGCTCAACTTAGTCCTTAAACCAATGCCACACATTTTATAGGGGGCAGGTTGTAATCCTCCAGAGCCAGCTCAGATAGCTCATAGAAACAGTGAACCTGAACTACACAACAATTTCACTAACCAGTTTGATGAATATTGTAGATATATTCAGTGCACATTTATTGCCAATATCAGCATTGACAGAAAGGTTGCTTTTTCCAAAGAGTGCACAGTAAATGATCTTAATTACATAAAATGGTTTTTAAGTTGAATCCCTCCTGTTCAGCCTGTAGGAAAGCAAACTCCTTTTCATTTTGATAAATGTTAGCATGTCTTGAGGAAGCTTCAGCAGAGCTCACTGTGCAAGCAGGAGGTCAGATTAGGAGAGTAGAGTGGAGCCAAGGTGGCCTGGATTCAAGTCCTGGCTCTGCAACTGACACTCTGTAATCATGTAGTTGTGAGGAGGTCACTTCTGTCCCAGTAGCTCAGTTTCCTTATCACCAAGTGAGGTTAATAGCCATAGTATTTTCCTCAGGGAGTGATTATCAGAATTTAATGGGCTCATGCACATAAACTAGCACATAGTAAGTGCTCAATATGTCTTAGTCATTTTAATTGTCATCACCATTGCACTGTATTTTATTACCGTGTACTTGTACTAAGTATGGGACTGAATAGTTCAGCCATTGCCATTTGCCCAAGCCCAATGTGGTCTAAAGGCACCTAATTTTGATTATGTCATTGTCCTTGAAACAGTTTCTTTTAAAAACACATACTTTGGAACTGACAAGACGAGTTTATTGATTTATGACCAAACCCTCTGCCTTACTATGCAGTGGGATCATATGAAAAACTGGAAGGAGAAGAGCTTCATGGATTCCCAGGCCTCTGGTGCAGCTTAGTTTTCAGGCAGCAGAGAACACATATTAGAATTGGAACCTCTGGTTGCCTTGGAGGATGCTTTCGCTTTGTTCAGCCTGTTTTATGTAATACTTAAGGTGGGAGGTGTTGGATGATTGTGCTCTAGAGGATGTTGATATCAAATATATCGTGGGTGTATTTACACCAAGTTGCTGACATGTGGTATTTATTGTATTTATCTTTCTAAAGCAATATAAAATCAAAACGCTGTACACAAATAGATGGAGAGAGTTTTATAGTTTGCCTTTGCAATTTATTTCCTAGAAACAAATTCACTTGTTCTCCTAAGAAAAGACACATGACTGCTTTTGAGCTTAACCACATTTAGCTTGAGATCTAAATTGTCTGTATGTTATTCTAGTAAAAAAGGGTGTTGATGCAAAGGATCTCTGATAGTCTGAATTCTCTTGTTAAAATGTTTAAATAAGAAGCAGCCATCTAAAGAATGCCTTGAAAATATTAGAAATTGTTTTTCAAGCATCAGTGTCAATGGCTGTTAAACAATGTTCTGAAACATTTGAAATCTAACCACCTAAAGAACAATAGGAAACAGGAAGAACAAAGATGTAGAAACATTAAATGTTAAAATTCTAAGTTTTCTTTTTTTCTTCTTTTCTTTTCTTTTTTTTCTTTCTTTTTTTTTTTTTTTTTTTTTTTTTTTTTTTTTTTTTTTTTTTTTTTTTTTTTTTTTTTTTTTTTTTTTTTTTTTCTTTTTTTTCCAGTACTGGGGATTGAATTCAGGGCCTTGTACATGCTAGGAATGCTTCACCCCCAGCCCCACTTTTTTTTCTCTTGATGTAGGGTCTCCCTAAGTTGTACAGGCAAACTTGTGATCCTTCAGCTTCAGCCTCCCAAGTCGCTGGGATTACAGGTGTGAGCACCCAACAAAATTGTACTTTTCTAAGCAAAAGTGATAGTGCATTAAAAAATAAGAGGTCTGGGAATTATATTCTTTTGATTCTAGCTTGGATTTCTAATAAATAACCAATTACTCAAATAATTAGTAAGGCTAAGAATTTACTACTCCATAAAACCAAAAACGTGAAGTAGTTCAGCTTATTTTGTCTCTAGAATATCAAAATCAACTTAACGTGTTTTTTGGATTGAATTCCTCAAGAGCCAAAGTAGATGCACTTTGATTCAGTGCCGAACAAAGTGTTACTCGTGAACATTAAACTGATTTGGATTTAAATGCCTTCTTATTCAACTCAGATGTGGGCTCTAAAAGTAATGTCCCCATGGTGATAAAAGCATCAGTATGAGGGGTGTGGGGAAAGATTTGTTGTAGGAGGATCAGTCGGCCCTATTTCATGATGACTTCAATGATGTGGGTGCAGCAGTGGAGTTAATGGCCTTGACGGCATCATTAGAGTGATCTTTAATTAAAAACGTGAGTGGAGAAATCAAGAGCAAAAATGTACCCAGGAGACAATTAAAGACATCCAGTCCAGAAGAGAGATTTTGAAGCACCATTTTATTGGACGGCAGTAGAAAAGAATACTTCTCATCTAGAAATTCTAAAAACAGTTAGAAAAGTAATGAACACCATAATGAATTTGACAGGCATTGTGGCATCTACACATTCCATTTCATAGCTCCTTAAACTGTCAGAGAGCAAACAGGTATAACCCATTCGTCTAACATGGGTAAGCAAAAATTATAATACTCCTACTTAAGATTTAAATAGCAAATGGAGGAAAGAAGAAAGAAACGGTCAAACAGAATCGCTAAGTTGTCCAGAGAACTGTGTAATTCAGCTAAGTGGTAACAACAGAGAGGACTTAATGGAGTTTCTGAAGAAGGGGAAATATTTTTCCAGTGGTACACATCCAAGAGCAAAGAAAGAAGTAAAAAGATGTAAACTTTTATTTTATTTTATTAGTAATTTTTAATGTACAACTTAATGGGTCTCATTATGACATTAATTTTAGTTAACTTATTTTATTAGTAATTTTTAATGTACAATTTAGTGAGTCTCTTTATGACATTTCCATACATGCATTTCATTGTACATTGCTCACATTTACTTCCCCCTTACCCTCTCATGACCCTCTTCCCCTAATCCCTGGATGCCAAGTTTTAAATAGAAAAATCCTTGTTTTTACAAACATAACCCCTTTAACTAAATTTAACTAAATTTAACTAAATTTCTTTTCAACAATAAAACATTAGATATGGAATAATTCTTTAGCATTCCAGGTCTCCAAAAAAAGGTGTAAATGGCACAATACTGTATAGTTGAAACAAATATTTTTAAGTGTTGTGCTTACTAACTTTGCTGCTTACCTATGTGGTACATGTTAACTGACCTGAACCTCAGTTTTCTTATCCGTAAAATGGGGATTAAAAACCTCTGCCTGCAGAATTACTGAACAGATTTATCACATACATATTACATTAAAACACATACATAATATTGTACTGGACAGCTGGCAGGAGTCTGATAAATGCTGTAGGAACATACAGGTAGTGGTGTTGGTATGTTGAACTAGACCCTGACTCTACCACAGTTTGCATGGAGCTGCTACCAAATCAGCATCCCAAGCCTCAGTTTCAAAATCTGCAAGAGTGGTGGGAAGACTGTCAGATGTGTGCGCATGTGTGTGTGTGTGTGACATTCATATTTATATACATATGAGCATGAAACATTTGAGATTTGCAACTACTCATAGATGTAAAACATCTTGGAAAAAAGATGCCACTCAAATGCAAAAGCTCACTAGTTATTTCCCCCAGTTATAAGCATCAGTTGCAGCATCTCAACATCTCATAATTTCTTGTTTTATGGAATTAAGACTTGATTCAAGGCATGTTTTGTGGTCTTTCTGGGTGTAGGAGGTGAACAGGCCAAACTGGAAATAAACAAAGCTAGGAATCTTAAGCAAGAGCAGAGAGACTATTCACTCCCACTCCCTGAGGAATTTATGACCAGTAAGTTGTTCTCTAATGAGCACAGAACAAGAGCATTGCATCTTCTCTTAATTGGTTTGACAGATATTCATTTAAATTTGAAAAGATTCTCAAGCTTGCTGTTGCAAAGGAAGGCCTGAATTCCTTTTGCATCTTAATTCTGTTTTTGTTGTGGTGGCTCCAAGGAATGTCAATATCTGAAGACAATTAAAACCCATGTCTTCATTCAGGGATCTCCACATTTTCTATTTATAACTGGATAGGAACCACCACATTTTTGAGTTTGCAGCTGTGAAGTCCAACACAAAGCACGGGCTCTGTAAGAATACTGTTGGGCCTGCTTTCTATGAGGGTGGGGTTTCTTGGTTTTTTTTTTTTTTTTTTTTTTTTTTCCTGATATCTAATAAAGGATAGAGTTCCAAGACAGGGCTTAAATAACCAAGTTTATATCAGAATATGTCACTACTTGGGCACGAGATACAAACTGAAGTTGAGGAATTCAATAAACTAGGAATTATTTTATGCTCAGTACTTAAAAGCATCATGATTATTAGGTTACCACCAGTCCTTTGTGATCCAGGGAAATGAGTAATCAGGAGGCCGTATACCCTCCCAGATCCTTTTAGCCAATAGCTGGGATTTAGCTCAATTGGTAGAGCACTGCACTCCTGGGGCAATCCCTAAACAGCCATTGAAAACTCTATGAGGGTTGGTATGAGTCGGACATAACTTGATGGCACCTAACACCACCACCACCACTAACCTTGATGTGGGTTGTTAAGGTATAACCACAGTGGTGATGGATTGCTCCCCATCCTATCATCCTTGAATCTTTAGCTATGCAGGCTGTTCACTCCAGACATTGCCCAGCTAAGAAGCATGTAAGGACTGAATCCCCAGTCCTGGCCTGGCCAGGTAGCTGAGATGCTCACTGTGTAGCCTGAAGAGAACCTTTTCCTCCTGCACACAAAGAGAAGCCCCAGATGGGCCAGCTGTGGACTTGACAGCACAGAACTGCTCTCAGGGAAATGTCCAAATACAGGCAACCTTGGGAGGAAGGCACAACACTTGCCTAATCTACCAAAGCGAAACACTTAGCTCTTGCATTGGGTCAGTCTGGTCTGGCTTTACTTTGGCCAGGTGTCCTGCCTCTTCCACCATTATTTTCCTCCTTGCCTTAGAATTGCCTTAGATCAGCTTCCTTTTACTTTATCAATCCATATTCTGCCCCCTGCCAGGCCCCCTATCCCACCCTGGGGATTGAACCCAGGGCCTCCTGGGTGCCAGGCAAGTGCTCTACCTCTAGCAACTCATCTTAATCAAGCCAGGACATAACAACCCAGGAAAAGGATCTAGTATTTTATTTAAAAGAAAAAAAGCATAGTTTGCACCGTATCACCTCTTCTCTCAGTCCATTGATCTGGTTATTAGATTATATTCTCTGGGAACCTTATTTGATTCATTGTGCAGAGATAGTACAGCATAGCCCTGTGTTGGGTCAGAAGGCTTGGGGGGAAAAACCCTGCTGTAACAGTGCAATAACCTTGAGTAAATTAATTCAACTTTTTGAGGCTCCTTTTCTACCTTGGTAAAACAAGGATAATACCGTAAGGATCAGGTGAGTTAATACTAAAATTCTTTGGGGATTGTGGATACAGCTCAGTGGTAGAGCACTTCACTAGCATGAGCACAGCCCTGGACTTGATCTCTGGAGCCTCCAAATAAATACAAACAAACAAATAAATAAATACTTAACACTCTTGCCAGTCTCTCTTCAATCCTGGATCTGGACCTGCAGCTCACCTGGGAATTTGTTAGAAATTCAAATTCATAGCTCCTAAATGTAAAACTCAGGGCTATGGGGAGAAAATATTTATAAATAATGTCATAAGGGACTAAAATCCAGGATGTATATAAAACTCCTAGAAGTCAACAAAACCACGACCACTCCATTTCTTTCTTTTTCTTCTTCTTTCTTTTTTCTTTTCTTTCTTTCTTTCTTCTTCTTTTTTTTTTTCAGTACTGGAGGTTGAACCCAGGGCCTCACACTTGCGTGCTTTGCAAGTGCTGGGCCACTGACCTGTACCCCCAGCCCATTTTTTTACTTTTTGAGACAAGGTCTCACTAAATTACGCAGACTGCCTCTGGTCTTGCTATCCTCCTGCCTCTGCCTCCTGAGTCACTGGGATTACAGGTGTGCGCCATTGTGCCTGGCTAAGACAATTCCATTTTAAAGTGGAGCATAGTTTAAAGCATAGTTTAAGGTATACTTTCTAATATTCAAATTTTAAAAACTATTGAATTGCATTAGAAAAATATCACTAAGTGAATTGGCAGATACAATTAACAAAATACTCTTCTTCACCAACTTTTTACATTTAGGAGGCTTGTGTATGTTTGTAAATTTCTCAGTGGCTGATTGAAGCAGACAGTCCTTTGATTTTTGGAGTGTACATTTAGCCTTTTGAAGCCATACAATCCTTTTTCAAGGTACTTCATACTTCATAGTACATTTAGGACATTTCCAGAATGTCTCCAACCATGTTTCTCTTTGGGATTCTAATCACACTTTTTTTTATTTAATAAGTGAAAAGACAGATGTTATGAACTTTTACTTTCCTTTCAAATGGCCCATGGGAATAGAATAGATTTCAAGGGCAATGTTAGCAGGCAATTGAGTCTTTGTGCCCATCTATATACTTCCTAACCTTTAACCAAATAGACAAAGTCTAAGAATTATCATGTGCTCATGCCATTGTATATCCTCACTGAAATTAGCAATAAAAGAGAGAACATTGGTAGAGGCAGGAGGATCCTGAATTCCAGGCCAGAGTCAGCCTGTATAACTTAGTGAGACCCTGACTCAAAATAAAAATAAAAAACGGTCTAAAAAATAAAAAAGGGGCTCAGGGTGCAGCTCATTGGTAGAGCACTTGTGAAGTATGTGGTGAGGCCCTGAGGTTAACCCCCAGTACTGAGAAAGAGAGAGAGAGAGAGAGAACATTAATTTACTTTTTTCAGTAAATGCTACTGAATATAAGCATCTTATTTTCAAACTTGTTTCAGGCAGCTCCTGCCACCTGGTACCGATTTTGCTTTATTTTTATTTAGCTTTGAGAGAGCAAAGGGTAAAGAGCTTTGAAGAACCCCCAGGCAAAAAAAAGAGGAGTATTCTCTGCAATAAAAATTGATTGTAGCCAGACGTGGTGGCACATGCCTGTAATCCCAGCGACTCTGGAGGCAAAGGCAGAAGGATCCCAAGTTCGAGACCAGAGGCAGTCTGTGTAATTTAGTGAGACCCTGTCTCAAAAAAGTAAAAAAATGGGCTGGGGGTGCAGCTCAGTGGTCCAGCACTTGAAAAGCATGCAAGTGCGAGGCCCTGGGTTCAACCCTCAGTATCGAAAAAAAAAAAAAAAAAAGTTGAGTGTACTTTGTTTTCCTTTAGAAAGATCAACAAGGATATAATCTTATAATTTCAAGCCACATTTGACCACAGGCTGCCAAACCAAAGCGAACAGGACAGTGCTGGTCTTTTCCTTACTGTAAAGCTAGAACCACAGATAACCACGATGTGGGGATTGTCCAGCCAAAAAAAACCACCCCCGCTTCACCAAGTGTTTGCTCTTTCACCTCACTGAGTGATGTGCCATCAAGGTATGCGTTAAACGTTGGCATTTGGTGGTGAGGTTTTATTTGTTAAGGAAAACCACAGGTGTTCGGTTTTGGTGATTTTGGAATTCCTAAAAGGTAGTGGTAGATTCTGAATATGATATTTAGTAATCTTTGCCACAGTGAGGGTTTTTCTGATTTAAAGATAAAGTTTTTGAAGTATGAGAAACCAACCAACCAACCAAATAAATAAACAAAAAGAGTGGTTAGTGATGTAGGTACTAATATAGAATTTGGAGATTAGCCAAGCATGGCAGTGCATGCCTCTAATCCTGGGGACTCCGGAGACCAAGGCAAGAAGATCTTAAATTTAAGGTCAGAGGCAGCCTGCATAATTTAGCAAGACCTTGTCTCAAAATAGAAAATAAAAAATGGGCTGGAGATGCAGCTCAGTGGCTCTTGCAAAATGTGTGAGGCATGGGTTCAATGCCCTAATACCACAAAAAGAATGAATAAATAAGTAAGTGAATAAATAATTTTAAAAATGGAAAGTAAACCTCCCCTTTTGTGCAAACAACTGTATCTCTTTGTTTCTTCTCATCCACTTTCGCCTGATAGCCACATATCTTGATGTGCTCTCGTAGTGATTCTTGTGTGTATTCTTTCCAGTGAGATACACCTGGGAAATCCATCCTAACTTTTCCTTGTTTTCTTCCGTAATATGGGGTTTTATTTGACTGTGCTATTGTCATCCCTGCAGAGGGATCCTGGTGTTAACTCTTTTCCAAGCCAAATCTCAAGATTATCTCCCTCTTTGTTGCTTAACAGGTCCAGAGTCAAAGCTGGGTCAGGGATTCTGTGTGCCGCCTCTCACTGATACACTCGCTTTCCCCACTCAGCCAGGTTGATGAGGGAGGAAAAGATTCTGACAGTTGGTGACAGTGGGCTGCTGCTTCCATCCAAGTTCAGTAGCCCCTGTCCAAATGAGAAACTGTTAAAAGGTTTAACAATCTTAACTTGTTTTTTCTCCGCTGAGAGAGGTCAAGAAGGGACTTGAAAAATTATAGGGTGATTCTTTTTGTCCATTAAAAAAACTGTAGTAAAATACACATAACATAAAATTGATCATTTTACCCATTCTTAAGCATAAAATTCAGTAGCATTAAGTGCGCTCACATTGTTGTGCAGCCATCACCATTATCCCTCTCCTGATCTTTTTTAATTTTAATATTTTAAATTTTTATTTATTTGTTTATTTTTCCACCTCCCAATCTTTATTTGCAAAGTCACTTCTTGCCTCAGTTTCCACATTCCAATTTGCTATGTGCTTTCTCTCACACAGTCTTTTAAAGTTTATATTCCTGAGTAGGAAGGAATTTTTTTTCCACTGCTGATGAATTGGTCTTAGTGGAATCTAAACAATCTTGTTGTTTTGGTTATTTCTTATCGGGAATGCTGATTTTTTCTTTTTTTTTTTCCCTGAGAATGACAGTAGAGGTGAAAGGGCAAAAGGGTGGCAACTCTTTTTTTAATCTATTTAGCAAAAGAGAGGAAGTAATGGTAATATTAATTCATTTCTGTAAACGTATTCTGGTAGTTAAAGGGGCATCCTGGCACTCAGAACCAACTGAGGCTCCCAGGATTTGCCTAGTAAATCTTCTGCTGTACTTTGTTGTTGTTGTTAGGTGCCGTTGAGTTGGTGTCTGACTTATAGTCACCCTACATACAACAGCAACAACATACAACAGGTGAAACACTAGCGTCAGTGCTTCTCTGCTATTCATAGGGTTTTCCATGGCGGATTCATTTTTGGGAGTGGGTTGCCAGGTCCTTCTCCCAGTGCTGTACTTGAGGACTGGCTTTTTAGTGTTTTTTTACTCCCTCTCCAGTGATGAGGACCTAGGGTTACAGTGCCCTTGGGTCCCCACTATGCTGGGCGTAGGGAAGCCTTTACTATTTACTTCCTTTTCTTTTTTTTAATTGGAAATTTTTAATGTACATCTTAATGTGATTCATTCTGACATGCTTTTCATTGTGACATTTCCATATATGCAATTTGATAAGCATTATTCATATAGGTTACCCCTTACCCTCCCTTATGCTTCCCCCTCCCCCCTTCCCATCTAAGTTTCCCATCCAAGTCTTCTCTATCTTTTACTTAGTAGTATTTTTCTATATGTCCTTGGGTTCCATTTCTGTTTAAGATAGAAACTTTTCCTGTAGTGTTCTTTGTTTTTATCTTGTTAGAACAATTACATGCGATTTCTAGTCCATTTATATTGACCTCATTCTTATCTTCCCCCCGCCCTTTATTATGATCCGACCTTTGAATAGGATTTTTCCTTCTTATAATTTTGAATCAGCTCCCTCATATGAGTGAGAACATGTGGTGTTTCTCTTTCTGTGCTCGTGTTCGTTCACTTAAAATAGTTTTCTCTAATTCCATCCATTTTGCTGCGAATGACCTTATTTCATTTTTCTTGATTGCTGAGTAGTATTCCATTGTGTATATATACCATAGTTTTTTTATTCATTCTTCTGTTGAAGGGCACTTTGTTTGATTCCATATCCTTGCTATTGTGAAAAGCGCTGCATTGAATATGGAGATGCAGGTGTCTCTGTGGTATGATGACCCATCTCCCTTTACTATTTACTTCCTGTGCACAGCATGCCAGGAACTCCATGAAGGATACACCGGCCATGGCTGGCCTCTATTTTGGCCTTATGCAGTGGAGATTTGCCTGTAAGAACACCCTCTGCTGGTTCTTCTGCAGTTTTTGGCATCTGAGGGATTACGATCTTCTGTCCCCCACTATCTAGATTGTTGACCATTGAAACCTGTTTAGACAACACAGGCTTATTCAATCAACACAGGCTTAGTCAATACAGGCTTGAATTGGGCATGTTTTCCTTCTAGGAATAGTCTTGGAACAGTTTGCGTATTTTCCCTAAGAAGAAACTTATTTAGATATAGTTCTTTCGTATCCATACACCCTGCTGTCTTCTGCCTCCTCCATCATAAACTGCAAACCTTTCTATTTCTCTACTCTGAACACTCTTTGAGCGAATTCTGAACTTTTTTCTTAGAGTTTTTTTTTTTTTCCTTCCAGGCTTGGCAGTATCTAGTAATATTACATCAGAAGAAAAAAGCAAAAATTTAATCTATGTGCAGTTTAATTGCAAATCTTGCTTTTCCTAAGGCAGGCTATTCTAGTTAAAGCTCTGACTAATTCAGAATATAATATTAGGCATAAAACCACCATTTTTTAAATCCAAACAAGATACAAATGGAAGCAATGCTTATAATATATGAATTCTTAAAACTTTGTAGAGTCATCTGAAGACCCAATGGTGTTTTAACCAGTCATGAGGTTTAATTGCTGTTTAAATTGCTAATGAATCCCAGGATTTAATTTGGTAAGATGCTAAATGGCTCCTGAGAGGGATTGAGTCAGGCTTAAAACCGTTTTCTTTTGGATGGAGCATAAATGGTGTTCATATCTTATATCAGTTGGTATTACTAAATTTTCTATACTGAAACTCTCTATACCAAGGTAGTTTTGTGTAATAATGTGTTACCTTTCAATGACTATTACAAATATGTGAGTTTATCAATTTAGAAAGGGGATGGGATTTAGCTCAATTGAGGTTGTCTAAGATTTTGCTTTACTTGGTTCTGCAATCGTCACCCACAGAAGCACCAGTCAAGAAATCAAAAAGACACATTACATTGGTAAAAGTTGTTGCAAAGACCTATTTAAAGTGTTGAAAAGTAAAGATGTCACATTGAAGGTGAAGTTGCGCCTGACTCATGCCTTGGTATGTTCAATCACATATGGCTATAAAAGCTGGACAGTGAATAAGGGTAAACAGGAAAAAAATTGATGCTTTTGAATTATGGTGCTAGAGATGAGTATTTAATATACCATGGATTGCCAAAAGAACCAACAGATCTGTTCTAGAAGAAGTGCAACCAGAGTGCTCCTTGGAAGCAAAAATGGCTAGACTGCATCTTACATATTTTGGATGTGTTATCAGGAGGGACCAATCCCTGGAGAAGGACATCATGTTTGGGAGAGTATTAGATCAATGAAAAAAATGAAGATCCTCAACTAGATAGATTGACATAGTGTCTGCAACAACGGGATTAAACGTCAAAAAGATCTTGTACCTGGCACAGAGTCAGGGAGTGTTTCATTCTGTTGTACATTAGGGTCGCTATGAGTCAGACCTGACTCGATGGCACCTAACAACAACAATAACAAGTCAGCTTAGTAAGAGAACAAGATTTATTTTGGCCCACAGTTTTAGAGATTTCAGCCCATGATTGATTAGCCCCATTGCTTTGGGCCTGTGGCAAGGTAGCACATTATGACAGAAGCATCGGGTAGAACAAACTACTCACCAAATAGAGGAAGAGGAAGGGACGAGGGTCCTACCATTCCCTTTGAGTGCACACCTTCAATGATCTGAAGACTTCTTACTAGACCTTACCTCTTAAAGCTTCTACCATCTCCCAATAGCTCCATGCTGGGGACCAAGCCTTTACCACATAAGCTTTTCAGGGACATTTAAGATCCAATCTATAGCAAACAATGACATTTATTTCTGGCAAGATGTAGTTACATAACAAAAATACTCCAAAAGGCAACTACTGGTAAGTTAGAGCCTAATCCATGTAATATCACTCATCTTAGCATCTTGTGAGGGCTCGGCTGTAGCTCAGTTGGTAGAGTGCTCACTTTGTGCACTCTGATACCCAGAGTTCAATCCCCAGCACTGCAAAAATGGGAGAACGGCCTGACAGCCCACTCCTAAAACAATCAGCCATTGAAAACCCTATGAACAGCAAAGAAGCACCGACATATTGCAGGGCATAGCACAGTGTGGGTGAATGTTTCGGTCTGTTGTACATAGGGTTGCTATGAGTCGGACTCAACTGGATGGCACCTAACAACAACAAGAAGCATCTTTTGAGATGGGTAACTACCAAGTCAGTGCTTGGTAGTACTTGGTACCAAGTACCAAGTCTTCTACATCAGAGAAAACAAAAATAAAACAATACAAAAAAGAAGGGGAAAAACGGAAGAAGAAGGAAGAATTCCCAGCATAAGGAATTGAAAAGGTAGCCCAATGTTTCCCCTCAAACTTCCCTAATTTGCACCTCACCACTGAGTCCCATGCAGGAGACTTTTCTGAGATTATCTGGCATAGATCTGTATCCAGCTTCTCGGTGCATGGTTTCCCAAGACTCACCAAGCCAGCCCATTCTTTACCTCCCTGACTGGCATTGTTGAATCCTCACCTCTTTACCTTAACCACTGACCGTGCTCCTTCTCAAGGGAAGTGGATCCTTCATGCTGCCAAGTGTTATTAATCCATATGTGTAGTTCACAAAAAGCATTTACCATGCATAGCTAATATTGTGGCAGATTTAATATATGCAAGGAATCAAGTAGCAACGTTGCATGGACAATATACACCTCCTTTGCTTTGATAAAAGCCCTCAGGTGGTCTTAGGAACATACCACAGATGAGTGTTTTGGCACAGAAGTTGGAAATACCACATAGGACTTTGATGGAATTCTCCCATTCACAACTGACTTCACCTTCACCTTTCTTTGGAGTCCTCTTGTTATAATGCTGGTGGCAAGGAAGAGAAGGCCATAACTGCATTTGCGTAAAGGGCATGCCTGAGGGGAGGGCTGGGGAGAGTAGTCTGTTCATTCAGCATGGCTTTCATTGGCCATGTTGTGTCCTCAATCTCATTTCTGAGGAATAAGATCAAAAACAGCAAGAGGGCCTAGAATGGTGGCACAAACCTATAATTCCAGCACTTCGCAAGTGAAGGCAGAAGGATCACGTATTTGAAGCCAGTCTGGGATACTTAGCAATCCGTGTTTCCAAAAAAACCAAATTGAACCAAGCCAACCAAACCACAATAACAAAAGCAACACCAGCATGAAGGGCTGAGAGTATAGCTTGGTAGTAGAATTTGTGCCTAGCAAGTTCAAGGTTATTGGTTTGATCCCAAGTACTCCCACGAAAGAACAACATGATATCACTTTTACCCAGAAAGCCACTAAATCATAGGGTCATGAAGCTGAAAAACTAACCTTAGTATTTTGCAGATAAGAAACACTTGTGGTGGTCTTTGACAGACTGTCTAACAGGTATATAAACATAAATTACTATAGGGCCAAAAAAGAAACACAAATAGGTAGGATGTGCCAGATACAAAGTAAAAGGACTCTTTTTCCAGGAATACAATGGGAAGTGGTAAGGTTGGGGGCAAATTAGAGGGCTCATGCCCCATCCAAGGGAAGCAATGACAGGCATGGTGGCGCACACCTATAATACCAGCACTCACAGAAGCTGAGGCAGGAGGATCACAAGTTCAAGGCTAGCCTGGGCTGCATAGCTAGACTCTTTCTCAAAAAGTAAATTTATAAATACCATGAAAATAAAGGAGGCAGATACTTCTCAACCCCATCAGGTTATTACTAAGGAATACAGACCCAGTGTGGCCAGAAATCTACATTTTTATGTGAATAATCTCAAATAATGAAATGGCTTGAATAAAAGTACTATATGGACCAGTACAATGCAGGCCAAACAAAACACACCTATCTGAAAGCCAAATTCCATTTGCAGATGCTAGTCTGGGCTTGTGGATTGTTGTGTCTTGAGTAAAGACATTAAAGATAGGACTGTGCAATATACCACAAAGATACCTGCTCATCCGTGTTTATTGCAGCATTATGCACAATAGCCAAAATGTAGAATCAACCTAGATGGCCATCAACAGATGAGTAGATAAGGAAATTATGGTATATATTTGTCATCAAGTTTTATTCAGCTATAAAGAAAGACAAAATTACGGCATTTGCTGGAAAATAGATGGAACTAGAGATCATCATTTTAAGCAAAATAGGCCAGACTCAGAAAGATAAATGTATGTTTTCTCTCATATGTCAATGTTAGACTTCAATATAAATTCATTATTAAAACATATAGGTCATGGAAATAGAAAGGGCCTATATAGGGAAAGATAATGGACTAAAGAAAGTGGGGAGGAGGCAAGAAGAAAGGGTAATGAAAGAAAAGAAAGGAAATGTTGCCTTTACAGCAAAATCAGGAAGTAAATATATAGGTAGATGTACTCACAAAAGATATGCAAGTAGAAGGGGGACCATTGATGAGGAGGGAGAGGATGAGGGAGAGATGTCACGAGAGGGTGAGCAAGGAAGTGAACATGGGCAGTGTACAATGAAGTGCATATATGTTGTTGTTCGGTGCCATCAAGTCAGTGTCTGACTCAGCGACTCTACGTACAACAGGTGAAACAGTATTGTTAGTGTTTCTCTGCTATTCGGAGTTTTCAATGGCTGATTGTTTTTTGGGAGTGGGTTGCCAAGTCCTTCTCCCAAGCCTATATACCTCGTGTTCCCAGGTGGTCTCCCATTCCAAGTACTACCCAGGCCCCACTCTGCTTAGCTTCTGAAATCTAGTGGGATCAGACAACGCAGTGGTACAGCTGCAAGCAAAATGCATGTATAGAAATGTCATAATGAAACCCATTAGAGCTGGAGATGTAGCTTAGTGAGAGTGTGTGCTTAACGTGGTCGAGAACCTGGATTCAATCTTCAGGACCAAAATAATTATGATAATAATAATAGAAACCTGTTAAGTTGTACATTAGAAATTACCAATAAAATAGGATTACTGGAAAAATAAATAAAGATAGGACAGTGAGCGGGTCCACATGGGTTTCTACAAATGGCCTTTACCATTCCCTTCCTGCTTCCCCAGGAAAGATTGAGCTAAGCTTTGTGCCACTCCTGGAGAAATGCCGGGTTGCCCTCTGAGATCAATTGACCTTACCAGGGTGCAAAGGAGGGAGCTAGCTGAGAATGGCAGAATGGAAAGTAAATAGACAATAAGCAAGGAAAGACTGTGAACACAAGGGACCACAGAAAGGTCACACACATCTGAAGACATGCCTCAACTCTTAACGTCAGAAACTTTGTCCATTTCTCTGGGAACGTCCCTTACTTGGTCCATATTGCAAGTACTGTCTTCATCTGAAAGTATAGTTAGTGGACTTGGAATCAATGCTGTCAAGCCTCAACATGCTGTATTACCTTTAATTTTGACTGACTCTTCAGGGGGTTGGATGGGAAAGGGGCCTGACAGGAACACTGGGGAGTTTCAGGCCTCATTTGAAGTGAATAATTTATGCCAATGGATGTTGCAATGCAGTGTTTTCAGAGGACCTGCTAGAGGAATGCAGCCTTTGCGCGCCTCCTCATTTATCACGATGTTTACACATCCTGTTTGAAGTTGAAAGTAAGCCATCATCCTGCTGCTCAGCGGCTGTTTTATATCCGAGAGTTTTAGAAGGGACCGAATGTGAATTCATTGATGGAGTTGTGTGAAGGAGTAAAGGGAAGGAGCCAGTTGTCCATGGCATGGATCCTGTTGATCTATGCATTGTGCTGAAGGCTCAGGCCTGAAGGAGGGAGGAGCCTCTCCTTCAGATAATTACTGGCCCAGCTGGACAACATTGCTCTATAAAATGTGGAGGAGAGCTGGGTGCCGTGGCACATGCCTGTAATCCCAGTGACTCAGCAGGTGGAGGCAGGAGGATGGTGAATTTGAGGCCAGAGTCAGCCTGTACAACTTGGCGAGACGTTATCTCAAGATAAAAAGTAAAAAAGGGTCTTGGGGTACAGCTCCATGGTGGAGGACCCTGAGTTCAATCCCCCAGTACTGAAAAAACAACAAAAAACAACAAGTCATGAAGGTGTTCTAGATTTATATTTGTTGGGATTTAGAGTTTTGATCAGGTGATAGGACCAAAGAACAGTCTGTTGTCTTTGTTTCAGATATGTGTATAAAATATTGAGTAGGACCTGGGAGCATAGCTCAGTAGTAGAGCATGTGCTTAGCATTTGCAAGGCCCTGGGTTCAATCCCCAGCACCACAAAAACTAAAATAAAATAACATGCTGAGTGGTGCATCGGGTGAGGGAATCAGAGTCTTCACTCCATGGAACCTCTTGCTAATCTCTCTCATGCTTCATGGTTATCACATCTAGTCATATTTATCTTAAAGCAGAGAAGACTCAAGGATATTGTGCCTGACTTTCAATACTTGAAAAGATTGTTATATTCAAACAAGATTATACTCCACAGGGCAGAATCAGGACCAGTGGGTGGAATATAAAGAGAAGTAGAAGGTAGGCTTGATGTTAGGAAGAATTTTATGCCACTTAGATTGTTTGAAAGTAGAAAAAGCCTTGAGTTAGAGTTGAACAACAAATGCCATGGTGGCAGATGTTCTAAAGGAGATTCGAGTGTTGTAGAAGGTTGTTGTTGTTAGGTGCCATCAAGTTGTGTCCAACTCATAGCAACCCTCATAGGATTTTCAATGTCTGATTGGTTTGGAATGGCTTTGGGAGTGGATTGCAAATTGCTGTTCTTTTCGAACCTGAGATTCTATGATTCCAATAACCTGGTTTGGAATCTTTTTGTTTGTATGTATGTATATTATTATTATTATTATTATTATTATTATTATTATTATTATTATTTGTGTGTGTGTAGTGCCAGGAATTGAACGTAGGTTCCTCTAC
Organism: Pedetes capensis; assembly: GCA_007922755.1. Classification (NCBI taxonomy): domain Eukaryota; kingdom Metazoa; phylum Chordata; class Mammalia; order Rodentia; family Pedetidae; genus Pedetes; species Pedetes capensis. Next base: position 141,007 of record VMDO01001886.1, on the reverse strand, counting down.
TCCTGATCTGTATCCCCAACCCAATAAATATTAATATTTTAAAAATACTCACCTGGGGCTAGGTGTGTGACTCAGTAGTAGAGCACTTGTTTAGCATGTGTGAAGCCCTGGGTTCAGCCTCAGGACTGCAAACAAGAATAATAGTATCACCTGGAAAAGGAAAACCACACAAACAAAAACTAATCTGAGCCAGGCAAGATCCTGGGTTCAGTGCCCAAGTACTGGAAGAAAGAAAAAGGTAAAAAAAAATCTGCGTTGTACACCTGTGTTTGTAACAGTGTCATTCACCATAGCCAAAAGGCTGAAGCAACCCCAATGTCCATTGATGGATGAATGGATAAACAAAATGTGGCGTGTACCTACAATGGAATACCATTCAGCTTTTAAAAGGAAGGAAATTCTGACATATGCTATAACATGGATAAAGCTTGAGGACATTTTGCTAAGTGAAATAAGCTGGTCACAAAAAGGCAAGTATTGGATGATTCCAGTTATCCAAGTTACCCTGAGTGGCCAAACATATGGAGATAAAAAATAGAATAGTGGCTGCCAGGCACCTGGAAAATGGGGTGGTGATATTTAATGAGTGCAGTTTCAGTTTTGTAAGATGAAAAGAGTTATGTAGATGGATGATGGTGGTGATTATACAACAGAGGGAATGTACTTAATCCATTAAACTGTATACTTAAAAGTGGATAAGGACACGGTGGTATATGCCTATAGTCCCCGTTCCTCACATGCCTGAAGCAGGAGGATCAGTTGAGCCAGACATTAGAGACCAACCTGGGAAGCAGACATAGAGAAACTGTGTCTCAAAAACAAACAAAAAAACGAGAACAAAAACCAACCATTGTCTGTTCCTACCAATTGGACTTCTGAGGAAACCTCAGAAATCAAAATTAAGTGAATATGTGTTTTAAAATCGACTTGCTACACATCTGAACATGAATTGGAGTGGTTTGTGTTTTATATAAGTGAATGCTACCCCCAGTGTCTAAGAGCATGGCCTCAGAACCTTATTCCCTGGGCTCAAACCCTGGCTCTGTCCTAGACTAGACCCTGGGTAAATTATTCAACCATCCTATGCCTAGTTCATCATCTTTAGAATGGAGTTATCCATAGTACCTACCTCATACAGTTTGTAGGATCAGTAAAAGGGTTGAGGATACATACAACATTTAGAACTGAGCATAAAATATAGCACTAGGTTGGCAATGACAGCTGTCTTTGTTATATAGCAGAATGACTGTGTTGATAAAGGTATCCAACAAGCAGTTGCAAATGCAGAACTAAGCCTGGAAGAGCATCTGAGGCAATATCTCAGATCTGGGGATTGTCTCCCTATCTGGCAAGCAGTAGAGATGAGAATGGATGAGATCTCAGGAAGGGAGCAGAAGCGGCCAAGAAAGGAAGGCCTTGGACCTTCACATTTAGAGAAAGAATAAGTAGCAATGGTGACATATAGAAGGCTAATAAGAACATGGTGTTCTAGAAATCAAGGAAAGAAAGTTTTAGAGGGAGGGAAGGGTTAGCAATGCCAATAGTGAAGGAACAGCCAGGTACTGAAACCAGGCAAGCAGATTTGCCAATCAAAGGGGGAAAATTTGGACAACATTCAACTCCAAAGCCTCACTGAAAGGAGTTGGCAAATGCAAGAGGAGAAAGAGGAGGCAGGGCCAAAGGGCAGAGGGCTCTTTAGAAATGACAAGCTCTAGAGGCAATGGGAAGATGGGAATGTGGGGTCACCAGAATGAGGGACCCTAAGAAAGGTCCCGTTTAATTCAGTCTGTCGTCACACTATGGAGGCATTTCTCCACTCTTTAATGACTTTAAACTCATTCAGCAGTTGTTGCTATCCCAGAAGCAGATGAAGGAATGATGGACACTTTTCCCCAGGTAAGTGAGAGAACAGCATCTTGGCAACACCATCATGTAATCTGAAGTGACTAGGGTGACCATGTTTAAACTCTTAACCATTCTACCTTCAAGAGGGCATTCGAGCTCTGCTTCCCTTCTGCCAGGGTTGATATGAACAGCTGTCATCCACCACATGCTCCTGCTGCCATGATGACTTGCCTAAGCATGTGGGACCAAACAAACAGACCAAACCCTCCAAAGCCAAAAGCACTGAAGGAAGTCTCTGCTGGAGAACTAAGTCCAAAGGAGGCTGTCCAGACCAGTTTGGAAGCCTTGCTCCTTTTCAAACCATACCATCTAGCCATTGTCATGTTCTGTGCAAATTTATGGAGCAAAATAACTTAGGCATTATCAGAGTACTGTGAAGGCTGAGATCTGGACTATGAAATTCAGAAATATAAAGAAGCTAGCCAGATCTTTCCTGAAAATCAAATAATAGAGAGATTTATACAGCTGTTGCTAGGAGTTGACTATTGAGACTTGAAATCGAATGATATATTTCTGAAAAATAATCAACATAAAATTGGGATTTGGGGAGTTTCTTGATTCCTAACAGGATACTGTGACCTGGCCACAACTTTAACTGGAACTCCGCATTGCATGAGCCCTGAGGCTCTCAAACACTAAAGCTATGACAAAAAGTAGGACACCTTGTAAGTGGACAGTGGCTTGCCCAATGATGATTTCATCTGCTGCCCTGAGAGAATGATGCCTTTTGTTTGAAGCTAATTTACTTACTCCATCCACTCACTTTCTTCCTTTGACATTTGAGTGATGGCCAAAGTCCTTTGCATTTGGAACTTGTTATATTCCATTGAATTTATTTAAAATTTTTTCTTTATTCATAGATTACTTAGTTGGTTTGGACTTTTAAATAATGAACCACAGGGGAAAGTTCTTAGCATTCTAAAAGCATTACATTTTGATATGTTTCTGCTAAGCTATTAAATATAACATTTATAACCCTAAAATTATTTTATTTTTTGCTTTTAAATTTTTTTTAAAATTATTGTTGTTGTTAGGTGCTGTCAAGTCGGTATCCGACTCATAGCGACCCTCTGTACAACAGGGGAAACACTATTGTCAGTGCTTCTCTGCTGCTCATAGGGTTTTCAATGGCAGATTGATTTTTGGGAGGAGGTTGCCAGGTCCTTCTCCCATTTTAAAAATTAGTGTACAATATATTGAGTTTTCTACCTGCAGCCATACCACTGTGGCATCTGATCCCATCAGATCTCGGAAGCTAAGCAGGATCAGGCCTGGTTACTACTTGGGTAGAAGACTGCCTGGGAACACCTGGTACTGTAGGCTTGGGAGAAGGACCTAGCAACCCACTCCAAAACAATTTGCCATTGAAAACCCTATGAATAGCAGAGAAGCACTGACAATAGTGTTTCTCTTGTTGGATGTAGGGTTCAACTAACAACAACAACAATATAATGAGTTTTATTATGACATTTTTATACAATTATGTCATGTACTTTGCTCTTATTCACTCTCTCATTATGCTCCCATGTTGCACCCACTCTTGTCTCACAGTTCCCTTCCCCCCCTGAACATATCCCCTTATAGAGTACTTTCTAACCATATATATGTGTGTTTGTGTGTATGTGTATATATGCATATATGTGTGTACATATATATACATATATATGTATGTGTGTATATATATATATATATATATATTTTTTTTTTTTTAAGAGAGCAGTTGACCTTGTGACACAAAGAGTCCAGATCAGTGAGGCTGGTTTGAGTGGGATTTTTGCAGGCTTTTTTCCTTTGTTTTTCTGTTTCTATCAACAAGAGCATCTTATTGCCTAGTATTTTAAAAAAAAAACAAAAACAAACACAAATGTCTTCCTTTCGTCAAGGGTGGTCTCTGCACTATGGAGTCTCGCACTGGGCCAATACAAGGCACAGGGAGTTACCCAACCACAAGCTCAGGTGGTCATCTGACTGTTCCAGAGCCAGCCTCTGGAGCTGCAGAGTTGCCTGAGTATGTTTGCCTGACAATCCTATTGGATCCCTTCAGAGAAGTTGAGCTGACTTATGCTGATTAAGAGAAAACACAAACAATGGAAAGAAAGATTTCTTTTTTTCCTTTTTTTGTAGGACAGAACCCAGGCCCTTGTGCTGTTAGGCAAGCACTCTACCCCTGAGCTACATGCACAGCCCTAGGTTTTTTGAGACAGGGTCTCATTATATAGCCCAAGGGGGCCTCCAAGTCACAGTCTTCCTGCCTCAGCCTTCTGAGTGCTGTAATTACAGGTGTGTACCACCATGCCTGGTCTCAAAGAGGAATTTCTAATAAGAATTATTTTAGCTGGCTATGGTAGTATATGCATGTAATTCTGGCAACTTGGGAGGTGGAGGTAGGAGGATCACAAGTTTGAGGCCAGAAGCAGCATGTGTAATTTTGTGAGACCCTCTCTCAAAAAATATAAGGGGCTGGGTGTGCAACTCAGTGGTAGAGCACTTGCAGTGTATGTGTAAGGCCCTAGGTTCAACCCTCAACTACACACAAAAAAATATTTTATACACTTTCCTAGTTGCCCAACTACTCTTTGCACCACAGCAAACTTGGAATATAGAGCCTTGAGGTTATTTATTTATATAGTAGTTTGAGTAAAGCTTGATTTTTCTCTCCCTCATTTTTTTTTTTTTTTTCCTTTCCGTCTTAAGTCGGAGGCAGGTTCCAGTTACCTGAAGAATTCAGTTCCACTACTTTGTTTAGGTCTGATATAAGTTGAATTTTCTCCTGTTCCTTATATCCCATTTAGTTTGGGGCAATTAAATGAATAAACTGATGATTTTTCATAGGGGCACTGCTATACTTGACATAAAAATTATGCTTTTATTTTTTAGGCACTTCTTTGTGAGTTCATCATATTAAAGGATTGCTATATCAGAACTATTATGATACTGGCTTGCCAGACTATAGTTCATGTACTCATTCCTACCTTCCACCTGGAGCCAAATTTCTTACTGAATGTCAACAAAATGGCAGCTCTCAGCAAGGGAACATTCTTGATTCCTTACTCAGGGAATGAAGCCAGGCACTTGTACGTTTGTTTTCAGATGAACTGGTTCTTATGTTGTAAATATTTAACCATTCACCATAGTATTTCTACTAAAGTTTGTATTTGGTTTTAGGTAATTCCATTTTTTCACAGACAGATGACTGTTTTATCACTTTTCAGAACTCTTTATAAACCAGTATTAAGGGGGTTTGGTTTGAGAAGGAACAAAAATCAAGTCTGGAAGGCATATTTTTTTCCATTGGTTGAGGAAAAGAGGCCATGGTGAACCAAGTCCACCAACAAAGAATAATGGATGTAAGGGTAAATCTTTTTTTTACAAAATATTTATTATTATTATTATTATTAGTAGTAGTAGTAGTAGTAGTAGTAGTAGTAGTAGTATATGTTATTTGTATAAATAATGGGTTTCATTAGTATGTGTAAGGGTAGATCTTAATGGTGGCCATGAATATTTTTATTATTTCTCATGCTATCTTTGCCTGCTGGGATTTAGCTTAGTTGGTAGAGTGTTGTTTTGCAGTTCTGCGGTCCCAGGTTCGATTCCCAGCACCACAAAAATGGGAGAAGGAATCCCGAAACACTCTGCCATTGAAAACCCTATAAGGGTCACTATGAGTTGGACTCGAGTGCAGCTAACAACAACATCTTTGCTTAAATTGCTGGTAGCAATGGCTAAACGCAAAGGCTTTTTTTCCTTCTTAGTTTATGGATTTGAGAGCCTGGTGGAGAGACATGAGCTGGAAAGCTACTGGGGAGGGCGGGAGTGATCTTATCTCCATGAGGAAAACAACTCCCTGTCAGCTTTCCTGAGACGGTAAAAGTCCATTTCTCACCCATATTTGCTCTCAAAAAGAAACTCTAAGAATGCATTAGGCAGATTTTGATTTACAGCTTACCTCTGTTTACTTGGTTAGGGATATATTTGTTTATTTTAGGGGAATGGGCTCCTTGTAACACATTTTATGTTTTTAACTTCATTTGCCGTGTTGCACTATCTGACAACCCAGGTTCTACCTCCAAAACCACAAAAACAATCCACTCCCAAAGCAATCCCAAAGTAGTCAGCCATTGAAAACTCCAGGAAGAGGGCCAGGTGCTGTGGTGCATGCCTGTAATTCCAGTGCAACTGGGGATGTGGAAGCAGGAGAATCGCAAGTTTGAGACCAGAGGGAGCCTGCATAATTTAGTGAATCCTGTCTCAAAGAAAAACAAAAACAAAAAACAAAAGCCTAGGAAGGTCACTATGAATCAGACCTGACTTAACAGCACCTAACAAGCAAGTACTCTACCCCTAACTGTGCTGGACTTAGTACTTAGTATGGGCAAGTACTCTACTCCTAACTAAGCTATACCCTGCAGTCCTCACCCCATTTTTTATTTTGAGGCAGGGTCTCTCTAAGTCACACAGGCTGCCTCTGGCCTTGAACTTGTGATTCTTCTGCCTCAGCCTCCCAAATTGCTGGGATTACCGTTGTGTGCCATGGCTCCTGGCATCATTTGTGGTTCTTTTAAGTTTGGGATATTTTGTGTTTCAGGCTTTTTCTTTCCTTTCCTCTTCCTTCTACCCTATACCATATACCACCTGCTGTCCCAAGTCTGTGGACAATAAGGCAGTCAGTCAACAGAAGATTGAATGTCTAAGCTGATCATTCATTACACCACCTTTAAGAATGCCTGATGGCACTTGGACCACAAATGACTTTTAAGGTCAAAGACCATAAGCATGGATCAAATTGGAATCGTTACCTAGTAGAGCCAGTCTGTCTGCCTGGTCACTTTACAGTTTATATAAAACCTGACTCCTGGATATAAAGTTAATTGCCAGAGGATGGGAGGAAAGCACTGAGTTACTACTCAGAATCGGCAGCCTGAACCATCCCATAGCTCTCTTCAGTTAACTAACTGAAACATTATATATTTTCCTCACCCAATTTATGCAAATATTTCCTGTAAGAAAGATATTTTAAAAGTTGTTATTCAATGAAAAATTCATAAATATTTTGTTTTCATTAACTGGCAAACATACAGGGCTATTTTCTTTCAAGATTATTGTGCCTGGAAATCCTTTCCTGCCTCTTTTCTATTTAGCTTTGGTTTTGCACAGAAATGTTTTTCAGTAGCACAAGGTGAGAGTGTGGCATTGAAAGAACACTCTTGGTATGTGAAATAAGAGATCTTAGGAGAAGGCGGGTAGAAGAGGGCAATATAGCCTTCATGCATTATTTGCAGGGGCCATTATGGATTCTGCACTTTCTAAAGCATTCTGTGAAGAGAATGTAGGTAAAGTTCTGATAAAAATTCTTATTTTTTTTTTTACTCCCAATATGTTAATATCCATAAGTCATTTCCCTGGGTTTTAAAAATAGCTATGTCAAATTTTCTAATCAAATATTGTTCAAATACCTATTTATGTTGAAGGGAAACTGATGTTTTAAAAGAGTCTACCCACCCCTTCCCAGTCTTCTGTCTAACATGGAGTATAAAAGAGTTACCCAGGGATTTTGACACATGAATAAAATGATCCTAAAACCTTTGTATTTCCCCTTTAATTTTCATTAAAATGCCAGAGTGTAAAATGATTACAGACGTGCCCCACATTCAGACATTTCAGCCTGCTGCACTTCTGTCCTCTAGTCTGGGCCACCCATCTGCGATCTCTGTCTCATACTTGCTGACAGAGATTTTCTTCTGGATGCTATGCCTGTGCTTGCTCTTGTGGCCTTGACACTGAAGCACTGTTGTCTGCGAAAGACAGCACATTATAGCTCCCGGGTCCGCTGGGCTGCCTGCTTTGCTGCCGTCACTTCATTCTTGGGAAGTTTCTGGGTTTCCTGGGAGATGAAGCACGAGCAACCTTTGCTCCAGCCTCAGTAATTTCAGAAGGCCCCCGAGTCCTGTTTTGTTGTTCATGTTTCTAAGGGTGGGTAAGGGGCATGAGAATTCCCAGCAGGCGCAATTACCACTCAGTGTCAGAATGGGTGTCATCCAACTCCCCTCTGTCATATTTTTCTAAAGAGTGATTTTCATAGTGCTTTTAAAATTGGGCTGTGCTTCAGAAGCCAAGCAAAAATTATGAAGAAATGTTCAAAATGACTTGGTGTGTCAACATCTGAACTAATACGGAGTAAGTGTGTGTTGCCTATTTCAGGGCTACCTCAAATCCTCTTTGGATTTAATAATATCGAACGTTGGGAAGATCGTTTGAATTAAAGCCAGATAGGACTTGATGTCTGGCTGTGCTCTGTAATAAATTTTCATATTTTTTTGAATTAAAGGGACTAATAACATATGATTCATAATTTTTGCCTTTATGATCTATTCCCTCATTAACCTCAGTACAATGATATTACATTATTATTGGAAGTGAGAAGGTTCCTCTGTGAGCCTTGCTTAGTAATTTAGGTATCCTTGAATTTTATAAGGAGAGCAAAAATATTGTATGTCAGACTCCTAAATTGTATTTTACTTTTGGGGTGAGGTTCCTATATTAAACAAGATGATCTCCCTATCTTTGCCTTCTTGAGAGGCCAAAATAGTATCCAAATTACTATGGGTGACATACAATGGCAGTATGGTTACATCTGTAGTTTCATCAGTCCCAAGGCAACTTCTAATAGGTCTTATTAAACATGGTTTAAAATTTCCTGATGAGAAACTACTTGCCTTGAATGTTTTGTTGACACTTTTTTTTTTTTTTTTACCTAACCCCAAATAGTGGCTTGGTTCTATACAAATATACCGAAATGAAATTCAAGAGAATACCCTTCTTGTCTGGGTGTGGGGGATATAAAACAAATCTTTCAGCATTGGGTGTGGTGGCACACACCGGTAATCCCAGCGGCTCAGGAGGCAGAGGCGGGAGTTTGTCTCAAGTTTGAGACCAGAGGCAGTCTGCGTAATTTAGCGAGACCCTGTCTCAAAAAAGTAAAAAAAAAAATGGGCTGGGGGTGCAGCTCAGTGGTCCGGCACTTGCAAAGCATGCAGATGTGAGGCCCTGGGTTCAACCCCCATACTGCAAAAAAAAAAAAAAAAAAAAATGACAAATCTTTCCATTTTCAACAAGCCAGGTGCCGTGGGGCACACCTGTAATCCCAGGGACTCTGGAGTTTGAGGAAGGAAGATTATATGAGGCCAGAGGCAGCCTGCGTAATTTAGCAAGAACTTGTCTCAAAATAAAAGGAGTCTGTCTAGGTGTGTAATTCAATGGTAGAGCCCTTGCCTAACATGTGGGAGGCCCTAAGTACTGCAAAACTCAGCCCCCAGTACGGCAAAAAACAAACAAACAAACAAAGCTATTCAATCTCTCTCCTCCCTCCCTTGCCTTGTCCTTTTCCTGAATTACCTTAAGGCCTCATTGCCCAGTGTGGAAGTTTTGTCTTTCCAGCCTCATACCTGACCATGGCTTCCTTCCTTTCTGAGCATACCATGCTTTTTGCCTCCTCCTGCCTTGATCCGTGTTACTTATCTAACTAGAATGTGTGTCCTCCCCTCTGTAAATGCTAGTGAGTGTTCTCCTAACATCATATCTTTGTTTACTCTTTGTAACTAACCATACCATGTTGTAAACTTACCTCTCTTTCCTGTTAAATTCTAACTTGTGAGCAAAGATCATATCCCTTTATTCACCATTGTATGTTTTAAAGCTGAGCACACTGCCTGGCATAAAATAGATGTTCAGTAAATCTTTATTGAAGCTCAATTAAGTCTGGTTGTTCCTCAACTTTCTTTATATGCTGAGAGATCTCTTGACCTTGGTGTTTATTATGGAGGGTATAGAGCCGAGGGACAGAATGTGTTTCATAACCCTACAGGAGTTGCCCTGTCATGAAGTGAAGGTAGAGAAGTCATTACATAGATTTCAAAAGGAAGCACCAAAGAGTTGTGTTCTTATGTGCACATACTAGGGGCGGTTTCAAGCCAGGCATAGTGGTGAATGCCTGTAATTGTAGCACTCAGGAGGCTGAGGCAAGAGGAGGGTAAGTTCAAGGCCAGCCTGGGCTACCTAGTGAGTTCTAGGCCAGCTTGGGCTAAATTGTGAGACCTTGTCTTAAAAAAAAAAGCTGGATGCAGTGGTTCACACCTGTAATCCCAGCAACTTGGAAGCCAGAGGCAGGAGGATCACAAATTTGGGGCCAAAGGCAGCCTGCGTAACTTAAACCTTATCTCTGGTGCACCGTTCAGTTGTACAGCATTTGCAAAGCAAGCAAGCACGAGGCTCTGGGTTAAACCCCCCAGGACCACAAAGAAAGAAGAAAGAAAGAAAGACAGAGAGAGACAAAGAGAGAGAGAGAGAGAGAGAGAGAGAGGGAGAGGGGAAGGAAGGAAGGAAGGAAGGAAGGAAGGAAGGAGAAAGAAAGAAAGAAAGAGAGAGAGAAGGAAGGAAGGAAAGAAGGGAAGGAAGGAAGGAAGGAAGGAAGGAAGGAAGGAAGATAGATATAGGGCTATTTCATGAGTGTAACCCTAAATCAAGTAACATCCTATGCTAGTAAATAAAAAGAAAACAAAGTAATTTCCTCCAAGTGGTAAAAATGATTGTGAGATTTTTCTATCGTTAAGTGGAGATTGTTTACAATTTTGCTTCTTATTTTTAGTGAGATTATAAAAGGATTGTCTGCTAAACTAATCCTACTTACCTGAATGATCACTTTTGGTATTTAAGTAAGATTCAAGAGTTTCAAAAAGGTTGTTTGCTGCTATGTTTCCACTAAAAAGTGACTTAAAACTCTTATTCTTTAACTATTTTTTCTGAAATATGCATTCCCACCATCTATGTCAGATACTGCTTACTACCCATCTCCAAGTTGTATGAAAAAGAAAAATTTTAGATAACAGTGTTTATAGTTAGGAAATTGTTAGGTTTAAGAAATATAATCTTAGTTTAGCATAAGTAGAATTATCTAATATAGCTACCATGTATTCAGTCAGTGCCAGGCATTTTATTTGTATCTCTTCTGATCATGTTCACACCCTGCTGAGTGGGAAGTGATACTGTCCCTCTTCCCAGAGAGAGGTGTTGAGGATCAGACGGGTGAAAGGTCTTGACCAAGACCACCTAGTAAGTTACAGATATGGGATTTGAAACTTGTCTGTCCCAAAGTTCTGTTCTCAACAGTGTATTTTTCCTTTGTGTGAAAGTACTATTGTTTTCTCAGGCTTTGGACGTTTGCACATACCATTTTAGAATTCTGTCCTTTGTATGTGCCATGATGAGGCAGTGGTTAACAGGCTACTACCCACAACACTGCCTCATCACTCTTGAGTTCACGATCACAGGCAGCATTTGTAGAACTGTGGGATTTTTAACTCCACCCATTTATAAGTCTTTCCAAAAAGCCCAAACGAAGAGGAATCACCAACATGATGATCTATAATCGTGTTTCCCATAATTCTATAGCCACGTCATGATATGTGGTCTGTATTTGCCTAGGTCATATTATTTGCTGCTGATGGGATCGTACTCCTGGGGGCATGCTAATATAGGCTTTATCTCTGAAAACTTTTCTCAGACTTTCTCTGAACTTCCAGACTAGTCCCAGGAGGTGAACCCAGGAGCCTCTGGAGGGCAGCCTGTGGGGAGTGAGCCAGGATCTGTGTGAAGGTTAAGAGGTAGTGGAAGAGCCCTACACAGGCCCTCCAGAACTGTGGTTTTCTCCCTCAGGATAACACATAGCCCAACCCGACAGCCTTTTTTCATTTGTTTGTTTATTTTTGTTTTTCTGTTTTGTTTTGTTTTGAAGTGCTGGATGTTGAACCCAGGGCCTCACACATGCTAGGTAAACACTCTACCACTGAGCTACCCACCGGTCCCCCACAACAGCCGTGACTTCAGGGACTTGTAGCTGAATCAATCAGTGCTAATGTTCTAAGAAACTGAAGTTCCATGTCTTACAGCTATGCCAGTGAGATACACACTGGGTAGGGGTCAGTCTGGTATTGTGTTCTCTATAATTGTATTCCGGGGCTGGGATTTAGCTCAGTTGGTAGAGTGCTGCTCTACAGTCTCTGAGGTCTCAGGTTCGATTCCCAGCACTGCAAAAATGGGAGAAAGACGTGGCAATCTACTCCTGAGGCAATCCTGAAGTAATTAGCCGTTGAAAACCCTGTGCGGGTCACTATGAGTTGGACATGACTTGACAGCACCTAACAACAACATTGTTGTATTCTGTAGATGATGAGGAAGGTGGCAAGGAATTAAGGATAACGCCTATTTTAAACTCCCTGAATGTCAACTGCCAAGAAAATTAGCAAGCTTCCTAAAATGACCCACACAGCCTGTGATTTTAAATAGACAGGTGAGTAAGCCTCAATTCAAAAGTGACTCTTGAAGGGTTTAGGGAGCTAGTTATGGGGACTGAGGGCAAAGGGAACCCTATGTGCCAAGGCCCTAAGGCAGGAACGTATCTGGTGTTTGGAAGAGTGAGGAGGCCCCTGCGGCCGGAGCAGGGTGAGAGGGGAACAGTAGCGGATCAGGTTAAAGAGGTAATGGGCAGGCAGAAGGCTAATCACAGTGGGGCTTGCAGACCATTGTGAGGAGCGGCTTTTACTCTGGGTGACATGAGGAAATAATCCCAGATTCTGAGCAAAGAGTTGACAGCATGTCCTTATGTTTCAGGAGGATAACCCTGGCTGTGGAAAGACTGGAGGTGGGAAGCAGGGGTGGAGGCAGGGTTTCTGGTGAGGATGCTGTGGAAATAACAGAGGAGAGATGGTGGCGACTTGGGACTGGATTGTAGCTGTGGAGTTGGTGAGATGCTGTTGGGTCCTGGGCTGATTTGAAGTTGAAACCACTGTATCTGCTGGGAGGTTAAATGTGGGGTCAGAGGAGGAAAGGAGTTGAGGGTTTGGGCTTGATCACCAAGTGGATGGAACTGCCATCAACTGTGACAGAGATGACAAGTGTAACAGGTGAGAGAAGTTTGAAACCGTTTAGCTTGGGTATAACTATTAGCATCAGGTGAAGATGTTGATGAGGCCGTTTGGCATAGCAATCTGGTGTTTAGAAATGGGAACTGTGTCACAGGGATGAATTATGGAGTCCTCAGCATATATATGAACCATGAAATGTCCCACTGGAAGACACTAATCCTTGGAAGTCCCATCTCTAGAAATTGCAGCCAACAATATAGGATTCAGTCTAATCCTCTGGCCAAGTCAACCATGCCTTCCATTGTCTTTTAACTGTAGTAGGACGCCACTCCTCATAACCACGTGCACGAATTAGATTAAACGTTTTGTATTGGATGGATTCAACACTTTCCACACCCTGCACAGTTAGAACTAGAGATCATCTATTAAAAGGTTTTCATTGTACAGATAAAGAAACAAGGCCCGGAGAAGTTAAATGACTTGCCCAAAATGACATGAAATGGTTACCACAGAACCTGGAGTAGACCTGCCTTCCGGCTTAGTACTCTTCTTTACACTATCTAGAGCAGCAGGCCCCAGACTTTTTGGCACTAGGGACCACTTTCATGGAAGACAATTTTCCCGTGGACTGGGGTTGCAGGGGATGCTGATCAACTGGACAGGAGGTGGAGATCAGGTGGTAATGTGAGCGATGGGGAGCAGCTACAATACAGATGGTAACTTGTGGCTGGGAACTTAGATGGGGCATGAAAGGTGATAGCAGAGAGGTAATGTCACAGATCATTCCTGCCATCATTTGTTTCTTTCAAAGCCAAAGCCCAGGATGCGGGGCTGTCTTCTGCATTGATTTTGACACTTGCATCCCCAGTCTGTCACAGAAAAATTATTCTTCTCCTGTGAGACTAGGAAACTAGAGGAGGAAAGAGTAGAAAGATTATGTGGGTGCCTCTGCCATCAGCTTTTGATGATCCGGGATGGGGAATTGGAAAAGAACATAGAGTTGAATTTTTGCTTTTTGTCTTGCTTTTTGCTTTTGTTTTCATTTTTGTTTTGAGGCTGGGTCTCATTGTATAGCCTAGGCTGGGCTCGAACTTGTGATCTTCCTGCCTCAGCCTCCCTTAGTGCTGGGATTACAGGTGTGCACCACCATAGTTCTTTCTTCACCATGGATTGCAATCAGACATACACTTCACCTCATTTTGCCCTTAGTTCTAGTACTTTCTTAGCTACTGGTGAGTTATTTGGATTGACCATCGAGTCCCAATGGGCCATTATGTATAATTTGCAAACTGCTATTACACTTAGAGATAGTTAACTTAACAGGTCTTTATGGAGTCCCCACCATATGGCAGACATCTGGTAAATGCAGTGGTGAATAATATAGGAAAGGTATTTGTTTTCATGGAATTTACATTCTCAGAAGAGCACATAGACAATAAACAAGTAAACAAATAGATGAAAATAGTTCCAGATAGTCAGAAATCTATGAGGAAAATAGAACAAGCATCATGGGATAGAAAGAGAGTGGGTGAACTAGTTTAATAGGAACATTAGAGAAGGACAGGTAAGTTTTGAACTGAGCCAAGGTAATAAGAAGGAGCCACCTATATGAAGGAATGGGGCATTCCTGCAGAGGGGGAAATCCAGAGCAAGACCATGACATGGAAACAATCTTACAATGTTACCAATACTTACAATACTTAACAATACCAAGTACATTTTCTTCTCAAGGAAATGAAAGGAAGGCAATATAAATGAAGCTTAGTGAGCAGGCAGGTGAGGGCCACATCATGTAGGGTCTCACACGCCATAACAGGAGTTGAATTATGTTCTAAGTACAGCATGAGGCCCTTGGAGGATTTCAAGCAAGGGGATAATATTATCAAATTTGTTTCTTTGAAATAACATTGAAATCCCTTTTTGAGAAATAAAGTGTATAAGGCCAAGGGTAGAAGCAGGGAGGGAGACCAGTTGGGAAGGAGGTAGTGGTTGCTTACCATGGGGGACAGCAGTGGAGATGGCTGAAGTGATGAGATTTGGGATTGATAGCATCAACTGATTTGTAAATTAGTTGAATAGAAGGATTATGGGAAAGAATTATGAAGGAGACACTGAGTTTTGTTTGAACAGTTGGATAATGGAACTGAGTTAAGATGGGGAAATGGTGAACAGTAAGTTTGGAGGGTGTGCAGGTGTGTGTGTGTAGGGGGAGAGATTGGGGAGGAGTAGAATTGAGAGCTTTATTTTATTTTATTTATTTATTTGTGGTACCAGGGAGTTGAACCCAGGGCCTCATGCATGTTTTTTGCAAGTGCTTAACCACTGAGCCATACTCCCAGCCCAATTTTTACTTTGTATTTTGACACAGGGTCTTGCTAAATTACACAGGTTGACTCTGGTCTCGAACTTGTGATCTTCCTGCCTCTGCCTCTACTGGGGATTAAAGGCATCTGCCACCATGCCCAGTTTGAGAGCTCTATTTTAGGTGTATTATTTTCGATGTACGGAGCAGATGACTGGGTGGGTGGTTTTACATGAGAGTATAGAATCCAAGGGAGAGAGAGAGCTGAGAGATAAAGTTGAGAGTCATCAACATATAAGTGATATTTACGATCCTATGAATGGAATCACTCTCCTGAGGAGAGAGTGGACATAGGGAAGTAAAAAGCCCAGAAGACCCAGCCTTGAAGCACACTGACCTTGAGAGGAGGTAGGCTCAGCAAAGGCTACGTAGAAGAAACAGAGTTGGAAAAAGAGAAGAAAGCTCAGGATAGCATGGCGGTGTTGAGTCAAGAAAAGGAAGGGACTAGACAGCTGGGGTGAAGGCTGCTACTGGGGGTCCCCTGACCATGGCAAGATGCCCATGACTGGGAAGGATGGGGATGAGAGCTGAGCTGCAGTGGGTTGGAGAGAATGAGACCCGCCAGAATGGAGACAATTCATTCAGGGCTGTGTGTCTATCACCATTTTAACTAGGGGTCTGGTAATGAGGTACGACTATAAGACTCCAAAGTCCTAGGCTTTAAAATGGTGAGTTAAAGCTAATAATACACATTCCCAGGAAATTTGATCTGTGTGTCTGCCTGGGGGGATTAAGTTTCCATGGAGTCAGCTAGATGTTTATCCGTGCTGTCCTAACAACTCCCTGATGCTAGTTTGTAGGGTTTGTTCCCTATAGCTCCAGCCCTCAAATAGAACAAAAGCAATAAAATAAAAACTCACTTTGCTGTTTAAAGGTGCATTTGCTGATTTAATCTTCACAATTCCTTAGGAGGTAGGAGCTGTTATAATCCCTTTCTGATGAGGTCACACAGCCGCCTCTAAATTCCAGGTGATCAATTTTATAATTGAAAGCTTGCAATATACTTTATACTTAAGTTAGGGGGTGTCTGTGTTTAAGGAAAATTTTAATTTTCTCTTTGTCCTTTTCTTCTCATGTAAATACCAAGTACATTTTCTTCTCATGCTAATACCAATGCTGAGATTGCAACCCAGTCTGGGAGCTGCAGGTCCCTGGTCTGAACCAACACACTATCCTTTAACCCTAGGCAAGTAGAAGGGTGACTCCAGAAAGGAAAAGCAGATGATATTTCATCAAACTGGTGTCAGTACAGAACTGAATAAAATCATCATGCATTGAGCTAGAATTGAAAATTTGATTCTGGAAACCCTTTAGAAGTGGTAGATTTTTGTTTGTTTTGTTTTTTGGTTTATCTGTTTTGTTTTGTTTAAATCTATACCCATAGATGCACTGATGGAACACTAGTCCTGTGTGTTACTCAATATTCTTCCTCATCACCCATTTTCACTCTGCTAATGAATGCCCCTCAAAATTGAAATGAAAATTTCATGTATATACACTACCCTTTTGGAAAGGTTTTTTAGTATTTTTCTACCTGACAGCCACAAAAACTGATGATTGATTGGTTACCTCTATTATTTTTAACACTGCCTTATTCTAGATGGGGTCAATTGAGAATAAAGGACATTTTCTGAGGAATAATAAGCCTGTAAAAGGATAGCTCAACGTCTAAGTTAGAAAGGCCTTGCAAATCATTGGTCTTAAGAAGTGCCCTGGACTGGAATTGTTTTTGTTCTAATCTGAAAATGACAACATAGGACACAGCCAGTGGCACACAGCATTTTATTGTGGGTGATGCAGCTTTAATTGGTATGTAGAGGGCATGCCTATGGAATTAGTCCTTGGTGTATTGGCCAATCAGATCACTTTCAGCATTTCTCAATGGTTAGTTTCATCTTATAATTAAGTAATAACGATCATTTCCTGGCAGCTAATGACTGGCTAGAGGGGTTAGAAGCCTCATTAGGTTTATAATTTATCAAACTCTTAAGCTCTTCATCTGCAGGTTTGTAAAAAGAGAAAGCATCCTCAAATACCAAATGATTAAGGACAGTCTCCAAACATATTTCATATATGTGAATGTTAACTTGTTCTCCAAAGGCTAATTTTATTTTCCAAGTTTTTAAAAATTGTGTATTATATAGTATTTTTTGTTGTTGTTAGGTGGCATCGAGTCAGATTTAGTTCATAGCGCCCCTCATAGAGTTTTCAATGGCTGATTGTTTTTTGAGATTGTTTTGGGAGTAGATTGCCAAGTCTTTCTCCTGATTGTATAGCATAAGCATGAAAAATGTTTATGTGATATGGTAGGGGGTGGCATATTGAACTGTATTAGCATGCACAACTGCTCTAAAATAAAAGTTGAATTGGTAGGCCGTATTTCCTTTAAGAATCTTTTTCCATGATTCCACACCCTTTCCTGAGAGCAGGCTTGAGTACTCATTGATTCTAGCCATAAGATCAATGTGCGTACCCCACCAAAATTTATTGAGAACCTACCACCTGTCAGGCATTATTCTAAATGTTGAAAATGTAGCAGGAGTGGGGGAAAGAGACAGAAAGAACTCTATTCTTATTGAATTGATATTCTAATGTTAAGATTTCTGTCTTCAAAACTCCTATGGATGGTTGCTATTAGATGTGTTCTAAGTGGTCAAGCTGAAAGTAGAAGAGGCTCCTCCTGAGCCTTCTTGGCCACGCTGCCTCTGACTGCTCATCTGGCCATTTCATGGTTTCACTAGCTTCTACTAAGGCAAGGATTACTCATTGGTCAACCACATTTTGAGAATTATAATCTTCTCTTTAGAGAGAGAAAGTAGAATCTCTTTTCCTAGGGAACTTACTATTTTTGTCTTCATTTTGGAACTTGACACTAGCTGATCACAAAGAAAACAGCAGCTTCAAATCCCTTGATGAAAATATTCATTTCTATAGCTTGGTACAGAGGCAGCTCTGGAATTCTAGAAATGTGGAACATAGGAGACCAAGATGCTTCCAAACCCCTTTTATCTTGACTTAATCAGGTCTAAAAGACATTCAGAGAAGCGGAAGACTATCCTTTTATAGGACTTTCATCAGATCACTTCTATGAAACCCTTAAGGATCTTTTCCCTCCATATTCTCATGATTTCCTTGCCTTGAATAGAGGAAGCTTAGGTGCTCAAGGAAACTCCATGGCTTCTCTACGACAGGAACAATTCAAGGTATGTGGTCTCCTGGATAATCAGGGTTGCCAAGAGTACACAGAAGATTTCCAGGGAAACTTCTGACAGTTGGTGTGTGCTATCAAATCAATGCCGAGATTTTGGCATGAGAGATGCCCACCTTCTCCTTTATATAATCTGTGAGCTTTGCCCTAGTACTTCTGGTGCTCATGTGAACGTTAGCCTTTTGTTGGTAATCCCAACCAGGTTTCTTGATTATAGACTCTCACAACCAAGAATTGAGACTGCCTTTTTTTTTTTTTTTTTTGAGACAAGGTCTTGCTGTGTAGCCCAGGCTAGCTTGGAACTCACAATCCCCCTGCCTCTTGCTCTGAAGTGCTGGGATAACAAGTGTCACCATACCTGGCAAGGGACTGCTCATTTTTCATGCTACCAAATCCAATTCTCTACAATGGTTCCTGGAAATTCTTTTTAATATATGAGCACTTTGCCCTGAGGATAGTTCATAAATGGGTAGAATATGATTGATGTCCCCCTTTATTGGAAACTTGTTTTCTTCTATTGAAATTCTAAAATTTTGAAATGTTCTTCATTATTTTGGTTGAAGTGCCGTGTAACATATGTTTGAAGAAACACAAAGCTATTTAAAAACCTTTGGCAGATGTCACAACAGAGACAAACCTATTTAATACCTCAACCATTAGGAAATCAAAAGGAAACAAGTGGGTGATTATTTAATGGACATTTTGCACGGTCACTTTCACATAAAGGATAGATAGGGACTCAGAAATAGCCTTTTACTTCAGCCCTGAAATTACTATCATAATTTAAAATCACATTTCCTAAAGTCCCCAGCAGTCCCATTTGCTTATACTTGCCCAAGAATGATGGTCTTTGAATTCATTTCTAGGTACAAGAAAATATACTTCTATAATTTACATTTTTAAGTAACCAGGGATTTTAAAAAACTATAGAATAGGTAGATCAGCCTGTAGAGTTTGAACCCAAGCCCTTGCAGATGCAATAGGCAAAGGTGCTCTGCTTTCCCCTTTTTTTCCTAAGGTCATTGAAAACATAAAGATTGAGGGTATGGCAAACCCTGGTAATAATGGAAATATGATAGCAAAAATAAGAACATCAGTAGAAATATTACATTTAGAGGAAGGAATGGCTTCACTAACAGGGAGATTACTGTGAATAATGCAGGCTTTTTTTCTCTTCATCTTGAGTAAAATTCAGTGTTTTCTTTGCAATTAATAAACATGCAGTATGAAGATAGAGACTATTGCTCTAAAAGAGATACTGTTGATGGTAGGTGAAAGAGAAATGTAATGCATACTTGCTTCTTGGAAAGAAAACTTATTTCACATGCTCACTTTGTACACCACTATGTTTAAGAACAGTTCTGCTGTGCTGAGGATTGAACCCAGAGCATCATGCACGCAACTAAGCTCCAGCCTTCTTTACAATTATTTGATGATATACCTCACCTGAAATGTTGGTTTCTCTGAGGTGTGTTTGGGGTCTTTTGTCTGTTATCGTCCTGTTGGCCATTTCTAAGAAGCAGGTGGTAACATCTCAATCCTTAGCAATGAGAGACTTGCTAAAGGAAAAACAAACTATAAAGCTAGAAAATTCTACCAAGAATGATAAATCTGTCATTAAGCTTTTCGTCCAAGGTTTGGAAGTTGTGGGAATATCTTCAGTCAAAACTTTTCAATGGTTTGCATTGGGGAAACACCCTGGGCATTAGGCTTGGGGATTAGGAACCAAGGCCAGGCACTCCAGCCTGGCTGAGTCGGGGAGAGTGCCCGGAAAGGGAGTATGCAAGAAACTGGGCTCAGTGCCTCTCCTAAAATTCCTTTCCCTCCCAGGTCATGAGGCCAGGTCTGGCAGCATTTTATGACTCCGAAGCTCTGCAATGAGTGGCATCTAAATGGCTCAGAGGAGATAGGTAACACCATCCAGCCCACAATGGGATTGGGGATGGGGTGGCATGGCTGATCTGGATACCTTGCAGGATGTCTGCCAGGGAAGTCAGCTTTGGCCCTGCTTTTTGAGGAAGCCTACAGGTAGAGACTTGAATCTGTCTAAATTTTTAAATGGGAATAAATGTATAAAAAATTTCAGAAATGAATTTTCTGAGATTGTATACTTATATTTACAAGAGATGTTAGATGATTGGTTGATTGGTTGTTAGTTATTTTCCAATGCCTGGGTTGCCTTTTTCACTCTGAGCACAGATGTTAAACAAATCAAAAATATTTTTAGTGAGAATGTTTTTTTTTAAAGGATCTAGTTAGGGCTAGGGATGTAGCTCAGTGGTGGAGCATGCGCTTAGCATATGTGAGGCCTTAGATTCACTTGGACCAGGCCAAGTGAGTTCAAAACTTCAAATAGCATGGTTTATCCTAAAGACCATTCCTTTCCCAAGTCCTCATCTGCAAAGCTCAACAGTAACCTTGAAGAACAAGACAGTGTAGTTAACTTTGTAAAAGTCAAATTGAAGAGAGAGACAGAAAGGAACTGATCTCTTCTAATCTGCATGTTTCCCTCACAATCTGACCCCAGGAAATGAGTCCTCCATGGATCAAGATCAAAAGGGAGAGTTTGTCCCTACTTCTGAAGACTCTAAGGCTTTTGCCAACCCTGTAAATAACTTCACTGTTTGGGGAGGGAGGGACATTTGGTCATGGGTCTGTAAGCCCTCACCTGCGTACTTACTGAATTGGGCTTTGAAAAGAGAGAATCCTCATCACCCACGTGCATTTGGAAGGCACTACGCTGAGCAGCCAGTTTCACATTGAGATCTCAGAAACTACGTTCACTGCTCCCACCTTTGCCTGGCATCCCTAAGCAGACAAATGGATCTATTTTACAGGAGAACATTCTGAACAACTCCCAGCAGAACTATTGGTAGTGCTTTACTAAGTACCTAATAAAGCCACATAAAACTCCCTGGTACCTACGCTATAGGGAACAGCCCCTGGTATCCTGAAGCCCACCTGAAATGCCTGTTTCTGAGACATGCTTGGGGTCTCTTACCTATTGTCTGCCTCCTGGCCATTTCCCATGCCCCAGTCCTCTTCCCTTTCATGCCCACAGCTGGACCTATTAGTGCAAATTGGTGATGAGGCAAGGTGGCTGGGAGGTGTGCCTACCTGGGGGAGTTCTGTTGTTTTTATAACCGGTGCCAGCTCTGAGTGGATGGTGAGTAAGCACCTCTTCCTCTTCCCTCTGGGCTGCTCTCCTCTCCATACCCGTCTTGCTGCTGGCCTGTTTCAGACATGGTGGTGAGCAAGGGCTGCTTAGCTCTGATGCTTCCCAGACTTGGGACCCAAAACTCAAGAAGGCGACAGAATTTGTAAGTGAGGGCTGCGTGAGCCTGTGTTTCTGATTAGCCAGGACTCCTGTGTGAGGCCTTCTGGGGAGGAGCGGCAAGCATTCACTCCCCTTCCTTCTTCCATGAGGTAAAAGAAAGTGTTCGCTTGGCACATGAGAGTAAAACTGAGTGCACCTTCCAGGCACCTGTGGGCTGAATTTCGGCTAGGCAGTCTTGTTTCTAAAAGAATCTTGTTTCTGGAACTTTCTTTTTTTAATTAGAAATAACAGCTGTTTGTTCATTCTTTATGTTTGGAAATGACAATATCAGCATAATTATGGCTAGCTATACTTTATTGGAACTGATTTCACTATTTCCCATTTCTGCTTATGAGAGTAGTGTTTGTTATGGATTTTAGCTGCTCTTTTGTGTTACATAGCTAATATTTTTGTCAGCTGACAGATTATTACTAGCAGATATAAGGGAGAGTTTTCTTCTAGAGAGCCTCCCACAATTCATGCTCAAAGAATTTGTTTTGTATATCCGGTGGGGGCAGGGAATAATCCCTGGATAGTGTGTGTTTGCGTGTGTGTGTGCGTGTGTGTGTGTGTGTGTGTGTGGTTTTTCTTGTGGTTGTAATCTGCAAAGATTTCTGCATCTTTAAGCATGGAGATCAGTTTCTCATTTTGTAACACAGTTCTTTTCAAGCTTGTACTTTAATTGAATCCATCTTTGAGTGACACTTTCAGAACCCTCTCCTGCTGAAGTGCTGCTCTGAACCAGGTGCCACATGCTCACCTGCTGGGAGTGTTTGATTAGCAGCCAGCCACAACCTGGTGTTCCTTTTCGTGCCAGCTCCATTCTGAATGTGGGAGTCTGTGCTTAAGAAGACTAGTCATGCTCGTTATCCAGACCTCCTCTTTGAAATCATTTGCCAAAATTGTAGAGGCAGAAAAGCCAGAAACAGTGTGAGGTTTGGTATTGAGGGACCATAAAATCAGAATTTCACCTCATAATATTGCTTTGTTCTTAGGTACATCATCCTTTCCAGCTATGAGCTCACCAGCCCTTGCTCCCTCTCTAGGTCAGTTGGCATCATTGCCATTCTACAGATGGAGAATGGGAGATGCGGCTGGGCAGGCCAAATTGCCCCAAAGCCCCTGCTCTAGCTGGAACTGGAGCCAACTCCCCTGACTTCTCTCCAGCCCTTTGCTGCCTGAGAAAATCCAACATAGAAAGGCAGCTAGAGGCTAAGTTACAACTGCCCCGTGCTGCTTGAAAACAATCTGTACTTGAATTACCATTCAGAGGCCAGGAGAAGCCAAACAGTTGGTCAGACCAGGATTACATGGGTCCAGCAATGGACAACAGGGAAGAAGTTTAAAAAGGAGGAAATTGGAGACCTAAGTCCAAGAAGGTAGGGAATATGCTAGAATATCCCTTTCATCAGGCCCTGATACTTCTTTCAACTGTGGACTAGAATGTGCTAGATAACATGTGTTACACCGAAAGTACAGAGTCTGCCAGTAGGAAAGGGTAATTAAAGTAAAGCTAAAGCATGGATTTACATCATTGATTCAGTAAATATTTGTTAAGTATCTCCCATGAGTCAGTTCATATAAGCATTGCCTATCAGATGGTAGATAGATAGGATGGAGAGAATGATGTTCGGATGGAGATGCATTGCCTGTGACATTTTAATTTGAAGATCCTTGATCTTCTCCCTCCTCCTTCTCCCTTGGACCAGCCCATACAATCCAGCAGACACCTGTCTTACCCTTCCTAGAACTGCCCACTCACAGGAAGGAGAATTTCCCTAATGAAGGCAAGTGAACACAGGTTGTGTGTCCATAGGGCAGAAGCCTTTATGTACTTTTACCTAGATGGAATCAGGACAAACTATATCAGGAAAAAGGACACACCCTAACTGACTCATGGGAGTAACATTTGCATGCCGAAGGGTTTGCGTAAGCAAGCCAACGCACAGGTCCATAGTCTCTGGGCTGGACAGTCAGAACAAATTTGCCTCTGTGGGCTGCAGAGCCTTACCATCTTCCCTCACTGTCTCTTGAACTTGCCTCCAAAGACCCCAGCTTCGTCTCAGATATAAGCAGCCAGAATCTAAGAAAGGCACACCAAATGCCATTATTTATTGAATGCCCTCAATGCATTGGCCTCAAACCAAATGCAGAATTAGATTACTGTACCTGACCAGTTGGTTCACATTTTAAACAAACAGGCAGACAGAGGTGAATTAAGTAGGAAAGAAAGGGGAAATATATTCCAAGGAGAGGCCAGGGCTGGGGGGGGGGGGGACCAGTCAGAGGCAGTCAATTTTGAGAGCCTCTATAGGACAGGATCTTCAGATATTTCAGATCCAGTTCTGAGTTTTTGATTAGTGAGAGGAAGGGCAAATTTGGTTGGGGAAGGGAAAGATGAACCACACACTTCATGCTTTTAATGTTGATTCATTCCTTTGTGATCATGTCCACTGTCAGGCCGCCATGGACTTTCTACATGCTTCTAACAAATAACAAAGGATACAGCCAGCTATGGCCTGCCAATTATTCCTTTACTTTCTATTGCTTCTAATAGCCCATGAACTCAACAAACGCAAGGATCTTGCTACTGGCTCAGCCTCCTTCTCCTCTTCTTTCTCATCTTCTTTCTCCTCTTTCTTCTTTGGATCAGACCCAAGGTCTTATGCCTACTAGGCAAGCCCTCTGCCACTGAACTACATCCCTAGTCTGGACTTTGCCTTCTCCGTTTCTGAATTCCCAAAGCCTGACCAGTAAATGATTGTTGAATTTACATGTGATACCCAAAACTTCCACCCCCACAAAGCCACATAATAAGGTAAAGATGATCGTAATGAGTCTCAAATGAAAATTAGGGCCAGGAGGTGAGATGCTCTAGGAATTCAAAACAGAAGTACTTGTGGATTTGAGTGGTCTAACAGTCTCCTTGAGTAGAGTATTATTCCACTGGGATACTGAGGCGATGGGATCCAGATTGGACTGGCCAGTTGCTGGAGGCAACGGCTCAGAATTAGAGCCACTTGAGTGGATCTGTGTGACTGAAGCAGAGGGCTCACGTTTGAAATACTGCCTCACCTACAAGAAAGGTAGGAGGAGGCCAGAATGGGAAAGGATAAAAATGTTTGAAATTTAAACTTTTAGCAGTGGTAAACCATTGAAGCCATTTAAGGAAAACCATAAAGAGATGGAAGGAAAGCTCAATGAAGCTGAAGCTAGCAAGTGCCAAACAAGATAGGTTGCTTGTGGTGCTATAGGCAAGGGGGCTGAGAAGGAATGTTCAGAAACAGTCCATGCACCACAGGATACAATTGATGCTGGGGAATGAATTTCAAGAGTCTGAGATATCTGCGTGGGTGGGGAGGTTGAGGTAAGTATACCATTTGCATCCAGAGTTTACTCTCCACCTGCAGATTAAAATAGCTATAGCTAAACACTTTACTGTTTACTATATGCCAGTCACTGTTCGGAAGTATTTTACATAAAGTGTCTCAATTCATCCTCAACATCCCTTTGAAGTACTATTATTAGATCCATTTAACAAATAAATCAGTTGAGGCACAGAGATTTTGTAAATTGCCCAAGATCAGAAAGTTAGTAAGATGTAGAGCCAGGATTCAAACAGGATATAAACCTGCACAAGTCCAAGTCTTCACCACAAATACCCACTACAACAGATTCATGGGAGAATTTACAGTGTGATGAGAGAGATTCTGAAAAAATGATACATATCATTATCATTTTGAAAGGAGAATCAGGGAGGCGTTTCCCCAGTCAGCTTATCATCATTATTAATCGCCCACTCCAGCTTAAGGAAGTACCTAGTAAACTTTAAAATCTGTATTAGAATAATATGCTTCTTTGTTTGCCTTTGAAACATTGATTTTTTAATTTAAAAATAATAATACTAATTATATAAATTCAAATCTTAAATAATAACAGATATAGAGAGCGAATGTCCCACATAATCTTAATGGCCCCTGAAATCATTATCCATTGTTGGGTGGAAATTCTTCTGGCATTTTTAAAAAATATAGGCTGATGTATTATCCTCATTTATATTAATAATAATCCTTTTTCTCAAAGGTGCTCATACTGTTTTGAGCATGTGTTTTCATTTATTTAATAAGATGTCCTTCCACGTCAGTACCCACAGTTTTATTTTATTTCCTTTTAAAGTTGCATAGGATTCATTTTCACTTTTAGCATCATCCAGGCTGGATTCTTGCTCTTTTCCAATAAGCAGGGCAACAGATCTGATGTGACCTAGATTCTCACCTCAATGCCACTTTTGTTTCTTTTGTGACTTAGACAAGACTTAAGGAGAAGCAAGTGCAAATTTGACTTGGTTTTCTGTTTCTGTGGAAATAATAGAAGGTAGCATTTATGTAGAACTCAGTATAAGCCAGAATTAAATGATGCAGGAAACATCAAATGAGGATGGAAGGAATACAGAGTTGTTATACAAAAAAGAATTGGTGGATGACCAACCATTTCAAGAGGTTGCATATGATGAGGAACCAATGGTGTTGAAGGATGAAGTAGAAGCTGCCTTGAAAGAATTGGTGAAACACAAGGCTCCAGGAATTGATAGAATACCAATAGAGGTGTTTCAACAAACAGACTGGAGGTGCTAACACTGGAGGTGCTAACGTGTTTATGCCAACAGATTTGGAAAACAGCTACCTGGCCAACTTACTGGAAGAGATACATATCTGTGCCTATTTCCAAGAAAGGGGATCCAACTGAATGTGGAAACTATCGAATGATATCATTAATATCATACGCAAGCAAAATTTTACTAAAAGTCATTCAAAAGCAACTACAGTAGTATGTCGACAGAGAACTGCAGGAAAATCAAGCCTGATTCAGAAAAGGGCAGGGAACCAGGGATATCATTGCTGATGTGAGGTGGATATTAGCTGAAAGCAGAGAATATCAGAAAGATGTCTATCTATGTTTTGTTGACTATGCCAAGGCATTTGACTGTGTGGATCATAACAAATTATGGATAACACTGTGAAGAATGGGAATACTAGAGCACATAATTGTAATCATGAGGAATTTGTAACAAGGACCAGGAGGTAGTCATTTGAACAGAATGAGGAAACATTGCTTGGTTTAAAGTTGAGAAAGGTGTGTATCAGGGCTGTATCCTTTCAACACATCTCTTCAATTTCTATGCTGAGCAAATAGTCTGTAACTATCTGTAGTTCAGCCTGAAGCTGAAACTGATTTAGCTCAGTTGGTAGAGCCCTGCTCTGCAGTCTGTGAGGTCCCGAGTTTGATTCTCAGCACCACAAAATGGGAGAAGGACATGGCAACCCACTCCCAAGGCAATCCCGAAACAGTCAGCCTGTAACTATCCACCCAGTTGGACTTTATGAAGAAGAACGCAGCATGAAGATTGGAGGAAGACTCATTACCAACCTGCGTTATGCAGATGACACAACTCTGCTTGCTGAAAGTGAAGAAGATTTGAAACATTACTGATGAAGATCAAAGAACATAGCCTTCAGTATGGATTGTAACTCAACATCAACAAAGCAAAAATCTTTACAACTGGGTCAGTATGCGACTTCATGATAAATGGAGAAAGGATGGAGGTTGTCCATGATTTTGCTTTATGTGGTTCTACAATCAACACCCACAGAAGCAGCAGTCAAGAAACCAAAAGATGCGTTGCTTTGGGAAAAGCTGTGGCAAACGATGTCTTTAAAGTACCAAAAAGTAAAGATGTCACATTGAAGATGAAGGTACTCCTGACTCATGCCATGGTGTTTTCAGTCACATCATATGGTTGTGAAAGCTGGACATTGAACATAGGAGACAGGAGAAAAATTGATGCTTTTGAATTATGGTGCTGGAGATGAATATTGAATATGCCATGTACTGCCAAAAGAACCAACAGATCTGTCCTAGAAGAACTGCAACCAGAGTGCTCCTTGGAAGCAGGGACGGCTAGACTGTGTTTTACTTATTTTGGACATGTAGGTAGGAGTGACCAATCCTTGGAGAAGGACATCATGTTTGGGAGAGTCACAGGTCAATGAGAAAAGGGAAACCCTCCACTAGATGGATTGGCACAGTATCTGCAACAATGGGCTTAAACATAAATAAGACTTTGTGCCTAGCACAGAATTGGGAAGTGTTTCATTTTGCTGTACGTAGGGTCTCTATGAGTCAGACCCAACTCAATGGCACCTAACAACAACATAGCTACCCCCACTTTACAGATGACAAAATATTTGCTCAAGGTCATACAGCTAGAAATTAGGAAGTCTGAAACTGAATCCTGGCTCTTTGACTCTAAAGCCTGTGTATTTAACAGCACAGTGTCTCTTTTATCATTTTTACAAGTCTTTTGCTTAAACTGATTGAAATGCAGTGGTTTCCATAGCAACATGTGGAGGTCGATTGCAGAGTAAAAGTTAGTCAATAAAGATGAGATGAGCTGTCCTACTTTCTGTATGGCACACTTCACAAATACTAGCAGCCAAGGGGCCGTCATTTGAAGAGCCCTCTTTCCTTTCTGCTGCTTCTTTCTGCAGCCCCTCCCCTCAGATCTCAAGTTGACCCACTTCTCATCTGTGTCCCCAGAGGATGCCTGTACCACTTGAGCCTCATTTAGTATCTTTATTGCTGATAGAGGCCATGAATGGAGGGTTATGGAAGGCTCCGTGGTTGACAGGGTATTTTCCACATCCCAGCTGGGTGACATGGTAACACTTAGAAAGCCTGTAACTATCCACCCAGCAAAACTCTCACAGAAATTTCCAAAGAGCCTAAGTAAGCAGATGAGTGTAGATAAGCAATCCCATTGGAGCAGCCTTAAAAGGACCTTGATTTTTTTATTTCATTTTTTGTCTAAGTGAAGTTCTTGTTGTTTAGTGCTGTCAAGTCAGATCTGACTCACAGTGACCCTATGTACGGCAGAATGAAGCACCACCCAACACTGTGCTATGCACACCATCTTTTTATGTTTGAAGCCATTGTTGCAGACACTATGTTTCTTACTTTGAGTTGTGTCATGTCAGCAAAAGGAGGTCCCAGGGGCTTTACTCCATTCCTATCTTAAGGTCAACTCGACTTTGAAGAGGCAACTCTTCCCCAGTCGTTTCTTGAATGCCTTCCAGCGTGGGGGGCTCATTTTCTATTCTTAGGGTTTCCAATGGCTGGTTGTTTTGGGTTCTGCACTCTGGTATCTGATCCTGCCTGATCACAGAAGCTAAGCAAGGTGGGGCCTGGTTAGTCCTGGTTGGGAGACCACCTGGGGATACCAGATGCTGCGGGCTAGGGAGAAGGACCTGGCAGCTGACTCCCAAAACAATCCACCACTGAAAACCCTATGAATAACATAGAAAGCACTGACGATAGTGTTGGGCATGGCACAGTGTCGGGGAGTGTTTAGTTCTGTTGTATATAGGGTTGCTATGAGTTGGATCCGACTCGACAGCACCTAACAACAACAAAAGTTGTTTTTGGAGTGGGCTGCCAGGTCCTTCTGCCTAGTCTGTCTTAGTCTGGGAGGTCAGCTGAAACCTGTTCACCACAGGTAGCCCTGATGGTATCTGAAATGCCAGTGGCATAGCTTTCAGCATCATAGCAACACTCAAGCTCCTACAGCATGATAAGCTGACAGACACGTGGGGGAAAGTGAACTAGGCTGGTTTAAAATACATCCTCTTTTAACTGGATAATGTAACTCCCTCCTTAGCTGTGTGCTAGGAAAGCCTACACAAAGACATATGAGATAAACCCCATGCTACTTGATCCCCGAGACCATTAATATTTGAATTATGTGGTTGTATCAAGTTTTGTTGCAGCAAATTATTTCACCTTAATGAAAAAAACACTTTCTCTATATTCTCAACACTTCTGATACCAAGTGTTAGTCTCCTCCATACCAAGCAATTCTTCAATTCTCTGAACACTAAATGTTCTACAACTCAATTCAATCCTGACACTGACCTGCAGTTAACCTCAGATCCCATAATGTAAGGGTTCTGTCTCTGCTCTAGTTTGGATATAGTTTGTTCTCTAAAGGTTCATGTGTTAGGCACTTGGGTCCTGAGTGTGGTGGTGTTGGGATGTTTTGGAACCTGTAAGAGGTAGGGCCTAGTGGGAGGTGGGAAGGTCGTTAGGGATTCTGCCCCTGAAAGGGATTAAGGTAGTTCTCTGTGACGGTGACTTGTTATAGAAGAACAAGACTAGCCCCTCAAAACACTCTCTGACTTCCTGTCTTGCTATGTCATCTCTCCTTCTTGCACATGTTACTCCCATGATGCCATCTGCCATGATGCAGTGTGGGCAAGTAGGCTTCCACCAGAGGCCAAACAAGTGGGACCACCTGATCTTGTACTTTCAGTCTCCAAAACTATGAACTAAATAAACCTCTTTTCAAAAAATACATTACCCAGCCTCAGATATCTTGTTACAGCAACAGAAACTGGACTAAGACTGCCTTATGAAAGTATAGGCTTCAGAACTTCTGACTGACTGATCGGCTGTCAATTGGGAATTTGTATGACCTTCTCTTTGGGTTCAATAATTTGATAAAATGGCTTACAGATCTCAATGAAACACTTTACTTATGTTTACTGGTTTATTATAAAGGATGTAACTCAGGAACAGACAAATGTAAACAATGCACAAGGCAAAGTATTAGCTGGGGCTAGGGGGTAGGCAGAACCTCTACGCCCTCTGCAGGCATAACACCCTTCCAACACCTCCATGTGCTTTCTGGGCATAGGTGTAGTTGATTTTAATCTGTGACCATTGGTGACTGAGCTCAATCTCTTGACCTCTTTGCGCTCTCCAAAGGTCTGCATGGGGCAAGAATTCCAACCTTCTAAACACAGGATTGGGCTGGGATTTAGCTCAGTTGGTAGAGCACTGCTGTGCAGTCTCTGAGATCCCGAGTTAGATTCCCAGCACTGCAAAATGGGAGAAGGACTTGGCAATCCACTCCCAAGGCAATCCTGAAACAGTCAGCCATTGAAAACCCTATGAGGGTTGCTATGAGTCCGACTCAACTCGACGGAACCTAACAACAACAACAACAACAAACACAGGATTGGTTCTTGGGACAACCAGTCCCCATCCTCCTAGAGTCTCCTTATTAGCATAAACTCTGGTGTGGGTGGAAGGGGCTTATTTTAAATAACAAAAGAGGCTTCTCTCACTCTGCCACTCTGGAAAATTCCAAGGGTTTAAGGAACTCTGTGCTGAGAACCTGGGAATAAAGACCAAATATATATTTCTTGTTTATATCATGATATCACAGTCTCCAAAGTAGGCATTTTCATAGAACTTCAGGATTAGAAGGGAACTGAAGCCAGGAGCAGGTGCACACATAGTCCCAGCAACTGGGGATACAAGGTAGGAGGGTCCCAAGGTCCAGACCAGAAACAGCCTGCACAATTAAGTGAGATCCTATCTCAAAAAACTAAAAAGGGATCTGAGGCTATAGCTCAGTGGTTGAGTGCTTGTCTATCGTGTGTGACAACCTCCAGTACTTTTTTTTATTTATTAATACTTTAATTGTACATATTTATGGGGTACAGAATGATAATTCAGTTCCTATTACAGTATGCAATTATCGGATCAGGATTGTTAACACTTCCATCTCCTTAAACATTTAACAAAAGATTTTTTGTTAACCTGTAACAATAATTGTATACATTTATGAATTACAGTATGACTTTTTTAAGTTGCATACTGTATGGTGAGATTAATTATGGGATTTTCATAAAATTGCATACTGCATTTTGCATTTGTTCTCTCAGCCTCCTTACTGCCTATGTTGCTCCTCCTCCCCTTCCCTGATTTTCCCTTTCTCTTTTTCCTCCCACTAGTCCCCTCCCCAAGTCCTGATGGATCCCCTTGTATTTTCCAATCTTATATATTTACAATTGTGTGTTTGTATTTCTTTCCCTTAGTGTAGGTCTAGCTCCTTCATATGAGTGAAAACACAAGAGTATTTCTCTTTCTTAGTGTAGGTCTAGCTCCTTCATATGAGTGAAAACACACAGTATTTCTCTTTGAGTCTGCATTATTTTGCTTAAAATGATGATCCGTCCATTTTAGTGCAAATGACATAATTTCACTCTTCTTTACTGCTGAAAAATATTCCATTGTGTATATATACCAATTTTTAAAAATCTATTCATCTGTTGATGGGCATCTGGGTTGATTCCATATCCTTGCCATTGTAAAGAATGCTGCAATAAACATGGAAGTGCAGATGTTTCTGTGGTATGATGACTTTTCTTCCTTTGGGTATATACCCAGGAGTGGTATAGCTGGATCATATGGTAGTTCTATATTTAGTTTTCTGAGGAATCTCCATACTGGTTTCCATAATGGCTGTACTAACTTACAGTCTTACCAACAGTGTAAAAGGGTCCCCCACCGCACCATCATCACCAGCATTTGTTATTGTGTAGTTAGCAATTCTGACTGAAGTGAGGTAGAATCTCAGTGTAATTTTGATTTACATTTCCCCATGGCTAAGGATGTTGAACATTTTTTCATATGTTTATTGGCCATTTGTATTTCTTCTTTTGAAAACTGTCTGTTCAGTTCCACTGCCCACTTATTGATTGGATTGCAGGTGTTTTCCCTTTGTCTGACACCTTGTACACAGTCTTTCACAGTGGTCCACTAGGCTCCATTTGTACACCATCCAGGAAGGTACACTCACTAAGTACACAGTCAGACTGCTGCATTTTTAGAACATGTCAGATGACAACGATCACCGTTACCTTGCTAAACCCTTTCTTTTCCAAGTTAAAGTCTTTCATCCTTTCACCTGCTGTTCCCTTTGGTGATCTAGAGTCCTGGGCTATTTAATTCCCTCTGCATCCATAGTGCTCAAAGTGGTCTATGTTGCTCTCAGATTGTGGCATCTAACACAGGTACAGATAAAACAACCACTTCCTTGGTTCTGGTGGTTTCCTTCTGTTGTTGTTGTTGTTGTTGTTGTTGTTGTTGTTGTTGTTGTTAGGTACCATTGAGTCAGGGCCAACTCACAACAACCCTATGTACAGCAGAATGAAACTCTCCCTGACACTGTGCCATGCCCATTGTGCCATGCCCAGGGCTATATCAGTGCTTCTCTGCTATGCATAGGGTTTTTTGATGGCTGATTGTTTTGGGAGTGGGCTGCTGGGTCCTTCTCCCATATTTGTCAAACCCAGGGCCTGAAAGTGCACAAAGCAAGCACTCTACCAACTAAGCTAAATCCTAGCCCAACTTTGGATTTTGCCCAGTTCTTCAAGAGGGGAGAACCAAAGAACTTTATTCTGGAAAGCTTATTTTAAAAATATCAATTGATCCATTTATTCCTCTTCAAACAATAGTACAGAAAAAAAAAGAAAACAGTGGGCACAGATTTCTCATTGTGCATCTTGTAGCATCTATCTATTTATTTAATTAATTAATTTTTTATAGTACTGAGGGTTGAACCTAGGACTTTGTGCATGCTAGGCAAGTGCTCTGCCCACTGGAATGTACCACCAGCCCCTTTTCAAGTAATGAGTTTTGAGACAGAGTCTCAAGTTATGTAGGCTGCCTCTGGTCTCCAACTTGAGATCCTCCTTCCTCTGCCTCCTGAGTCACTGGGACAACAGTCATGCACCATTTTGACCAGCTGTAGCATCTCTCTTATGTGCCATTTTTGTAATGGTATATATCCAAGATTCTATTGGTAAGATAGAAATTGTGTAAAAATAATAGTCCTAACTTTTCATAAATACTGAGTGAAAATCCCTGAGGTACCTACAAACAGTGAGCCTTCTTAAAAGTAAAAGAGACAGTTGAGTGCCCACCTGTAATCCCACTAACTCAAGATGCAAAGGGAGGAGGATCACTAGTTACAGGTCAGAGGCAGCCTGCGTAACCTAGTGAGACCCTGTCTCAAAATTAAAAAGTGAAAAATAGCCTGGAGGTGCAGGTCAGTCATGGAGCACTTGCAAAGCATGCATGGGACCCTAGGTTCAATCCCACAATATAGAGGGGAAAAAAAGGGAAGAGGTGAAATGTTGTAGAGTATTTCTTAATGCCAGTGGTTGTTCAAAGTGGGTAGCGAGGCCCTTAAGGACTAGGGTATTTTTTTTTTCAGCGGTCCCCTTTCCCTTTTTATTGCTGCCTCAATGGAGTCATGTTTCTGTGAATTTGTTCATTTCACCTGGAAAGGGCTCATTACTTTACACTTTACCTCAGGCCTTAGGCATTCACTTCAGATCCAGATTAGTTTATAACCGTAGAAGAAGTAAAAGTAAAGTCATAGAGTAGATTTACCTAAAAAAGCTTTCTTCGATTAGAAACTGTGGCCATATACATGTAAGATTTGATTATGCCTTAGAAATTACATCTCTTGAGAAATTGCTGCTGGAATACACAAAGCACCCTGTGATGGTGGATACATGAAGGTGGAAACAATACATTAATGCCCTCATACTGTTTTCTAAAAAGCATATGGTGGGAGGATCTGTATAGGAGAATATCACAGAAAATTATTACTTATAAGGAAACCATTGTTAAAATTGGCAGTGCCCTTTAGCCATTGGCTAAATTTTAAAAAGGAGGACACAATCTTAAAGACAAGTGAATTTTAAATAAAGGCCAACTAATTATAGCAGGAATGTGTTGGATAAGAGTAGGTATACATAATTATGTAGTAATTATGTTGAAAATGTAATCACATGCCACCAGCTAGCTACTTAAACATTGTGCTGGGGAATGAATCCACCCCCAGCAACCATCCCCTTCTGATCTCTAATACCCACATTGACTTTGCAAAATGTGTGATATGATTTCTTCTCCTTGGAAGAATGACCTTTTCCTGGCCAATTAAAAGGTGCTGCTTTGAGGATGTTGGAACCCATGCTCAAAGGGATAAAAGGAAATTGAAACTTCTATGAAAAGGAGCTAATGATGCCTGGAGCAATTTGGGATTGAAAAGAACAAAGTCAGTTTTAAAAAGATTCCCCAAATCAAAGAGCTGCTTCTCTCATCAAATACCAGGAAAAAGCAAAATGATTTTTAATGAAAAATGGGGCAATGGAATCAGTACTTTGCCTAGATCTTGGGACTTCAGTCAAAACCAGGGAGAAGTGTTGAGAAAAATCTTTTGAACTCTTTGGGGAAAATGTGCTACATAAATTTGAGCTGGTGTCCTGAATGATAAACTAGTTTTTCTCTCAAGTTAGACAGAATGATCTAGAAAAACATGAAAGGATAACAATAAAAATAATGCGTATATAGAACTGCTCTGCGTGTGTGTGTGTGTGTGTGTGTGTGTGTGTGTGTGTGTGTGTGTTATGTGTATCAGATTCCCCACTGCCACAAAATAATTTTGGGGTTAAAATATAGCACAGGATGACCTGTGATGAACACAGTAACAATTATTAAGTGATCACTATGAGGGGCTGAGATTTAGCTCAGTTGCCAGAGCACCGCTCTACAGTCTCTAACATTCTGAGTTTGATTTCCAACACCGCAAAAATGGGAGAAGGATGTGGCAATCCACTCCCAAGGAAATCCCGAAACAATCAGCCATGGAAAACCCTATGAGGGTCGCTATGAGTCCCACATGACATGACGGCACCTAATAACGACAACAATGGATTGTAATTATTATAACCTTGGTAGGTTATATACTCCTCAGTACACTTTATTATAACCATCTGCATTGGTTGACTTGGGCAGCTATAACAAAATACTACTGACCATGTAGCTTAAACAACAGAAATTTATTTCCACTTAGTTCTAGAGGCTGTAAAGTCCCAGGTCAAGGTTCCTGAAGGGTTTGGTTTCTGATAAGGAAGGACCCTCTTCCTAGCTCACAGATGGCTGCTTCTTACTATGTCCTCACATGGCTTTTCCTGGGTAAATGCACTTGGAGAGTGATAGAAAATGAACTCTCCAGTGTTCATTTTTTCCTGTGGTGATGGATATCCAACCCAAGGCAAGTGCTCTGCCTCTAAGCTCCACCCCAAGCCTAGCATCTCTTCTTATAATGACACCTTCTGATGAAAGCCCCATCCTTATGACTTCATATAACTTTAATGACTTCTTAGAGTCTCCCATCTACAAATACAGCCACAGTGGGAGTTAGGACATCAACATATGAATTTGGAAGTGTGCAAACATTTAGTTCATAACACCATCCAACAATAAGGAAGTGTTGGGAAACTCCTGAGCTTGACAGGGGAATAGGCTTTCTGCCACACTTGCATATCAATGCCGAATGCCTTTGCTACTTAAAGGATGGTTGAGTTTGGTTGACAAGTACTCAGGAAACTGAAAAGCAAACTAGTGCTGCATTTCTTATTTGTCTGAACTATAAATGAATTAATTGTCCAAGCCAAAGAGCATAACCAGTGCAAGTCTCTTCATTATGAATTTGCTTGGACTCCCTCTATATACCATCTGTTCTGCAGCAATGTGGCCAGTGAGAAGTTAGCCATCACTTTTGAACATTGGTTATCTATCCAGCAAATCAGGCTTTGGCCAAATAAACTCCACACTCTTTAAGTTTACTACCCTTGAACTTCCACCTGGTTGTAGTTTTGTTGTTGTTAGGTGCCCTCAAGTCAGTAGCAACCCTACGTACAATAGGTGAAACACTATTGTCAGTGTTTCTCTGCTGTTCATAGGGTTTTCAATGGCGGATTGATTTTGAGGAGTGTGTGGCCGGGTTCTTTTACCAAGCCTACCATATCTGATGTTCCCAGGTGGTCTCCCATCCAGGTAAAAGTAAATTTCTGTTGTTTAAGCCACATGGTCGATGGCATTTTGTTATAGCTGCCCACGTCAACCAATGCAGATGGTTATAAAAAATGTACTGAGCAGTGTATAACCTACCAAGGTTATAATAATTACAACAGTACTAACCAGGCCCGACCCTGCATAGCTTCCGAGATCTGACCAGATTGGATGCCAAAGGCTACAGCTGCAGGCAGTTGTGGTTTTAGTGGTGGTTAGGACTGTTATTTTAGAATTGAAACTATTTTCTAGCATAAAACCAGCCATTCCTTACTTATACTACCACTCAGCACTACCTCCAGGGACCCAGGATGCCTCCTCTCAGCTTGGGAATTCCAGGATGAATTAAGTGCTTTGGGATGAATTAAGTGTTAGATTCACTTGCAAAAAAAGTACACAGCTACTTTTGTGCCTGCTGTGTATTAAGCCGAGGCAAACTTCTCCAGTGTTGGCAGTTGGTTTGGCAGTTTAATAATTTGAGCTAGATAAACAAAAAAAAAGGGCTTCTGAGGCAAGAAAGATGACTCTTCTCAAAAGTTAAAGACATCCAGACTGATAAGAAGGCAACCAAGAGAGGAGCTACTGATAACGAGGAGACACTGATCATAAATTTGCCCCAAAGTTCAGACAGGGGGTCATGCAGCTGAATTATAGGCAGGGGTCACTGTGGTGGCTTTAGAACTTATATTCTGATTTTGACACCTCTAGGCAGCCTCTTTCACCAGGCACACTGTCTCCAAATATTTAGGAGGTGAGATACATATAGATGAAAAGTGCTCAGTATAAACATGGTACAGGTTCTGCATGGCTGATACAACTCTTGAGTTCTCTGAGAAGTGGGTCAGCCTTTGTCCCATGCCAAAGGCTCCCATCTTAACTGTGCCATGTCTGATGGCCAATAAAACCTGACCAACAGCTTAACAGTTTTAATCCTAGGGAGGCTAGTCCTTCCTGGAGAGGGAGTTCCAAGTTGTAAGTTTGTACAAGGTATGAAATACGTTTTGCTCTTTCTCTATATATTTTAAATATGCAACAGCATCAGCTGAAAAGCTAATACACATTTACACTTATGGTCTAGGCATCGAGTTGGTTGTGCAGGATTGCAAGCGTGGAGCAGATATGTTTTGTGTATTGAGAGAATATTAGGAAATGGGGGGAGAGGGCCATGCATCATATTCCATTGATCCTGAGGAGGATGTTTGCTTTATTTGAAGTATGACTTTAAAAGTAAGACTAAAATCCCTTAGGTTTGATACTATAAAATAAGCAAATATCATGCTGAATTGTTCAATAAAGTTACAGTATATCATATAATTGGGCTGAGATTTGGCTAAGATGGTAGAGAGCTGCGCTGCAGTCTCTGAGGTCCCGAGTCAATTCCCAGCACCGCAAAAATGGGAGAAGGACCTGGCAATCCACTCCCAAGGCAATCCCGTTAGCCACTGAAAACCCTACGAGGGTCGCTATGAGTCAGATACCAACTCCCACTAACAACATATCATGTAATTACATGATTTATCTTGAATCCGATTGTCACTTCTGTCACTAGTACCACTAAACTGCCAGGGTTGTTCTTGTTATTGTTAGGTGCTATTGAGTCGTGTCCGACTCATAACAACCCTTATAGGGTTTTCAAAGGCTGATTGTTTCGGGATTGCTTTGGGAGTGGATTGCCACGTCCTTCTCCCACTTTTGCAGTACTGGGAATTGAACTCCGGACCTCAGAGACTGCAGAGCGTGGCGCTCTACCAACTGAGCTAAATCCCAGCCCTAAAACTGCCAGGCTTAGGATCCCTATATTTAGGTTTTCCAGGTGCCGCACTCTGTTCTAGAACTGGATTTTTCAGTGTTGGCACCATTAATATTTTGGACTGAATAGTTCTTTGTTGGGGGCTGTCTTGGGCATTGTAGTATGCATAGGAGTATCACTGATTTCTACCCAGTGGATGCTGGAAGCATTACCTACCCCCAGTTGTGACAACCGGAGTGTCTCCAGACATTTGCAGAATGTCCTCTGGAAGCGAAATTGCTCCTAGTTGCAAACCACTGTTCTTGATACGTATGTTTGAGACAGAGTGTCATATATGCAAAAAGTATGAGTTGGAGAGTCACATCCTTGTCTTCATTTCTTCATTTTATTTATTGAGCCTTTGCTATGTACCATGAACAGCGCTGGTGATGAGGATACCAGGATGAGTAAGGCATGATTTTTGCCTTAAGGAGAAGCATCTACTAAGGGAGCAAAACTCATAAATAAATAAATAAATTACCAACGAGCCTGGTAAATGCAACGACATAAACATGTATAAGAGCTGGCATATGATGATGGTCAAAGGCAGAGAGCTCCTGGCCCCGCTAAGGAGCATCCAAGAAGGCTTTCCTGTATTGCTTAGCCTGAGCTGAGTCTTAAAAGGTAAGTAGGCAGAGGAGGTTGAGAACACCGAGATGGAGGCATAATTCAATGTTGCAGAAGCAAAACAAACATAAGATAAGACACAGATGGGAAAAACCTCTAGCATGCTGACTGTTGTCCAGAGACTGTTGAAAGTCTGGAGAGGTCATACAGGATGACCTTGGGCACCATTCTGAGAGTTCGGACTTTATTTTAGGAGGTAGGGAACCATTGAAGGGTTTCAAGTGATGGAGTGACATGTGTGTGGAAACTGATTGCTTTGGTTGGTATGCAGAGAACGGATGTAAGGGAAAAAAGAAGAGCAAAAGCAGGGGAGCATAGAAGAGGCCAAGAGAGAATATAGGCCTAAACTAGGGCAATGGAGGTAGGATAGAAATCTGAAAAATATTTCAGAGACAAAACAACATGACTTTAGTGACTCTCTTGGCATAGGAGAAGAGAAAAAGTGAAGGATCAAGGATGATTGCCTGTGCTGGTTGCTATGGGGTAGCCCCCTCCTTGTCTAGCCTGGAGGAAAAGCCCAGTGTGGATGACCATTGTATAGTGCTATCCTATTAATTTCTTATTATCTCCACCTTGAGAAGGAGAAAATTGAAGCTCAGAAGAGAAAGGTGGTTAGCCCAAAGTCACACAGCAGTGAGTAGAGAAGCTAGGATTTGTGAACTGTTTGACCATCTGACTTTCAACCTATCACACTACATGGCTTTGGCTGAGTGAGGATTAAACTGGTGAAAGTGAATTTATTCAAAAAGAAATAGACTCTGTTACTCTTAGTTTTTATCTGTGGCAGATGCTCAGTATTTACTGAAAGGAGGAATGACTTTAATGAAAATTATACCAATATATTTTCATATCATTTCCATGCATTCTGCATGAAGGGAAAAACAAACAACTTACCAAGTATCACACGCAAATATCACTTACCTGGCCTGCAGCTTTAGGCTCTTCTCAGGTACTGCATTTACGAGGGAAGTCTTGAGGCCCCATAATTCATTATTCTTCTTTGTTTAAACATTCATCAGCTCTCTTTAGACTCAGAGCCAAGAGCATAGTTAT
The DNA here is from genome assembly GCA_007922755.1 of Pedetes capensis. Taxonomy (NCBI): domain Eukaryota; kingdom Metazoa; phylum Chordata; class Mammalia; order Rodentia; family Pedetidae; genus Pedetes; species Pedetes capensis. The sequence goes on along the minus strand of VMDO01001886.1, from coordinate 101,059 downwards.
AACAAATACTTGTTCAATGATTTAGTAATTTATATTAATTTTTAGCCTCAACTTTAAATTCTGGACCAGTAAGAAGACCTTCAGTTATATGGCCATTTCTGTCCAAAAATATTAAATGTGACTAAGACCAAGAATGGCCATTAGTAGGGCAAAAGGGGAAGAAAGTCACTGGGATAAAGGTGGAAACTTATGGACATTGTTAAGATGAACACAAAGAAATTGCTGTGTTACTTCTCTCTAGGGTTGCTCCCTTAACCTTTCCTTCTCCAAATTTAAACTTCAAAGCTTCTAGAAAAACCAAGATACAACAGTGTAGGATTAGTTGCCTCATTTACTTATATTTTAAGAGTGTCCAAAAAGGCCAGTTAAGCCTGTCTGACAGCAGTGGCAGCTCTCATCGCCAGAAAATTCATGAATGATTACAGCCTGTGACCTGTGATGGCCCTGAAGGCCTATAAGAATCGCTAGGGAACGTCACTGGTATTTATCTCTGAGGATCACCTTCCTTTCCACTGCCAGATAGAGAAAGTTCTAGACCTGGCTGAAAGAAGATTCACAGCACTTCAATTACTTGTAGCTGCTTCCATCTGCTATCTGTGTATGTGAGGTTTCTGCACAGAACTGAAAACAGAGGTACGCACACTTTTGTATTCATGAAATTAGACTCATGTAAACCACTCTTCAGGGGCCCCTTCTTACCCTGCAGAGCCGGAAGTGCCCTGGTCTGGGCTCCTGGCCTCAGGCACAGTGAGTGTAGGAGGGAGCCAACAGGAAGTTCCTCATTCCTTGTTCCTGCTGCTCCTACTTGGGTTCCAGCTGCAAGGCATCCATGGAAGGATTTCTTGTGTATCTGTGGTATATGAGCTCCCTCGCCATTCCCAAGGCAGGGCCTGACTCTCCGTCCCACGCAGAGCCTGGTACCATGGTTCTCCTTAGTAACCACTACTAGGGACTCAGGGTATGGCTCAATGATTGAGCAGTTGCAAAAAGCATGCATGAGGCCCTGGGTTCAACTCCCCAGTACTGCCAAAAAAAAAAAAAAGGAAACCACTACTGGGCAGTAGCCATTCTAATAATACTGTTCATACTCAGTCTAATTTTTTTTTTTTAAATGTTATTCCTTTAAAAAGTTCTCTAAATTTAAATTAGCCTGCAGCCGTACCATGGTGGTGTCCAATCCCGTCAGATCTCAGAAGTTAAGCAGAGTCGGGCCTCGTTAGTACTTGGATAGGAGACTGCCTGGGAACACCAGATACTGTAGACTTGGGAGAAGGACCTGGCAGCCCACTCCCAAAAATCAATCAGCCATTGAAAACCCTATGAATAGCAGAGAATCACAACAATAATGTTTCATCTGTTGTACATAAGGTTGCTATGAGTTGGACACCAGCTCTATGGCACCTGACAACAACAAGAAGTTTAAATTGCAAGTAACCATAATATTTTTCTGGTTCTAGCCAAGGTACTAGATATCTCTCTGGATTAAACCCCCTTCAGTTATATTTCCTTTTGCCTGCCATATTTTATGTACTCTCTAGATCTGAGTTCCGAGGTTGCTTCCTCTTCAGCCTTCCTGCCCTCTCAGGTAGGTACATAGCACCTGCTGTAAGCCCTTCTCACTCTGTTATTTGATTGTCTATGAAAGGCCTTAGCATTTCTTTGGGCACAGGAGAGACCTGCACACATTATAGCATGTCCAGTGAGGGTTGTGCAGTGGGCAGGCAGAGAGTGCTTGATTAATCTGGAGCACATCTAAAGAGCGGGGCCTTTGTAGACCAGCAGATGAGGATTTGCATCCATGTCTTGTCACTTAATAGCTGTGTAACAGAAATGCCATTTGTTCTTGCTGGGCCTCAACTTCCCTCTGTGAGAAAAAATGCATATAGCAACCCTTATTTAAAAATTTGCAAAACATCTTTCATTCAGGTTGGTGGCATTGGCAGGTTGGGCAAGTAATGGTCTTTGTACTGCCAGGAAGCTCTGTAGGCACCGACAGGACCACGAGTGGCAATGACAGGTAATACAAGAAAGTCCATTTGGGCACAGCTCTGAAGGTTAGCCCTTTTGGAGGTTCTTCCCATGCAAAGGGAATTGTGCTGGAAAAAATAGGTGTTGAAGCCAAGCAGCCAAATTCTGCCATCAAAACTATGTCAGGACCCAGGTGATCAGAACAGCAAGAAAGTCACAGTTTTGTACTCAATCATGATTGCTTGAACTTTATTGAGGTGAATGATTAAGTTCTGGTGGTTGTTGGTGATATTCCTGAAGTCAGCTTTAAGGTTGTTAAAGTAGCCTGTGTGTCTCTTTTGGCCCTGTACAAAGGCAAGAAGGAAAGACCAAGATAATAAATTTTGATGATGAAAACACATTAGTAATAAATCTTCATACCAAAAAAAGAAAGTGTGAAAAGTCTAACAGTTCCTGGCACATAGTTGTTGTTGTTGTTGTTGTTGTTGTTGGGTGCTGTTGAGTCAGTGTCCAACTCAAAGCGACCCTATGTAAAACAGGCGAAACACTATTGTTAGTGCTTCTCTGCTGTTTATAGGGTTTTCAATGGCTGATTGATATTTGGGAGTGGGATGCCAGGTCCTACACCAAGCCAAGGTGTAGCCCAAGCTGGCCTTGAACTCACAATCCTCCTGCCTCATCCTTGTCAGCAGGCTGATTACCAGTGTGTGCCACCATGGCTGGTGGCACATAGTAGGTGCTTAAAAAATACATTTATTCCTTTGATCATCATGTGAGGTTGGAAATCAGAAGTTCCTCCCAAAACATTTATTTAGGGCCACTGATAGGAGAGGTCTCACAATAAGTATTAGCATAGGTATGTATGTATGCATTTTTGTGCATTTTTGAAAAATAATTTTGAACCTTTTCTAACCCTGGGAGACAATCATGCTGAGTGGAAGAAACATAATATTTGAAGTCAAAGGACCTGCTTTGATTTATTTTGTGACCTTTTCTACTGATAAGTGACATAGACATTCTTGTATAACTGTTCACTGTTTTTGAAGCTGTTTGCCTTAATTTGTCCCTGAATATGCCTAATTACTTCTAGCTCTAGAAATGAAATATGGACTATCAATTATTTTCTCATTTAAAATTGTTCACTTTTGGTTCAGAGGGTGCTCTGCTCTCTTAAAGTAACAAATACTGAGTGTGCCACTTTGCAAGATCCCCTTGGAGTTCAGGTTCTATTTCAATGGTGCAACAGTGACATCCATTGGCCTCTTGTGCTCACTATGGAAGGAACTTGCTTTTCAGCTCTGTGACTATTGGGTTTCCTGATACAGAGAAGCAAAGAGGGCAAACTAGCTCCAGGACCAACAAATCAGTCAAGCAGGTGGTTGGGACAGTATTGGGTCCCCCACAGACCAGACCAGTTTCAGAACCTTTCCCAAAGATGTATCTTGTAAAATCAGTACCACCTGGGTTTTCTCTGTGGTCGTGTGGAAGCCATTCTGGAATGCGTCCCCTCTGTGGAGTTCAGAACCTTCACTGGGCTGTGGGGAAGCTATTCATTTGGGATCCAGCTATGCTATTGAAAGCATAGCCAGGGCAAATCCCCTCCCTTCTGAACCTTTTCCATAAAGTGAAGTTGATTTCAGTATCTGCTTTGTGGTTTCCAAGGGATTTTCCATACATTTTGTAGTAACTCCCCACAATCCCACAATTGTTCTTATTTAGGAAAGCATGGATCAGTTTAGCATCCACCAGGTGATGAGGACAGGAAGTTGAGTACCAAATTACAGGTTTTCAGACCTCAAGCCTTGGTGGCTTATGCCCACTGTCCTCATTGGAATTAACTGAATCATTACAGAAACCCCACCAACATTTCTGGAAGAACCCTGAAGAGAGGATCCAAAGATAGAAGGCCCAAGGGAAGGTTCTACAGCTGGATATGAAAGTGAGCAGTGAGCGGGTCTTCACATGATAAAAGCTGTACCATGCTGGTTTCCATCTCTGTAGAGCACAAAACAGAAAAAAGCAAGACTAGAATTATTTATTTCCCCCTCCTATGTGTTGGTTACTCTGTAAAGCATTGAGAAGGAGGATAAGCAAGACAAATTGTCCCATGTCCTCAAAGACCTCATTGTCAAATGAGGGATGCAGAGCTGGAATAGTGACTTATAACAGTCTGTGGTTGCCTCAGTCATTCTGCAGGGTTTATAGAATGCCCTTCCAACACTCCTCCCGTGTGTGTGTGTGTGTGTGTGTGTGTGTGTGTGTGTGTGTGTGTAGGTGTAGGGGAGTGGTAGGATCCAAGTAGTGGCTAATGTAGGCACCTTTGGATGGAAAAACAAGTGGATGATCTCAGTTCCACTCAAAGCCAAAATATCAAACATTTCTCAATCTCAGACCCAAGCAGATGGCAACTCTGACACATCAAACACATCACACGTACAAAAATAAAACCCAGAGAGTCAATTTTACTTTGTATCATTTCACAGTAAATCTATTTTGGAAATGATTAGAAAATTTTCAGCTAATTTGTGGTGGATGTAGCCAAAACTCATTACTGACTCATTGATAAAACCTTTTTAGATCATCATTGTGATTCAGCAAACCAGAACACTCATCTAAAAAAGAATTTCATTCAGATTCTATTCTTCTGTCTTGGTTGGCCATCTAACAGGAGACTTGGTTCCAAAGCTCCTTCTTATTAACTTGCCTCATTTTACCTTTTACCGCAGATTCCTAAGGCTCGTCTTCAGCCCCCTCTCCTCTCCCTGGTAACAGCTTCCCCATGTGACCTCACTGACTCTCACTGAAGAAGATCCAGCACATCACTCCCCATGTACAGGTGGATGTTTGTGAGGACAGAATCCAGTAGTCAGTGCAAGACACCTTGTAAAGTGTCATGACTATGAGTTCTTTCTGCCCGTTACCACCCAGCCATTTGGGCTCTGTTGGAAAAAGTAGAGACCACGTTTTAAAATGTCATTCTCATATTGGTTGTTTTGGTTTAGGACCACCTGTTAGACAAAAAGATTTTAATCTATATTTGTTGGCTCTGTTTAAAATCTTTCCTTATACATGCACCAAAATATAAATCTGAGGAATCTTGTGAAACTGCTATGGACTTTGAAAAGCTTCTCAGTTGGTTGCTTGTTTGTTGTTTTATTTGAGACAGGGTCTTGCTATGTACTGGACTTGAACTTGAGATCCTTCTGCCTCAGTCTTCTGAGTGTTGGGACTGTAGGCGTACACTACCATGCTTGGCTGAGAAGCCTCTTAGACAAAAAGAGAAAAGGTGAATTGGGGCCTGGGGGTGTAGCTCAGTGGTAGAGCATGTGCTTTTATGTGTGAGGCCCTTGGTCTAATCCCTGGCACCACACACATGAGAGAGAGAAGAAGAGCGAGAGGGAGAGGGAGAGGGAGAGGGAGAGAATATGCATATGAATGTTCATTTTAACTAAAGCAACCCATCTAAAATATGTACATTGCTTAGCATGTTAATGCTAAAGAAACCAAGGATGAAGCTACAGAGGAATACCCTCAGAGGCCTTCAGTACTCAAAATGCTTGGTGTCACGTAGAGACCCCCACTGTAGGCTGTGGTCCCTCAGGCACCAGATCTGAGGGTATGAAGCTTATCCTCTTCACCTGCCTCACACAGGCATCCTGAGACACTGACACCTGGCTCTGTGCACCCCAGCTCCCCTCCAGGGCCCTCCTCACTTAGGCAGCTCCAGCTCTGCCTTTCATCTCTTAGTATTTTGGACTTGGACATAAAATTTACCCATAGCAGCCCTTTGTAGGACTATCCAACTGAGAGTGGGACTTGAGGTCCTCTGGGGAGGCCTCACTGCCCAAGTATTTCTCCAGCTGCTCTGTACTCTGTTGCTCTATCTGTTTTTAAGTGCATGGCTGTAGGAGAGCGTCATCTACACCTCCATAAGGGGTTAAATTGTTAATTTGTTAACTTATTTTAAGATATATTTTTATTAAGAGATATTTTACAAACTCAAATATATGAATCTTAGAATTACAGTTCCATAAGTCCTGACAAAACTATATACCTGTGTAATTCATACACTAACTGGATATAGACCATTTTCTTCCCACCCAGAAAGCTCATTTGTACTCCATTCCCAGTCTACTGCCCCAGGCATCCATTGTTCTCATTAGTCTTACCAGAAAAATAATTAATTTTTTCTACTGTAGAACATTTTTTAATGAATCAACAACATATATACTGTCGGTATTTTTCACTCAACATTGTGTTTGAGCTTTATGTATGTTGCTTTTGTTTGTAGTTATTGTTGATCCATGGAGATGTTGATGGACATTTGGGTTGTGTCTATTTTGGGATTATTATGAATAAAGTTGCTATGGATATAAGTGAACAAGTCTTTTCATAGGCATCTGTTCTCATTTCTCTTAGGTAAATACCTAAAAGTGAAACGTAGGATGATGGGGTAGATATATGCTTGACTTTATCAGAACTTTTATCCATTTTTCAAAATGGTTGTACCATCTCACAATCTAGTTTCAGTTGGCTCTTACTACCACTTGATGTTTGCAGTTTTGTTAGTTTTCTATGTTGCATAACAAATCACCATAGATGTAGCATCTTAAAGCAGCACAAATGAATGAGTTCACAGTTCTCTAGATCACAAATCACTCATGGCTCAGTTGGGTTCTCTGCTTAGGGTCTTGCAAGGCTGAAATCAGTGTAGATTGAGATGGGCTCTTATCTGGAGGTTCTAGGGTGTAATCTGTTTCCAAGCTCATTGAAGTTGTTGGTTGAATTCAGTTTCTCTTGATTGTAGGATGAAGTCTCTATTTCTTTACTGACTGTCACCCGGGGCCACTCTGCAACTAAAGGCAGCCTGTATTCCCTCTCATGCAAACCTCTCTGTTCTTATGCCTGCAAGACACATCAAATCCCCCTCCTGCTTTAAATAGCTCTGACTTCTGCTGCCAGCCAGAAAATAAAGTCTGCTTTTGAAAAGGCACACCTGGTTGGGTCAGATGCATCAGATAGTCTACATTTTTTTGTTGTCATTGTCTGAGACAGGTCTCACTGTGTCAACCAAGCTCTATCTTAAGATCTGTTGACTTGGGACTTTAATTGCACTTGCAGTTTCCCTTCCCAATAGTATTTACATGGGTGTTTGATGGAATAACTGTGGTAAGGGGTCTTGGGGCCATCTTTATAATTCTGCCTACCACAGCAGTCCATGGTGAACCTTTAAAACCAGCAGCACTTTTTATCATCAGTTGATTTCAAAGTTTAAGAATGCATGTGCAGATTGAGTATCTCTCATCTAAAATGCTTGAGACCAGAAGTGTTTTGGGTGTTAAATTGTTTCAGATTTTGGAATATTTGTATACACTCAATGAAATATCTTGGGGATGGGATCCAAGACTAGACACAAAACTCATTTATCTTTTATATACATCTTATATCCATATACGGGTGGTAATTTTATCAAGTATTTTCAGTGCACTGTATTTTGACTATGACCTATCATATGAAGTCAGGTGTGGAAATTTCCACTTGTTTCATCATGTTGGTGTTTAGAAAGTTTTGAATTGTGAAGCATTTTAGATTTCAGATTTTTCCATTAGGGATGATCAACACATATATTTTCTCCCTAAAGATCCTTACCTAGTATGGTTTCAGTAATTATCCCTTACCATTTTTGTTCTTTGTCCTTATATAATTCTTGCAATCAAAAACATCCAAAGGCCTCGCCAATGTTGAGTGTGACAACCCCATTCAAAACACACTCAGATTAACTAGCAATAGTAGGACTAGATGGTGTACACCTAGGTTTAAGTCGTTGACCAACTTGATATTTGTCATTTCCTTGTGCCTTTTATAACTAATTGCAAACTTGAAAACTAGTACTTTCATTTGTATTTTAAAGTTGAAAAGACTTAAGATCTTTATAGTCCATGTGAATCAGTCAGACAAACTGATTCACAGAGATGGCTTAAGTCAGACATAAGCTCAGAGCCTTGTTTTTAGAGTCCTGTTTAGAATGCTGTCAACTACATTCTGAAGGCTCCATTCGTCAGAGGATCCTGCAGGGGGCTCAGATTTGTTGACTTCAGTCACCCTATATATCTCTGGCCATCTAGAAAAGATTTATTTAAAAAATTGTATTATAGTATGTCTCTTAGTTCCAGATCAAAAATTTTAACTGGCTAAATCCATTCCAAGAAAACTTATCTTTTTGTCTGCCGAATCCAACTGGGGAGGGAGAGGACCAGTGCCTCTAAAGTGCCCATACTTTGATGGTAGATCTCTAGTCTGTGCTGGAATGTATATATGAAAACTCACTGGAACGGAGGGCCCTGAATTTCCTTCAACAAAGAATAAAAGAATTATAGACCTAACCTTCAAGATGCTCTTCATAACCCTCCTTATTTTTTAAGATGAATTCTAGGAAAGTTGGTTGTGAAGGTCACATAACTTGCCAAGTCATGATTACTTTGTAGCTTTACTCTAGACAAAGTAACCACCAGGAAACCAGTCGGTCTCTCCTGCAGCTGGGCTGTTTTAGTTTTTATTTGTGGCACTGAGGGCCGGAACCCAGGGCCTTGTGCATACTTTTCAAGCACTTTACCACTGAGCTGCACTCCCAGCCCCTTTTTCATTTTTGAACTTGACACAGGGTCTTGCTAAATTACATAGGCTGCCTCTGGCCTTGAATTTGTGATCCTCCGCTGCCTGGGATTATAGATGTGCGCCACCATGCCTGCTGCAGCTGGTTTTGTTTGCCTCTCTGAGTGTTAAGGTTTTTGGTTGGTTGGTTTGTTACTTGTGTTTTGTTTTGTTTTTCCCTTGAGACAGGGTCTTGTTATGTTGCCTGGGCTGGTCTTGAGCTCCTGGGCTCAAGCAATCCTTCCACCTCAAGAGTACTAAGTAGCAGGGAGTACAGATACATGCCACCATGCCCAGGCCAAAACTTCACTCTTTTCCTTTTCTTTTTTCTTTCTCTTTCCTTTTCTTTTTTCTTTTCTTTCCTCTTTTCTTTTCCTTTTTTTTTTCTTTTCAGTGCTGGGAATCAGACCTAGGACATAACAAATGTCAGACAAGCACTCTATTGTTGAGCCACAGCTCCAGCCTAGATTGTTGTTTTTACATGAGTTAATTTTCAATACTTAAAAATTGGGAAATTTTTTCATAAAAATTCAGATGTTCATCTTTTTTCTGAGCCATTAGGAACACCTACTTTCCACAAGGCAACAGTGTGGTTGGAGGGCCTGTTTTGATAGGATGAAGGCACTCCAGGGGCCACAGACCCACCTGGGTCAATTTTCCCACTTAACTTTCTCTGCTTCTATAAGAATTTGAGTCGTGACACCTGCCTTACCCCAAGCCACAGCTTTGAGACACCTTGTCTACTTAAACAATTTCTTATCTCATCTGTACATACCAAATATATTTGGCTCTCATTTTCTGGCAGTTGAAGATAGTAAAGCAGATTTTCAAAGTGGGTGAGCTACTTCCTGGCAGTAAGTCTGGCTTTATTGGAAGAAAGAACACTTTTTCTGTGGACTCATAGTCAATGATCATGTGGGATCCTTGTGGCTACTAGCATTCACATAACTTCAAAAAGTTCACTTTCTCTCATGGGCTGCCTTACTTATCAGAAAATTCTGGCTTTAAGAAAACATTTGATATTTGTGAATTCAAGAGTTTACCTAGAAAAGGTATTTTCTTATCTAACGAGCTTATTGAACTGTATTTCTGTGCAGGAAGCTCTGTGTGTATAGCCTCGTGAAAAGTATGCCATTAGTTGTTGAATGATAATGTTCTTGAGTTCATATAACCAGATTCTATAGTTGATTGGTAGTTGTGATTCTCAAAGAATATGTTTCTTGTAGGTGTATATGAAAATGATGTGGAGAACTTTCAAAAATAATGATGCCAGCACTACTATTAAAATGATAATGATGATGATTATGCTCGAAATTCATCTCCAAGAATTATAATTAAGTTGATTTGGAGTTGATCCTGGGCCTCTGGGGTTTTTGTTTGTTTGGGTGTTTTGTTGTTTTGTTTTGTTTTGTTTTTGTTTTTAGTTTTTGGTTTTTTTGCTTTTGTTGTTTTATTTTAGTGTGGTTAAAAAACAAAACAACAACAACAAAAAGCAAGTCTGGATGTGGTAGCACATGCTGGTAATCCCAACACTTGGGAGGCTGAGACAGGAGGATTGACTTGAATTTGATGCCATCCTAGTCTACATAGCAAATTCCAGGCCAGCCTGGGCTACCCAGTGAAACCCAATCTCAGAAAACAAACAAAACAACTAAAAAAAACATGTAACATTAAATTTACCACCTTAACCAACGTTAAGTGTACAGTTTGGTAATGTTAAGTATATTTGTGTTATGCATTATGAATGGATCTCCAGAACCTTCTCACACTGCAAAATTGAAACGCTATACATACTAAAAAAAAAAAAAAAGAAAAGAAAAAAAAATTCCCAACTCTATACATATTAAAAAATGGTTTTGTTTGCCTCCTGGTTTCCCCAGTCCATGGCTCTGGCTGGGTGTTGGTTTTAAGGACTTCTAGGTGATACAGATGAGCCCCAAACTGAGAAACATGGACTTAGCTTCTGAGCCCCAGTGGGGTCCTAGGCTTTTACAGTTCTTACAGTTCTGGGCTTCCACAGCTGCCAATACCATACAAAAATACTAGATGGGCTCTGTATTGCCTACATAATAGTCCCAAGACTTCTGTGTTCTTAAGTAATAATTATCCTCTGCTTGGGCTTCACATAGTAGAATCACTTTAGGTTGGCTGCAGCTCTGCCTGTGAGATGCTTACTCATGCAGTGTGGCCTGGCTGGGAACCAGGGGGTTTTTATTTCTTATCTCCCTGCCATTGATAGCCTGTGTTTAATATCTTGACCCACCTTCCATACCCGTTGTGGGTGGGGCATTTGGGAAGGTGCACCAGGAAGCTGTGGCATTTCTGAAGCACCCTGGGTCTAGCACGTGGATGTCAGGAGAACCAACCCTCTGAGGAGAGAAGGTGCTAGAAGGCCCGACAGCACACGGCTTTTCTGCTCTGGTAGTGGTGAGATGCACAGCCTTGGCTGGAGTGCTGGGCTGTTCTGTGGATTTGGCTGCTCTTAGCCACATCTGTTAAACTGATCTTTCCCCCACGTGTCTGTCAGCTTATTGTACTGTGGGCGCTTGGGTGTTGCTGTGATGCTAAAAGCTTTTCCACTGGTATTTCAGATATTAGCAGGGCCACCTACAGTGGACAGGTTTCAGCTGAGTTTCCAGACTAAGACAGACTAGGGAGAAGGACCTGGCAGCCCACTCCCAAATTCCTATGAATAGCAGAGAAGTTCTGTCAAATATAGTGTCAGAAAATAAGCACCCCAGGCTGGAAGACATTCAAGAAAGTACTAGGGAAGAGTTGCCTCCTCAAAGTAGAATTGACCTTAATGACAGAAATGGAATAAAGCCCCTCAGGCCTCCATTTGCTGATGTGGCATGACTCAAAATGAGAACAAACACAGTGGCTGCACCAATGGGGTCAAACATTAAAAGATTGTGGGCATGGCACATTGTTGAGTAGTGTTTCTTTCTGTTGTACATAGGGTTGCTAGGAGTCAAACTCAACTCTAGGGTACTTAAGAACAACAGCAACTTTCTGATGTTTATGGCCATTGAGGTTTGCTGAGTTTATTACCTTAATACCTGGCATGTCTCATCAGTCTCTCCTGAGCCTGATAGAATGGACACATTGCCCTGTTCTGGTATTTTCCAAGAACTGCCTGCTTTGTCCATTTTCGGAGAACATCAGTTTTTTTAGAAACATATCCAGGTTGATGAAGCGTGGGCAGTGCTTGCATCCCTCCTTTGTCACACAGAATTCAAACCCCTTCTTTGCTGGTGTGTGTCTAATCTTTCTCTCTGCCATCAGATGTGACATCCTGACCTCATGTCATACGTTCATTTCCTGATAAGAACTGCCCTGAAATTCCACTGTGTCAGTGCTGACCTGCCTGACCTGACCTACTACAGAAAACTTTAAGTGCATTATGAAATTCCAACTGGACACTTTTATCACAAAAATCAAACAGAAGTGAGTTGCTTCATGACCCTATGGATTATAGGGAAAAAAGAGAATCTTATAAGGAGACTTTAGGGCTGAAGCATTCATTGATTTAAGGTGATATCTCCAAAGTCCTTTAAAAAAAAAAAAGGTACCATTTTCTACTTCACAGATGGAGAGTGTAAGGAAAGTTTAGTGTAATCCAGTGTCTCTTAAAGCTGGAGAAAGTTTTGGCCTCAGTGCAGCTGGAGATTTACAATTTTAATCTTGCACTGGTCATATGATTACCTATTATTCACATGGGTCATGGATTGGATTGCCTAAGTTGAAGTATGAAAAAGATCTATCAACTCTTATAACTTTTGTCAAAAGGAAATACTGAGCACAAGAATTCAAAGGGGTATTTGCACACCCATGTTCATCGCAGCATTATTCACAATAGTCAAAAGGTAGAAGCAACCCAAGTGTCTATCAGTAGATGAGCAGATAAACAAAATATGGTACATAACACAATGTCTATTATTCAACCTTAAAAAGGAATGACATGGAGAATATCATCTTAAGTGAACGAACACAAGCTCAAAAAAGAGAAATACCATATGTCCTAACTCATATGTGGGAGCTGAATCTTACTTACAGGAAGAAAAAATCCTATACATAAATTGATATATAAAAATTCAGTCAAACTTAGTGAAGAAGGGAAAATACAATCAGAGTAGAAAGAAAGAGGGAGGAGACTAGCAAAGGGAAGTGAAGGTTATGGAAGTTAGGAAGGGGAGGAGAAACAATGTAAAGGCATAAAGGGGGAGAGGATAATCTCAGTGTAAACAATGCAACTTCATGAGTACATGGGAAAAATAGGGGATTATAACCCTATTTTTACTACTTATTAGTCAAAAGTTTCCATAAACCTCATAAATTGATAAAAGTGTAACCAAGAGTGATGTACTAGTTGCATAATGGAAAAAGCCAATGCTGTATTACTCTGTACCCCACCAACATTTATCAATAAAGACAGGGAAAAAGGGATGACATTCTGCTGCAGGCTACAACATGGATAAACCTTGAGGGAAATTGGCTAAGTGAAATAAGCCAGTGACGTAAGGACAAATACTATATGATTCCACATATACAAGGTACCTAAATAGTCAACTTCATGGAAAAATAAAGTATAATGGTGGTGGGCAGGGGCCTGGGAGTGAAGGGATTTGAGAATTATTTAGCAGGCACAGAGTTTCAGTTTTGCAAGATGAAAAGAGTTCTGTGGATGGATGGTGGTGGCGGTAGTGCAACATTGTGAATGTACTTTCTGCCACTGAACCGTGCACTTACAAATGGTTCCGAGGGTACATTTTATGTTACATATACCTAACCACAATTTTTTGAAAAAGGAAATGCTGAGCACATCAAAGTTGTCATTATATGTAATTGTCATGCAAACCAAAATGAGTACAATATTTTATATGATATTATATGAATCTTTTCTTTGGTCGGATTTATATAAAGAAGAGCCTATGTCACAGAGAATTGTTTTTACTGTGCCTGAGAAATAAATCCTAAACAAGGACAAGCTGCTCAGAAATGGGCCTAACTTCATTACCATTTTGAGGAAAACTTTGTCTCAGAGAGAAAAAAACCAAACAAACAAAGGTAATACATTTTCAGAGAGAAGTAAAACCAAAAAATTATCCCTATAGTTGCTATTGAAATCTAAGGTGGTGTGTATCTTAAAAGTTTTTATCAAGTTTTTCTTACTGTAAATTTTTGTGTTACTTCAAGTAAAGAACCAAAAAAACAAAACAAAACCTTCTTTAAATCCTCAGATGGGTTTGGTAGGGACAGAGAGCTGAAACTGTATGGCTTTAGTATTAGTATTAGTATTGATTTGTTCCCCAAAGAAGAGCTATTCTTCTTTCAATTATTTTTTAAAGCATACATGAGCCTTAATTTGTTGAGAAAATGTCCTTTGTGTCAAGAGGATTCTGGCTTATTACCTCGTAAAAAAGTGCTCCTCTCGACCCTGAGTTTGCAGAGATAAAGGAAGCATAAATTAGAACATTTGCTGTTTGGTTTGATCAACAAACACCATCCCCAAAAGAAAAACAATTCTAAAATAGGTCAAATTTAAAAAAATGTTGCCCCCCGCCCCCCCCCACACACATTAAATCAGTCAATAGAAACAGCTTAGCCTCTCCACTGGATAAGAAAGTGGGCCAGAGTGGGGAGGTGGGGAAGGAGAATCAGGAAAGAAACGGAGTTGGGTTTCCTAAGCTTCTCATTTTGCCTGTTGGCCCAACTGGTCTCAGCTGTTAGGTCTATAGCTCCATGGACCTCTAGCAGACTTTTGAGTTGGAATCATGTAGAAAAGATTTCATGTAGTCTATTATTTTGGTCCTCAAAAGCTGCTTTTACCATTATTTTTATTCATATGTAATTAAAAAAAATATCCTATTGACCAGTGATTGGGGGAAAAAGGCATTGCTCCAAAGAAGACAACCTACTGTTCTCCCTACTGCCTCTGCAAATTCACGTCTTTCTCTTTTTCTTCCCTTTTGTCCACATAAAGAGAAAGGATATTTAAGTGTAACTGCTAAGCAGCTTGCTAGGAGAAAAGAAGGCGGGATGCTGAGTGAGATGAGGTTTAAATAGCAGCCAGAGGAGCAGGAGTGTATTTTCCTCTCCAGAACAAATCTGGCTAATTTCTTTTTTTCTTTTTCTTTTTTCTTATTTGTTATTTAAATTGTAGTAAAAAGAAACACATAACATAAAACTTATCATCTTTACCCTTTTTAACTGTACATTTCAGTGGTATGAAGTACAGTCCCAGGTTGTAAAAACAGATCTCCACAACTTTTACATCTGGCAGAAATAGAATTCTATACCCACTGCACAATTCCCACCTCTCCAATTTACTGTTTTTTAAAGTTAGAATAAAAAAGATAGACTTTTCTGATTCTGTGTAATGGTCTCAATACCTTGTATGTCAGGAAGGGAAAACATTTTTAAGTGTTTTTCTTGCATGTGAGGTAAGGGACACCTGTTTTCCACAAACTGATTGCTTGCTTATGTTTCTCTAGGTTATTTATCTTTCCTTGTCTCCTACACTTTTTAAGATAGGCGAGGAAGGAAATATTTGCTATCCTCTTTAGCAGCCTCTTCAACTCTCCTCATAAAATGGACATTGAGAGTGAGTTGTCCTCCAATCACATGCTTACGTGGAATGCATGTCAAGTTTCTAGAAGCCGTTTCCTCCTTCCTACCAACCAGCGTCCCCACTGCCCCACTGTGCAGCAACTGTGACGTGCTGGTCTCTGGTCTCAGGGCTCACACCAGCTGCTGGAGGCCCAGTTGGGTTGGCTCCAGTTTTCAGAAGTCTGGCAGTTAGTTAGTAAGAGAACCAGGGATGTAAATCACAGGCTCAGACAGTTTCCTCTGGAGAAGCTTTTAAGTCCTGTCAGGTCTTTTCATTCCTACACATGGTAAAGAGACCAGTGCTCCGTCCAGACGTAAGTATGGTTATTGCCCAAGGAGGGGTCTTTAGACACAAATGAGTATAGGCCAGAGATAAACAAGGTGGCTTTGGGCAGGAAGTTGGAGAGAAGCTCAAAATCAGAATGCTTAGCTTAGCTAAGAAACATGTATTTTATGATGAGTGGGGATCTCATGCTGGAATTTTCTTTTTCCTTTTTTTTTTTTTTCTTTGTGTGTTTGTGTGTGTGTGTGTGTGTGTGTGTGTGTGGTACTGGGGGTTGAACCCAGGGCCTCGCACTTGCAATGCTAGACCACTGAGCTGCACCCCCAGCCCATTTTTTTTTTTTTTTTACTTTTTGAGACAGGGTCTCGCTAAATTTCACAGATGGTTTCTGGTCTCCAACTTGCAATTCTTCTGCCTTCACTTCCTGAGTTGCTGGGATTACAGGTGTGCACCAGCACACCTGGCTCATGCTGGGTTTAAAAAACAAAAAACAAAACAAAGCACAAAAACATCAATTTTTTTTTTTAGTGGTACAAAGGGGCTAAGCCCAGGTCCTCCTGCATGCTCTGCAAGTTCTCTACAACAGAACTGTACCTCCATCCCCTTAAAATTTTTTTTTTTAAATTAAGATAGGGTCTCACTAATTATGCAGGCTGCCTCTGGCCTTGAACCTACAATCTTCTTGCTTCCACCACCCGAGTCACTGGGATTGCAGGCATGTGCCAAGGACAACTAAATAAGCAAAATTCTTAATCTGCCAGATCCTACACTGATAGGGGAAGGGTACTCACTGAGAGTGATATGACATTGTCACTATAAACCGATTTTAAAGCATTGTTTTATGAACTTGGTAGTTTCAAAACTTTAATGAGACATTTATTAAAGTTCATTCCCTATCACACAGCTGAGTACCTAGATGGGTAAGAACAATGTGGTCCCTTCCTTCAAGAATTTTACTATCTAGTTGTCAGGACTCCTTAGAATATTACAGTACAGCAAGCTGAGTGACAGACTAAGGAACAAGGTCTGGGGACCCTAAAGTTCTTTAGGGAATTAAACGGGAAAGGTAAATAAAGCACTCAGCAAAATGCCTGAGCCACTGCTCAAAACATCAAAGTTGTTCTTGATAACAAAAATAACAAGAGCCTCTTCCAGATAGATTAGCCCCAGGAGTAGATTTAATTGGAAATTCAGGACATACACATATAGTTCACAGCAGTTTATGGTAAGCTCCAAAAATATAGTTCACAAATTCAGGGAACAAATGGCCAGAACAGTTGAGGAAAGATCTTGAAACAATGGTATTCACATAGGGTTAGAGATCTAGCTCAGTGGCAAGAGCACTTGCCTAGCAAGCACAACGCCCCAGGTTTGATCCCCAGCATCACCAAAAACAAAACAAAACAAAAAAGAGTAGGATTCAAATAGAGGGAAGATAAGGAGGACAACTTGAACTCATAAAAATAAGGTAATGGGCTTGTGCTTAATGGTGTGGGATTTTTTTTTTTTTCTTTCTTTTTTCTTTTCTGTCAAGACAGGGTCTCCCAAATGTAGCCCCAGGCTAGCCTCAAATGAATATATGGTGGGTTTTTCTGTTAGTTTTGTTTTGTTTTGCAGTGCTAGGGATAAAACCCAAGGCCCTGGGCATGCTAGGAAAGGGTTCAAACACTGAGCTATACTCCCAGCCCATGAGAACCTTAATTAAGCCCTATCTATGAGTGCTGTGCCATAGCACTGTGGCGTCTGATCCTGTCAGATGTCGGAAGCTAAGTAGGGTCAGGCCTGGTTAGTACTTGGATGGGAGACCACCTGGGCACACCAGGTGCTGTAGGCTTGGGAGATGGACCCGGCAACCCACTCCCCCAAATCAATCCACCATTGAAAACCCTATGAATAGCAGAGAAGCACTGACAATAGTGTTTCCCCTGTTGTATGTAGGGTAGCTATGAGTCGGATACCGACTTGACGGCACCTAACAAAACAACAACAGAAGAACACGAGGCTACGAGAGGAGATGTTTGTTTTAATGGCACCCCTAGCTTTATTAAAGGTAATGTGTGGTAAGTGCTATAGTAGATGACTGAATGATGCAGTCTGGAACATTAAAAGCAGGGAGAGATTCCTTTTGGATAAGGATCAGAGAGGGGTCACTTAGAAAGGAATACATGTTGCAGGTCCTAGGAAGTTAGCTAGCATTTCCATAGTGGAGAGTGGGTTTAAGGAAGAGATGGAAACCCAGACAAAAGAAAATATGAGTCAAGTGCCTAAGAGGAAAACCAGGGCATGCTTGAAAAATGGTAAATATTTCACTCACTAAGTTTTTCCTTAGAAAAACTGCCTTTTATAGCTGCACTGATGAAGATGGAATCAGGTAAAGTTAAGTACCCTTCATTTGGGAAAAGGCATGATGTTTAATGGGAAAATATAGTAAGTTTCCATTTCCTGAGAGAAAAGAGCATTCTGCAGAGATCTGGGGCTTTGGTTATTCTCCATTAGATTTATGAGTGAAAGGTTGTTAAGTAGCTTTCTTTTGATGCCCTGAATAGCAGTACACTCTTTGCCTATGTCCATATGCTCCTTCCTTCGCCCTCTAGAAGACAGCAAAACCCTGTCCTCTTATTAAAATTGTTTAACCTACAATGCATCATGGTCCCCTAGGGTGATGTAGGAAAAGGCTTAGGCTTTGGAGTCAGACAGATGTTGATTCCTATTCTGATGCCTCTTCACTGACGGACCTTGGCAGGTAACTTAAAAGCTGGGCTTTGTTTTCTCTTCTATGAAACTAGGCTGATAATAGGTATTATTGTAGGAATCAGAAATAAAGTAGATAAAGCCCATGGCATGGTATATAACTACTACCAGACAAATCAGCGGTGGCTGCTTCTGTTACCTACACTCTGCTACTCAGCTCTTTCTGGGCAAGTCTGTCTTTGTGCTGATTCTCCATCACAATGGCATCCAAGAGCCTGTTAGATCTGTTTGGGACTCTGTTATCTTCTTGCCTTTGGCCAGTGCAGCACTCTTTGGATACCTCCCAACTGTGCTGATTATAAGAACTTTAAAAATAAATTTTCCCTCCCGTCTTATCTTCTGGTTCCTAGGCAAGAACACTAAAGTATGCGGAATAGCAATGATATCCAGCTTGGAGTAGAACAGTTTCCTGAACACCTACTGGGAGAAAGTTATGCTTAAAAACAAATAAGCTGGAAAGTAAAAGATTTTCCTCTTGCTGGAATCTGCACGTGAATGTATAAAGTAAAACATGATATGAAGCAGATGAAAAAGAGATCCTAGAATATTGCTCTGAAGAGAGTCATCATGGTGGTGGGTGGCTAGAATGGCTTTTAGAAGCACATTGTTTGCAGGTGTTTAAAGAATAAAGGGAGGTGACTTGGCTTCTTCAAGTCAGTAATGAAAGTGAGACTGCCAAAAAAGTCAACAAGAACTACATTCAATTCCTTTGTTTTTCTTTTGGGAGCCAAAGAAGCTAGTACTTTGAGACCAATGAAGCTGCCAACCTGCTGGTGGAAAATTTTTATTTTCAAATGTAAATATTAAAGTTTACAAATGAAGATAAGGGTTTTTGTGTATGTGTGTGTGTGAAATAAGATTTAGCCCCTTTTAAAAAATGTATCCATTCAATCCATATTATCTGAATCTCAGTAGCAGTAAATCATCAATGTCCTCTGTATTTCAAAAGTCCCAATTAGTTTTACCCAGCAACTTTATTTTTATTGTCTTAGGTAACTCTTCTGCAGCACCTTAGGTTATTCTTAAAGCAGTGATCATGGCAATGTTGTTGACATTTTAGTACTTAAAATATTTCTGTGAGCTGGGCACTGGAGGCACATGCCTGTAAACCCAGCGACTCAGGAGGTAGAGGCAGGAGGATTGTGAGTTCAAGGCCAGAGGCAGCCTGTGCAATTTAGTGAGACTCTGTCCCAAAGTAAAAAAAATTAAAAAGGGGGCTAGGGGTACAGCTATATGGTAGAGTGATTGCCTAGCACATGGAGGCCCTGAGTTCAGTCCCAAGCACAACCAAAAAAAAAAGAAAATATTCTGTGTAATCAAGATTTATATACCAGAATCTCAGAAAATCTAGTAGTAGAATGAGTGTCTTGATGGCACTTATAAAAGTAACAACAGGTCTTTTTTTAAAGGCCTCCAAATCTGGCATGATACAAGTGTTGTTTTTGTTAGGTGCTGTTGAGTTGAGTCCAACTCATGGCAATCCTATTTACAACAGGATAAAACACTTCCCCGCTCTGTGCCAGGTGCAAGATCTTTTGGATGTTTAAGCCTATTGTTTGCAGACACTGTGTCAATCCATATAGTTGAGGGTCTTCCTTTTTTTTTATTGCTGACCCTTAATCTCCCAAACATGATGTCCTTCTCCAGAGATTGGTCCCTCTAGACAACATGTCCAAAATGTGTCAGACTCAATCTAGCCATCTTTGCTTCCAAGGAGCACTCTGGTTGCATTTCTTCTAGGACAGATATGTTTGTTTTTGTTTTGTTTTGTTTTGTTTTTTGTAGTACTGGGGGTTGAACCCAGAGCCTTGCGCTTGCATGCTCTGCAAGTGCTGGACCACTGAGCTGCACCCCCAGCCCATTTTTTTACTTTTTGAGACAGGGTCTCACTAAGTTTTGCAGACTGCCTCTGGTCTCGAACTTTTGATCCTCCTGCCTCTGCCTCCTGAGCTGCTGGGATTACAGGCGTGTGCCACCAGGCCTGGCAATCTGTTGGTTCTTTTGGCAGTCCACAATATATTCAATATTCATCCCCAGCACCATAATTCAGAAGCATCAGTTCTGTTCCTCTCTCCCTTATTCAACATCCATCTTTCACAGCCATATTATGTGACTGAAAATTCCATGGCGTGAGTCAGGCACATCTTCATTTTTACTGTGACATCTTTACTTTTCAACACTTTTAAGAGGTCTTTTGCAACAGATTTTCCTAGTGCAATGCATCTTTTGACTTCTAGACTCATACACGTATAGTAAGTGCCTAATCCATGAGCAATTTTTTTAAGTGACTTTGGTTTTGTTGTTGATGTTTCGTATTGTTATGAAGTAATTGTTGGTGTCTTTGATGAGTCAGGGAAGCAATGAGTCATAGGTCTGTAAGCAGTGGGAAAACATGATACTTTTAGTTATTAGAACAGATATCTATATGTCATTTTTTCATTTGACTTGCCAGGTTATAAGAGTGTCATATGTCTCTACTTCTAATTCTTCTATTTATCACATGAGCTTAGATTCAGATTCTTTAACCTGTTTTATACCCTGCCCCTACTGCCTTCCAGGCGAGCTGATGTTTTCCATTCCAGGTTGACTCTGGCCCAGGCTTTCTTCCTTTTTATCTCTCATCTCCTGCACTGTCTCTCTGGCTGTGTCTCCCCACCCAGTCATCAGCCAGGTTCTCAGACAGGGCAGCAGAACAGTCACCCTTCTTTATCAGCCAAATCAACAACCACCAATCAAACCTGTAGGTAGACCTGTGATGTTGTGACTGTACTGATCACTTTTCTCCTTAGCATCATTCCCTAAACAATGGAGTATTTGCATGGCATTTCCATTTTAGTAAGTACCGTAAGTAATCTAGAAATGATTTAAATCAACAGGAAGACGTGTGTAGGTTATATGCAAAGACTACACTGTTTTCTATAAGGGGCTTGAGCATCCATGGATTTTGGTATCTGCCTGGTGGGTGGGGAGCAGGGGTTCCCAAACCAATACCTCATGAATACCAAGGGATGACTGTATTTGTTAAAATACAAATCCCAAGTCAACCACGGGAATTGCACTAATTCCATCTCTAAATTAGTTGCACTTCTCCCTACCTCATACCTCCCTCAAATCTATCCTTATCTTCTTCTATATCTGAAGAAACATGAATATTTTTTATAGAAAAAAAAAGAGATTTATAGCTTCCATCAGAACATTATGGGATTACGTCCCAGAAAAGATTTCAGCCCTCAGGTCTTTTACTGCTTGGATATTATTAATTAAAATCCTTGCTTCTACATAGCACAGCTTCGGGTCTCAATGCTGTCTGGCTTAGTCTTGTTGGCCCCTGTGCGTTCTACCTCCTCACTCCCCCATGCACATTCTCCTGGTGACAAGGACATACCAGGATCTGAATGCACTCAGGTTGAACCCATGCTGTTAAGGACCTGTCACTGGCAGAGTTTCACCTTTCAGGATCCTTGGCCGGCAGCATTCATTGTTACCTAGATCACATGCCTTTTTCAAAATCAGTGCCCTTCACATACCTTTGTCCAGACGTTGCTGGCTCTAATGGGAGGTGGCAGCTGTTAGTGGTTCACGTCAATCCTTTTCAGAGCTTTAAGGCTGAAAAGGAAAAACACTTTCTCTGGCACAAACCACCAGAATCAGTATAAGGCTGGTGAGGTTTGTTGTTGTTAGGTGCCCTCAAGTCGGTATCCCACTCATAGCCACCCTCATAGGGTTTTCAATGGCTGACTGTTTCGGGATTGCCTTGGGAGTGGATTGCCAGGTCCTTCTCCCATTTTTGCGGTGCTGGGAATTAAACTCGGGACCTCAGAGACTGCAGCACAGCGCTCTACCAACTGAGCTAAATCCCAGGCCCTGGTGAGGTTTAGTTATCTGAATTGTGCCTGGACTTCTACCTTTTACAAGTGAATTCACAAAGTGTAGTTTCTTCCCTGAAATTTTTCTTGGTAACCAAAATTTAGATGAATACCAGGATTTGAAGAATTTATAATAATTCTCCAACATAATCACCATTCTCTCCCATACAAATTTAATGATGATAATAGCTAAAATCCATTAAGCACTTACTTTTTGCCAGGCACTGTCCTAAGAGCTTCATGTGAAACATTAGATGTAAAACTCTGACAACACTGTGGTTTGGATTCATTCAATGTTTAGCTCTCGTTTCACAGATGAGGAAGCTGTGTGATGGAGGGAGGTGAGTGAGTACCCTAAGGTCACACAGTAAGTGCTGCAGCCAGGATTTACCTCCACCTATGCTGCTTCCAAGAACTGTACCCTGAACTATGATTCAGTGCTGGCTCCACTGGGATTTCACCTTGGTGGCAGGCATAAGGTCAAAGTCATTGAGCCCAGCCCCTCACGTACAACCTGTCTTCCACATGCATGAGTGTCATGACTTCTTCATTGTGCAGATCTGATCAAGATGCTGGTGCAGAAGTTTAGTTGCAGCACCACACACACATTCCCTTGACTCACACTCCATGCTCCCCAGGCTCTTGCCTGGGCCAGGGCCCACACACTTTCTGGTCCCAAATCCCTGAGCCTCTCTGGAGCCTTCACTTAGGACTCAGAGTTGACTTTAAAGGAGCTTCTAATGCTCCTTCTGATCCTTCAGACTTCCGTGCCTTTCTTTAGTCCTAGAAAGCTGTAATGTCTGTTGGGGGAGAAAAACCGGCTCTGACTAACTGAGTGTTCTTCTAAATCTTAAGTGTTATGACTGGACTCTCTTGTTCTGTGAGTTCTGATGAGTCATCCTTTCCTGGTCAATGAGTAGCACCAGCTAGAAAGAAAGAGAGGGCTACCAGGAATTCAACCAAAGGAACACAGTCAATATCTAACTTGCCCGTCCCCCAACACACACATTCAATGGTTATCCAATATAATCTTCATATCAATATAATCTAGTATAATCATCATAATTGTCTGTGGGAGGTGTAAGTATTCTGATTTTACGGAGGAAAAACTAAAGTTTAATGAGATCAATTTACCCTTTCCTCAGCTGGCAGGCTGTTGAATCTGGTTCATGTTCTTAACCACTGCACTATCTTTATCACATGGGACTGAAAGTTTTTTTCTTCACTAGTCAGGGACTTGCTATGTTGCAGAGGTTGGCCTCAAAGTTGTGATCCTCCTGCCTCAGCTTCAGAACTATTGTGACTGCAGGCGTGTACCACCAAGCCTGACTCTGCAATCATTTCTTTAGAGACCTGAGATTCCCACTAAACTATGAGCTTCTTAAAGTCACGGATAGGACCTCATCCATCTTGATACTCCAACACCTGTCACATAGCAGCTGCTCAGTAGGTGGTAGCTGAAGTGAGTGAAGGAGAGAAAAAGAAATATAAGAAGAAAAAAAATGAGAAAATTCTTTTATCTCAAACTATTCAGAAACATTTTTTCTGTGGTGCTGGGGATCCAACCCAGGGCCTCTACCACCAAGCCACATCTGTAAACCCTGAAACTTCTTGAATGATATTCTCTCAACTAAAATATAAGTGGAATCACAAGTTTGGTGGACTTATTTAATACCTAGAACTGGACTCTTATCTTATATGGTCCAATTATTCTCGGCATAGAAATTAATTCCTTGTGTCCAGAAAAAAAATGTATGTAATGTGTTTGGGGTCATAGAAATGACAAGTGAGGGTCAGGTGCCTATATGAACAGTGACCAGGATTGCTGACAGCTGTTATCAGCTAATGTGGTCCTCCTTGATTTTTATTTACTTTTTAGATATTATCATCAAAAATGCTCATGGAATATAAATCTGAAAACTTGGGGAATGCTATAATAATCTATTAAATTTTTGTCTGAAAGCTCTTGCTTTACCACGTTACATAGAAACCTCTGACAACCAAAATCATATTTATTAGACTAAGCATATAGGTGAAGGCTAAAAAGGGCTTAGGCTGTGACACCCCTAAGTTACAATCAAGGTAGATTTCCTGAGTAGTATTTTTTTTCTTCTCCATGATATCTATCTACATGAGTTTTCCTTTAAAATTTTTCTCTTTTCCAGGTTATAACAGATACTACAACACAACATAAATAAAATGATAAAGTTAATCATTCTCCCACTCCACTTTTCCCAAGTAACATATACAGTCTGGGCTGTGTTCTTCCTTGTTCATTTAGCATATGTGCCCAAGCCCATACTCATATTTATAGAATTCTTATATTCTCTCTCCTGATCTCCAAGCTTACATCTCTTGTACTTTCCCCATTCCTCTTCTCCATTCCCCCTCCATCTCATTTTCTCCTTTCTGTCATCTTCCACCTTTTCCTCTTTCTTTCCATGTTATGTTAGGAATACCCAGGCTCTAAGAAAACTGAATTCATCTTCAAAGTATGACAGTTCCAGCTGAGTTTTAGGTATGAGCTTTGTTCTTGGGTTGTCTTATAACACAGCATAACTGAGAGGGAAAAGATGGGCAGAAAATAAAATACTCAGTTAATCAGAATTAATTTATTTCATGGAGATATTTCAGAACCATAGGTGCTTTTTAAAGCTCTTTAAATCTTTATTGTATATAGTTAATCCATGAGTAGATTGTACTTATTTTTAAAAGCCTTTAAACTCTATAGAGATGTTTGAAGCAAAAGATAAATTTTTATTTATCCCACAGAATTCCTGTGGAAACTAGCTTGGCCTGTGAATGCAGAGTTCCTCTACTGGGGTGCCAAGAGCCTGTTTTTGACTGAAGGCCCCATCCCATCAGCGCCTCAGGGCTCAGTGCACCTCACCTGGTACCATGGTATCCCACGCTGATGGTTTCTTTTAGACTCTCTGATCCTTTTAACCTATGCCAGTATTACAGAAGCCTTTGAGGAGGAGAGGGAGCAAACCCCATGCCTTTTAAAAAGTATACATTTTAATGGAGTGTGAGTTATATCTCCATTAAGATGTTTAAAAAAAGAACTGTGACTTTATTAATCACTTAAAATTTTAACTAGCATAGAATACAATGGGTTTTATAGTGCTGTTTTCATAGAGTTGTATTGTGTACTTTGCTCTTATTCACTCTCTCATTAGGCCCCAGAACCGTGACTTTAGGTAAAAGAAAACGTGTGCAAAAACCAGGTTCCAGATTGGCTGCGCACACTCTTTCTAACAGCAGACAGTCATGCTTTTTTCTGTTTGTTGCTTCCTCACAAAAGATTTGTAACCATGTTTTAAAGCTTCATTTCTTCACCAATATGCATTTTCTTTTTCATTTTAAAAAGGGTTTGAATTCTAATGTAATGCCTCAAGAAAGTCTTAATAAGGAACTAAGGGCAGTGTGACTTTATAGGAGACATCTTTAATAAGTGGATAAGTTTATATATATGCACCCTAGATCCATGGACCCATTTCATGGGCACTTACTAGTTTCACTTTGTGAAGGCAGGGGCAGACCGCTTGGCAGAACCAGGTGAGGGAACTTGCCCTCAGCTTATGCTGAGAGACACTGGCATAATTTTGTATTGCTGCTCAGATTTCTTCATGTCTCACCTCTGAGCTCAAGCGACAGGTTGCTTTTCTTCCATCTAAAAACACCTGATGATGGTTCTAAATTACAGAGATGAGAAAAAGTATTTTTCTAGAATCTATGCTACAATGGAAGCCCAGGGACTTCTGGTCATAGGGATAAATTTCACTGGTACAATACAGGCTGCGTGGGAGGTAAGATTTGGCCCCAAAGTGTATTTTTCGTCACCAATTTAAAGTGATGTTTCACACAGGCATGGAGGGATCTGTTCCACCCCTAAGAGATTTCACCTGACCCTGAGCACTGAGAAAACAAGATAAAATAGTGGCAGCAGAGGAGGCCTTACCTGTTCCGCCTGCTGAGCACCTGGCTGTGTTCTCCAGCCAACACTTACTTCCCCAATATAGTGGTGACAGAGGCAACACACTTCTCAACTTTAAGGACTGACATCTTCTTCAAGCTTAAATTCTGGACATCACTTGCCTCCTTCCAACACTGGATTCCCACAGGACATTAGTACACACAACAGGCAACATTAACCTTCCTGCTTCCAATGCCTATCAACAATGTGGGTACTTCATTCCCATGACTGTGTGACAGGTGTGTATGTGCTTGTACCTGCTTGTGATATCACATGCAAAACAAAATTCAATTTTAACAAGGATGATACCTTTGGGGTTAGTCTTGGGGTAGGGGGGCAGTGCCGGTGCAGGTAGAATAAAGTGCCTAGCAAAATAAAGCAAACAGTGTAAACTCGAGGTGTCCAGTTCCTACCTGGTTAGATCTTCTCTTCTGTCTATGTGCATATTTATTGCCTTAGATATAGAATGTGGAAATTTAACAACAGATACTCTGATTGAGTGAGAATAAAGCCAATGTCAAACCTCATTGTTATTTTAATCTCTGGAGAGGACATGCAAAAGCAATTAAAAGTATTCTCCGAGGGGAAAAAAATCTTCCATTGAAAGAGGCTAGAAGAACGTTTGAGGAAAGATGAAACTGAAAATAGCACAATCCTTTCTTAAGAATATTAACTGGGCACCTATATCACAAATGCAAAGCAAATGCAAATGTATATACATTTCTAAACTCTTAAAGTTTGGAAAGCTGAAAAAAAACTCCGGAAAAATTACAATCCTAACGACTGAAATAACCCTCGCTCCCTTGTTTATCCGAGATGATGCCCATGGAAACAAGGGGCTGGGAAAGGAGGCATCAACAGCTTTACCCGTCAGCAACAACCTGAATGTCTCTGGTTGACTTATACTGAAAAGAGGACATATTGAGAGAAAGGATGGCTATTTTCCTTGTAATGTGAGCTTTTTTTTTTTTTTTTTTTTTTTTTAGCTGTGAACTTTTTACCTTGCTTCATTCATGCTTCATTTGGTCAATTACTAACTGTATAGCCCCTGGAAAGTGAGCGCGGGCTTCTTAAGGTTGATATTTTGCTTTTAGATTCCTATTCTTTTCAAAATGTGAAGGGGGTGGGGGAGGCGGGTAAATGAGGACACCCCTGGTGTGGATTGATAGAAGAGACAGTGTATGCCGAGGATCCCCTTAAATACCACGAGGACCTGAGCAGCGCAGAGAGGCGAGTGGAGCGCGACTCTACGCCCCCAGAATCCGTTTTCAAACCTTAGGGAGCCTTCTTTGCCATTGAAATGCAAATCCGGTCCCGAGCGCCGGGCCAATCCGAGAGGCTTCCTGTGGGATTACCTGCTGGCGAGCGCTGAGCGCGCGCGGCCCCTCGGCGGTGCGGCGGCGGGCGCGGGCCTGTGCGCGGTCCCCGGCCGGGAGGCGCGGTGGTGGAGCGCCCGCACCCTCCGCTGCCCCCACGCCCGCATCGCCCCTTGCGCCGCGTGCCCCGGGCCTGCCGCCGCGGTAGCCGGGCGCTGGAGCGCAGGGTGCGGCGGGGCCGCCCATTGTTGAGCGCGCCGGAGCCCCGCCGGCGATGCCCCGCGCCGCCTCCTCGAAGCGGCTGCGAGGTTTGAACTTGGCGGCGGCGGCGGCCGGGAGCCCCGCGCACTCGGGAGGCTGGAGAGGCGCCCGCGCAGCGCGTGGAGATGGTGAGTGCGGGGCGTGGGTCCGCTTTCTCTCACCGGCTGCTGGCGCTGCGGGCGCGCGGTTCGCTGGTGCCTTCCAGGGCGGGCGGGAGGGAGGGTGCCGGCGGGCGGCTTTCTAAAATCGGTCTATTTCAGCCCCCGCGGAGGCTCTGCAAACCCAGCCCTGCGGAGGCTCTCTCAAGCTGACTCTCCCGGCCAGCCCCCGGCCTGATGCGAGGCAGGTGGCGTGCTCTGAGGGGCTCCTGACACTCCTTGGCCCTGGCTTTTTTATGAAGGAGACTGAACCTGCCACTCCAAGAGGAAAAGAATTGTTGGTTATTGACAGCATGAAAACTTTTCAGAAGAAATGATCTGTGAAATATTTTAATTTTGATAAATTGCTTCCCATGAAGAACCCTACTGCGTTTCTAACGCCTTGCCTTTCTTAATTTTACTGGATTTGTGTCTGTAGGAAAGGCCCCTGAGTGCTTTGAGGTGGACGTATGGCCCACCCCACCCCCACTTGCTCCAGATCGCAAGACAATTGTAATTAAAAAGTGTGTTCCACTGTCAGGTAGTATGAAAATGAAATTAGTCTGGAGTTGTTAAAGGGATAAAACTTTTTTACTGGGGGCAGGGAGGTGTGGTGGTTATAAAATTTGAATACACAGAGCATCCTTTGGGGATGGAGTCTGGTATGTTCCTCTCTTTCTCTGATGTCTTCTGGCACCCGCTCCATCTTCCTTTCAAATCCTAGTGTGGACCGTGGTGTGCTGGGACACTTCGCTATTAGACGGGGAACAAATGGGCGCCTACATGTGTATGATCTTCACTGAGAGACTGCTTTGAGATATCACAGTTTAACAGGAAGTCCTACCACCGACTTCCAAAGATAGCTCTGTGCACTTTCTATTTCTGATTAATTTTAAAAGGCTAGTTTTTCATTAAAAGCACCTTGGTCAGATATATGGCTAATCGACCCCCAAATAATTTTACCAAAAATGTGTTTAGATTTCAATTAATTTTGATGGCTATTTTTGTCTTTTTTGAATCCCTCCCTATTCTGTATTACATGATTGTTGCAGAAAAGGTGGAATATACAGAACAGAGAAAGAGGCAAGCATAGCAATAACATTTTTGTTTACTAAGACCTAGTTTTTCAGAGAAGCCCAATCATTTGAAAACTGCAGCTATAGTGTTTTTGTTTTGTTTTTTTTTTTAGTTGCTAACAAACCTGGTTTAGGAACTGAGCTAGGAATTGAAAAGAATATAAACTTACTCAAATATTATTGCCAACAATAATTTATTCACATTGTTCTGGTTTTAGAACAGAGTTTATTGTAGCAATTTCTCTTGAGTCAAAGTTCCACATTTGCCCCTGGCAAATGGTTTCTGTTTGTATAGCCTGTTTTGTAAATACATTCCTCCACCATTTAGGCAAAGTGCCAAACACAAACCCCTTTCCAGCACTTATAGCTTGGCTCATAGAGTTAATATTTTTATTGTTTTCTATCTCAGAACTTCCTCACGAAACCCTTGATAAAACCCTGGAGAAGGTTACCAAGGGATGTTGTAGAGAATTTACTTCCCTGGAGATTGTAAGAATAGGATAAACATCCATCTGCCTAGGATGGCTTCAGTGCTCTACTGTCTGAATAAAAAAAGACAGGTCACCTTTCAGAACCCCAAAATTGAGGAATTCTAAACAAATTCTCATATTCAGTGACCTGGGACTAAAGGAAATAACAATTGCCAGAAGTACCTCAGCCAGTACGAGGTGAAACCGTTTTTGATTTATATCAAACAAAGTATTCATTTGATAAGAAAGATTTTAGATTATTTTAGGATTTACCAGTCCTTTTCTATGATGACAGAAAATCAACAATGATTTAATTTCAAGGAAGTTATAGGTTGAATTGAGAGTAAATTCTGTGACTTAAAGGAACTAGCTGGACACTGTGACACATACCTATAGTCTCAGCAACTGGGGAGGCTGAAGTAGGAGGATCGCAAGTTCAAGGCCAGAGGCAGCCTGCATTAAGTTATGCGAGATCCTGTCTCAAACTAAAAATTGAAAAAGCTGGGCTCAGGGTACAACTCACTGGTGGAGCACCCTGGATTCAATCCTCCAGTACTGTAATAAGAGACAATAAAATAAAATGAAATAAAGGAATTCATTTAGGAAAATTAAATGTTTTGCCTCAAAGGCAGGGAGGGTATGTGTAATAAATCTCTGAACTAAGGATGGTGAGCCCAAGAGCATAGATCAGATTCTGCCCCCTCCCGCACCCTCTCTCAGGGTTGCCCAGGCTGGCCTTGAATTCGTGGGGTCAAGAAATCCTTCCGCCTTAACCTCCCCAGTAGCTGGGACTGCAGGCACATACCACTGCACCCAGATTACATTCTCTATTTTTCACTCTGTTATTTTTGGTACCT
Organism: Pedetes capensis; assembly: GCA_007922755.1. NCBI lineage: Eukaryota > Metazoa > Chordata > Mammalia > Rodentia > Pedetidae > Pedetes > Pedetes capensis. The sequence continues at coordinate 70,838 of VMDO01001886.1, read as the reverse complement.
TATCTTGTGATTTAAATCTGGTTATATCTTTTAAAAATCACCATTTATGTATTTCTTTTAATTGACACAAAATTCATACATATTTATGGGGTGCCATGTGGTATTCTGATACCTGCATATACTACATAACGTTCAAACCAGGGTAAGCAGATCTATTCAAACCTGTTACTTCTTTGTGGTTACATTTTTAAACCATCAATATTTCACTTCCTTCTCACAATTTATTCTTGCTTTCCATTTTCATGTAGAAGTCATATGGCACCTTGACTAAAACCAAGTATTTCTCTAATTTCTGTTGGAGGATATTCCCTGGACTTCAACAGTGCTTTGGTTTTGCTGGTTACTTCTAGCAGGTCAGGATTTCATGGGCTGCTGCTGCTTCTGCCCTCCTGTTTGACAGGAGTATCCTGGGATTCTAAGTATTGTGTGACCTTCGCTATAGTGACACCTTCCTGTTCTATAGTGTCACCTCTTCTATAGTATCACAGGAACTGCCACCTGTTTCTTCCTGTAAGATCACACAGAGGGGCTCACTTTCTAGGACTAGTCATATCCAAAAAAAAAAAAAAAAGAAGTAGGAAATCTCAGTCTTCTGGCTGGGCAGTTTTTCAGCCTCACTTAAATGAGCAGTGCCCCTACTTCATACCCTTCAGCTTGTCGAGTTTCACCATGAATGCCCAAAACTAGTTTTCTTGGCTGTCATGACACCCAAAGAAGAAATAGGAGTGAGAACAATGGTCATTCATTTATTTGGCAAACATTTGCTACATGGGAGGCAGCCCAGGAATGGAATGAGTTCCCTAGCCTCACGGAACTTGTCATATAAGAGGAAAAATAACATGTTAATAAGCTAGTGCCATTCTGAGGGAGTAGAATACAGGGGTGAAGAAGGTAAATTTGTTGTAAAGTTAAACATATACCAACCTATGACCCAACATTTCTATGCTTAGGTATTTACCCAGATAGATGAAAATAAGTGTCTACAAAACAGAAGTGTAGAGAGTGTTCATAGCAACTTTATTCTTAATTGCCCATAACTGAAATAACCATACACCTGTCAACAAGAAAATGGATAAACAAACTATGGTACATCCATACAATGAAATACTACTCAACTGCCAATGGGAATGAATTTTCAATACTCAAAAGAAACCTCGATGAATCTCAAAAGCATAATGTTAACTAAAAGAAATAAGATGCAAAAGAATGTGTAAACAATTCTATTTATGAAGTACTAGAACAGGCAAAACTTACCCATGACAGTAGAAGTCAGTGGTTGTGTCTGGGGAATGGGGTGTTTGACTGGGAAGAGGTAAGAAGGGACTTTTGGAGTGATGGAAATGTTTTATGTCCTGATTTTAGTGGACATTGCATAGGTATATACAATTCTGAAGCCCATGAAACTGAATGTAGAAGACCTATGCATTTTATTGCATGCAAAGCATTAGCTCCCTTAGAAGAGGAACTTAGGTTCTAGAGTTACCCAAGGATACCCAATCCATCTCTGCCTCTAGGTGTATATTACCTCAGGCAAGTTATGAAATCCTCTGAGCCTCAAAACATTGGACACTACTAGTACATCTCTTTCATGGAGTTGTGAGGACTAAGTTAGGTAATGATTGTAAGTGCTTATTAGCTTGGTAAGAGCTCAATAAATATCTCTTACTTCTGTGTAGTGTGATAAATATAGGATATCACAAAATCACATATTGGTGATAAGAGCACTTATAATTTTTGTGAACGCCATCTCATTTAAGGTTATCAAGGATTTTGTAGCAGCACATTAACTGGTATCCTTGACATTATATCTATTTTTATTTACGTTTTTTGTTGTTTTGTAACAGGGTCTCTCTATGTAGCTGAGTCTGGGCTTGAATTTACAATCGTCTTGCCTCAGCCTCTTGAGCGTTGGGAGTGCTGGGATTACAGGCATACACATAGCGGCAAACCCCTCTTTTTGAGGACTGATTTAGTGACAGTGTTCAGAGATGAACTCCTAGACTGAGGCTCACAGCATTCTGTGGGAAAATGTGAAATGTTTACATATCACATCCTATTTCCAAAGATATAGGTGGGAAAGGGAAATCTTTTGATCTTTATATCACATTAATACTGGAGCTTGTGAGAGCCACACATGGTGACACATACCTGTAGTCCATGCATGTGGGAGACTGAGGCCAGCCTGAGCTACACAGCGAGATTGTTTCATAATCAAACCTAAACTGTCTTTTTAAAAGTGTCTAGTTATATAACTTGAATTTTTAGTAAAATTCTTTGGAAAGAATGAAAATTGTTTACTTGATCTGTTAAGTTTCAATTGTTTTATTTAGGTTCAATAAAGTATTTTTGGAAAGATGGTACATACTTTGCCAACTCCAAGGTGGCATTTTATTGTTGAATTGGTTTAATTCATTTAATAAATACCAAACATTTGCTGAGAATTTATTAGCCTCTGGGAATTCCATGATGAGTAGTAAGACATCATATTCATGGATGTGCAGATATTCTTTTTTTTTTCTTTTCCCAGTATGGGGGGTGAGACATGGTTTCACTAAGTTGCCTGAGCTGCCTCTGCCATGTGATCTTCCTGCCTCAGCCTCCCATGTCTCTGGGATTGCAGGTGTGTGCCAAGGTGTCCGGCCTGTTTGTAGATATTCTGATTTGAGGGTGAATGTGGACACATTTCTTTTGGAACATTTTTTAGAGTAGGGTGTTGTCTGGATAGTTTGGGTTTTTCCTGTGTTATGTGTTTTGTTTCCAAAGCCTTTAGCTTAAAGTGAAAGTGCTATTTTCTTAAACACTGGAGTTTCTTACTAAGGTTTTCTCTTGTTATTACTTACTAAAAATAACAACAAAATGGTCCTATATAATGGCAGTGGAGTGTAGTAGAAAGGTCACAGATTGTGGAAATAGAATGAGTTACGATTGAATCTGAGCTCTCCTGCGCTGTTTGTTTCTGCATCTGTAAAATACTGATCATAATACCTTGAGAGAGGCATTAATACTTACCACCGGATTAAGGCTATTTAAGGATTAAATGACAGAATACATGTAAAAAATCACTAGCCAGGCCTCTGGTGGGTGTTAATTGCTAACATTTATTGAGTACTTACTAAGGGTCAAATCTTGTCTGAAACTGCTCTTCTGTTGACCGATTTGATCTGCTTCACATTCCTGTGAGGTTGTCACTACCACTTCCTTCTAAATGTGAGGAAACAAAACCACTGATGAGATTACATAGCTTGCTGAGAGTGTGGAAGTGTCAGGGTTAGAACCCAATGTCATCCCGTCTCTTAATTGATGAAGTCCATAGTAGATGTTACTTGTCTTTCCCTCTTAGGTAAAATTATTTTTAAGATCCAATTATTGCAGAGACACAAACACCAATATGTGTGCTTGTGTCACTGTTATGGGCTGCGTACAAATGAACACTGGTGGAGGAGGAGGAATTGGCTGACTCCTTGTGTGTTGTTTTGTTTTATGGAGACAAGGTCTCACTTTATAACCCAGGCTGGCCTTGAACTTGGGATCTTCCTGCTTCAGCCACCTCTGTGTGGTTTTAAATGGTTAGTGGATCTTCCACCTTGTTGCTGAAGGGTGGGAGTATTGTTGGAGAGGCATCAACAAACATGTCAAGTTCTTCGCCCAGCCCCTCAAAAGTTCACCTGTCAGATGGCCCTCCAGCATTGTCCTTCGCTCCTTATCCTAAGGACTCTAAGAAGTAGTAAGTCTGTTTGTGAATAAAAAAGTGGAGAACCAAGCCTGCCTGTTTGGATTTGACCTAGACTTTGTGTTGTTATAGGGATTGACACAGATGCAATATTTTCTTGGTATCTAAAGGTATCTAAAGGAAGGTGAGAAACACATTTTAGAGTACTATTATGGTAAGAGGAAAAATCAGCAATTGACCAAGAATATTTTTGTATCGCTTATTTCCATTGGCATTTCCTTAACTCTCAGATTCTGGACATCCTTGAACTATAACTTTAAATAAAAATATGTCTCAAGTGAGAGGTTGAAAACTTTACTGATTGAATGAAGACTTACAAAGACCCATTGGCTAATTTATGAAATAATGTATAGATGCTGAGGGGAAAGACTTAGCTAATACTCTTCAGATGCTATTACCTGTTTAGATCCCAGCCTTTTCACTTAGCATCCCTGCTGCCCACCAAAATCCTGATTTTTGTGCTAGCTACTCTGGATTATTTGTCTTAACATCCAATTCTCTCATTCATAAGGTGGGATTCACTTGTTGTTGTTGTTGTTAGGTGCCGTCGAGTCGGTATCCAACTCATAGCGACCCTCATAGGGTTTTCAATAGCTTTTTCGGGATTGCCTTGGGAGTGGATTGCCAGGCCCTTCTCCCATTTTTGCGGTGCTGGGGATTGAACTCTGGACCTCAGAGACTGCAGTGCAGCGCTCTACCAATTGAGCTAAATCCCAGCCCAGTGATACTTGTTAGGTGCCATTGAGTCGGTATCTGACTCATAGCGACCCTCATAGGGTTTTCAATGGCTGACTGTTTCAGGATTGCCTTGGGAGAGGATTGCCAGGTCCTTCTCCCATTTTTGCGGTGCTGGGAATTGAACTCAGGACCTCAGAGACTGCAGTGCAGCGCTCTACCAACTGAGCTAAATCCCAGCCCTGGGATTCACTAGACAGCTGGAATCTTAGCCACTTCCCCAACAGCCCAAGAGGTCTATTTGTAGACCCACCCAGGAAGCCCCTAGCATGCAGAGTAGGTCGCTCTAGAGACACTGGGCTGAATCCAGGTGGTGCAGGGAGGAGTCCTTTGCAAAATATTGTCTGCACCCTTATGTTTGCTGGAATGTCACCATGTACCAGCTCTGTCCATCCAAATAAGCCATCCCATTTTAGCACAGAATTATTGGCAGGTGAAATTTAGGGCTAAGAAGACTCCTACAAGATCTCAGCTTTCTGGTTGTCTCTGACAACCAAGGCCTTGAGGCCTTGGGCCAGGCTGCTTAGCCGTGCAAGCTCCACATTAGTCTTAGTCTGACTCACAATAGACAGGGAAGGCGGAAGCTAGGAGAATGCAGGACTGTCACTGGAAGGCCCTCTGAGCCTCCTCGGCATCGCCTCCAGCCTTTGCCCCTAACATAAAGCCCTTTGTGTCCGTTCCCATGGTTACCTCTTCACCACTAGCAGCTGGAATGTGTAGTGAGAGGAGGCTGCCTCCCCTGCTGAGCCAGGTCTGGCTGGGCGGGAGGCCCTTGATCCACAGCTGGACTCGTGAAATAGGGTCACAGTCCAGTACCTCTGTTTTGTCCTGGGTTCTGTACCTTTCCCAGGCTTGATGTGTCAGGGTTGCCGTGAGAGGAGACCTGTGGGCTGATGGACAACTCACAGGGTACTTCCTGCCTGGCCTGGCCTGGCCTGGTCTAGTCTGGTCTGGCTGTCCCCTGACCTGCCAGACTTCTCCCTAAGGCAACTTCAATGTGTTAATACCTAAGGAGGCGGAAGGGACTGCTCCGCCCAGTCAGACTAAACAGTCACTCATTTCCCTACCTGATCTCCCTTGGACTTTTGTTCCCAGACCATCTGTTGTTGGGTTAGGTGAGAGTCTTGAGGCCAGGCTCCAGGGGTGAAGGAAGAGGTATCCAAGATGGGTTTTCACATCCAGCTGGAAGCCCAGGCAGGCACTGGAAACTGGGGGAGAGCAAGCAGGCATGGGGCCTTGGGGATGCAGGTGAGAACAAAACCAGCGAAGAGTTTGAATTGAAGCTCTCTCCTGACACTGTTTAGAGGTTGTGATTTTTTTTAATTAGTAACTTTCTTTAGTTAGTATACAAGTTAGTGGGTTTCATTATGACATTTCATCATGCATATCACTGCACATTGCTCATGTTCACCCCCCATTACCCTCTCATACCGACCCTCTTGTTCCCCACTGTGTTCAGAGGCTTTGGAAGGCCCTTCTCATTTGTAGTCCATTTGGCACCAGAGTAGAGACAAGACTTGTAACCCTGGGTAAAACATGAAGCGGGCCTGGTGGTCAGGGCAAGGGAAGTAGGCACCAGCAGAAACTGCCCAAAGTCATCACTCCTGAGGAGTGCCATGCTCTCTGGGACAAGGCAGTTCAGTTTTCTAATCGCTCTTTCCACCCTCCTCTGATATCTAACTGGGCTGGGATTTAGCTCAGTTGGTAGAACGCTGCACTGCAGTCTCTGAGGTCCCGAGTTCAATTCCCAGCACCGCAAAAATGGGAGAAGGACCTGGCAATCCTCTCCCAAGGCAATCCCAAAACAGTCAGCCATTGAAAACCCTATGAGGGTTGCTATGAGTGGATACGGACTCGACTGCACCTAATAACAACAACTGATATCTATCTAAGCCCTGAGGCAAAGTGTCTGTGCTGGAAGGTAGTTGTGGGTACCCTTCGAATCTTGTAATCAAGTCCTGGCTTTACCACTTTCTTTGTGATCTTGAATAAGTTACTTAAATTACCTATGCCTCAGTTTCCTGTTAACACTTCATAGGGTTGTTACAAAGATTAAATTTGTGCAAAAATAATTTGTAAACCATAAAACCCAACGCACGTGCCAATTGTAATATTTTAAGTGATATTTTGAGAATTCCATACTCAACTAAGAGGCTCCACCTCCCGAGTCGCTGGGATTGTGTGCTACCACAGTTGGCATAATTTATGATGTTTCAAAAACAGCCATGAAGGTACATCCACTGGCATAGATTTCACCTGTCCTACTTTGTGTTGTGCGGGCTAAGTATCCTTTATCTCAAATGGCTCAGGAACAGAGGTGTCTCAGACTTTGGAGGTTTTTTGGATTTTGGAATATTCACAGGGAGTTTACTGGTTGAGCATCCCTAACCTGCAAGTCTGAATCCTGCAAAATTCAAAGCCTTTTGAGCATCGTGTCAGTACTCAAAAGTTTTGGATTTTTGAACATTTTGGATTTTGGATTGTCAGATTAGAATGCTCAACCTGCGTATGTTAGTAGGCCCAGAAATCCAGTGTTAGGGTGAGTAGGGACATACAGGATGACAAATAAAAGAACCCTCGCCCAGTCATGCCACCCTATAGTAACCAAAGGAAACGTAAAATAATTTGGATAAGTAGAAACTGAACCTATGGTTACAAACACCTTGAAAAGGTCTATTGTAAACTGCAAACAATTATCAGATATTTTTAGATAGAAGAATCTGCTCCCTTTGAACAGTTTTAGATTGCTACACAATCAGAAGCAGATCCAATTTGAGATTCTAATTAGCATCTGATTTTTACATGGCACTTTTCCACGTACTAGCTGCATTTTGGTGCCTCACTTTCCTTATAAATTGATTTCACAGAATTAAAGCAACAGCTGAGGGAAGCTTGGGAGACAGAATCCACTTTGGGTGATAGCAAAGGTTGGAAACATTTATGTTTGAGATTTGGTGACAATTAAATAGGGTGGAACGTTTATTATCTATCCTAAAAAGCAGAACAAACCTTGGATATTGTGGATACAAATGCAGTTGGCACAGGCTTTAAAAAAGTGCCTGTGAGCTCCCTTCTAAAACCCAGTAATCCTCTTGGGCAGAGTAAGGATTAGGCTTTCCTCACAAACAAGGTAGTGAGTTCATTTTTGCTGAGATTCCTCAACTGATGCCACATTTAGCAAAAGACCAATGAATGACAATGTCCATTTATATTTTTAATGCCCATTACATTTTTAATGTCTGCGCTTTTTGGCAGGTCTAGGACTGGAGCAACTTATTTTCCTGTAGATGGGAGAAAGCAAGCCTGGTCCCTACAGACTGCATTGGGACCCCAGGATCTTTCCAAAGGCCAAGTCCCTCCACTTTGCCCACCTCCACAAGGGGAGGGGTCTCACCCAGAGCGCTGGGTGGGAAGGACTCAGGCTGAAAAAAACTGGTTCCCAACTTACGATGTTTTATTTGGAGGTTGAACCCAGGGCCTTGCACGTACTTTGCTGTACCACTGGGCTGTACCCCCAGCCCACTTTTTAATATTTTATTTTGAGTCAGTGTTTTACTAAGTTGCACAGGCTGCTTTTGGCTTTTAACTAGTGTTCCTCCTGGCTCCACCTCCCAACACACTGGGATTATATGCATGTACTACCATACCTTGCATAATTTACAATATTTTAAAAACAACCATGAAGATATATCTAATGGCATGCCTTCCCTGCCTAGACCCTGAGACTCCCTCTGGTGAGTGACAGCCTAGACTAATCTCTGGAGGTTAATTCTGAATCCTTGACTTTGTGGAACCATTTCTTTCTCACCATTGTATCTCGTCTGCTAGTCAGTTCCTAAGGAGCCCATGCAATTACATGTATTTCCTGTCCTTTTCTGCAAAGAAACCCTCTTCACTTTGGAGTTACTTAAATCCCTCCCTAAATGCTTTGGACATTTGCATTTGCCTTTTCTTTCTTTCTTTCTTTTTTTTCCTGGAGATACTTGGGGTTTAAATACAGGGCCTCACACATACTTTGCAAGTGCTCTACTACTGAGTTGCAACCACAGCCCATTTTTTATTTTGAGTCAGGATCTCTTTAAGTTAACACAGGCTGCCGCTGGCCTCAAACTTGTGATCCTCCTGCCTCAGCCTCCCAAGTTGCTGGGATTATAGGTGGGCACCACCATCCCTGGCTAATTTGCCCTTTTAAAAGAATTATAGAACCAATCATCATACCACATCTTGTCATACTGCATGGTGGTTTTCCACGTTTATCTCTCTTGGGTGGACCACATTGATTGAATGTCAGTGTCTTTCATCTTGTAGTGATTACCATGCCACAAGCTAGATAACACTCTGTCCCTTTTTTTAATAGATGAGTTTCTGAGGCTCACAGAATAGTGGCTAGGAACTGGCAGAGCCCAGATTGGAACCCAGGTCATCTGGCTCCAAATCCCATATGTCTCTGTCCAATGAGACTGAAGGTCAGAAACTACCGTTTATTCTCAGAGACTCTAGCTTGGTGCCTATGGGTAGAAAGTGCTCATCCACTTCGATGTAGGTCCCAGAGGTCATGTTGTCTCACTCAGAATTTGTCATTTATGTCCTCTTCCCACCTACATTCATAGACTATTAAAAGTTAAAGGGACCCTTAAATGCATCTATAGCAACCTCCTCAGTTTACATATGAGAACATTCAAGTAATCTGCCCATAGTGATAGGGCCTGGGGTGGGTCTTCTGGCTGCTGGTCTGGCACTGTTTCTATAATATTGATGTTATATGGCCATTTAGGGTATCTGTTTAACCACCCATGCTCCTTTTTCTTAATGTTTTGTCGAAATAAGGAAGGAAGGATTACCAAATTTTTATTTATCCCTCCCTTCCTCTCTATCTTTCTCTTTCCTTCCTCCCCCCCTCCTTCTCTCACACAAGTAGATCTTTGGACTGGGACATGTCCTGTCTGGGCCCTACATTACCTTCCCATGAGAGTCCCATGATAAAAGATGTCAGCCTTTTGCAGTCTGGGCATTGATTGGGTTCTATTCTCTTCACCCCTCCTTCCCTTCCCCAATAGACCAACAACACTGATTGGGTCCATACAGAATATCAACAACAGAACTTCTCTCTAGAAAGACAATTATCCCCATCCTGAAAGGATAGGATAGACAACTGCAGGGAGACAACTTCTCCATTTATCATCTCCATTTATCAGGGAGACTATTAGGATTGTTATTGTTGTTGTTAATTTCATTGAGTCAGGTTCAACTCATAGTGACCATATGTACAACAGAACGAAATAATCACTGAGTCTGTACTAGGTACACGATCTTTTTTAAGTTTAAGCCAATTGTTGCAGACACTGTGTCAGTCCATCTAGTTGAGGGTTTTCCTTGTTTTTGATGACCTGCCACTCTCCCAAACGTAGTGTACTTCTCCAGAGATTGGTCCCTCCTGACAACATCCAAAATACATCAGGCACAGTCTAGCCATCCTAGTTTCTAAGGAGTACTCTGATTGCACTTCTTCTCAGACAGATCTGTTGGTTCTTTTGGCAGTCCATGGTATATTCAATATTCATCTCTAGCACCATAATTCAAACGCATCAATTTTTCTCCCGTCTCCCATGTTCAGTGTCCAGCTTTCACAACTATATAATGCAACTGAAAATATCATGGCATGAGTCAGTCACACCTTTGTCTTCAATGTGACATCTTTATGTTTCAGCATTTTAAAGAAGTCTTTTGCAACACTTTTTTCCAGTGCACTGCATCTTTTGATTTCTTGATTGCTGCTTCTGTGGGTGTTGATTGTAGAACCAAGTAAAGCAAAGTCTTAGACAACTTCAGTCTTTTCTCCATTTATCATGAAGTTGCTTAGTGATCCAGTTATAAGGATTTTTGTTTTGTTGATGTTGAGGTGCAATCCATACTGAAGGCTGTGTTCTTTGATCTTCCTCAGTAAATGTTTTAAATCTTCTTCACTTTCAGTAAGCAGAGTTGTGTTATCTGCATAACACAGGTTGTTAATAAGTCTTCCTCCAATCAAGATGCCATGTCTGTCTTCATAAAGTCCCATTTCTTGGATTATTTACTAAGCATAGAGATTGAAGAGGTATGGTGAAAGGATACAGTCCTGACACACACCTTTCTTGACTTTAAACCAGGCAGTGTTTGCTTGTTCTGCTTGAACGACTCCCTCCTGGTCCATGTACAGATCCTTCATGAGTACAATTAAGTGTTCTGGTAGTCCCATTTTTCGCAGTGTTATCCATAACGTATTGTGATCCACACAGTCAAATACCTTTGCATGGTCAGTAAAACATAGATAGACATCTTTCTGATTTACTCTGCTTTTGGCTAATATCCATCTGACATCAGTAATGATGTCCCTGGTTCCATGCCTTCTTCTGAATCCAGCTTGATTTTCTGGCAATGCCTTGTTTATATACTGCTGCAGTGGCTTTTGAATGATCTTTAGCAAAAAAATCTTGCTTGCATGTGATATTCCTGATATTATTTGATAATTTCCATATTTGGTTGGATCCCCTTTCTTGGGAATAGGCAGAAATATGGATCTCTTCTTGTCAGTTGACCAGGGAGCTGAGCTATTTTTCAAATCTCTTGACATACACAAGTTAGCACCTCCAGTGCTGCATCTGTTTATTAAAACATCTTAATTGGTATTCCATCGATTCCTGGAGCCTTGTGTTTCACAGATTCCTTCAAGGCAGCTTCCACTTCTTCCTTCAGTACCATTGGTTCCTGATCATATGCAACCTCTTGAAATGGTTGGCCATCTATCACTTCTTTTTGGTATAATGATTCTGTGTATTCCTTCCATCTTCTTTTGATGTTTCCTGCATCGTTTAATATTTTCTCTGTAGACTCTTTCACTATTGTCATTTGAGGCTTGAATTTTTTCTTTAATTCCTTAAGCTTGAGAAAAACAGAGTGTGTTCTTCTCTTTTGGTTTTCTATCTCCAGCTCTTTGCATATGTCATTATAATATTTGATTTTGTCTTCCCAAGTTGTCTTTTGAAATCTTCTCTTAGTTCTTTATCTTTGTTATGTCTTCCTTTTTCTTTAGCTGCTTAATGTTTACGGGCAAGTTTCAGAGTCTCTTTTGACATGCAATTTGGTCCTTTATGTTTTTTCCTGTCTTTTTAATAACCTTCTGCTTTCCTCATAAATGATGTCTTTGATGTCATGCCACAACTTGTCTTCAATCATTAGTGTCTAATGCATCAGACTTGTTCTTGAGATGGTTTGTGAACTCAGGTGGGATATACTCAAAGTCATACCTTGGGGGTCTTCTACACTTCTTCTAATTTTCTTCAGTTTCAGTTTGAACCTGCATATGAGCAGTTGGTGGTCTAATCCACAATCAGCATTTGGTCTTATTCTGACTTTTGATATAATTAGAACATGGAATGTATGCAGTATGAATCTAGGAAAATTAGAAATCATCAAAAGGAAAATGGAGTGCATAAACATTGACATTCTAGGCATCATTGAGCTAAAATGGACTGGCATGGGCCATTTTGAATCAGGTAATCATATGATCTGCTGTGCTGGGAATGACAAAGAGAAATGGGGTTGTGTTCATTATCAAAAAACACATCTCAACATCTGTCCTGAAGTATAATGCTGTCTGTGATAGAAAAATATCCATACATGTGCAAGGAAGGCCATTTAATATGACTATTCAAATTTACACACCTACCACTAAGGCCACAAATGAAGATAGGGAAGATTTTTACCAGCTTCTGTAATCTGAAATAGAATGAACATGCAATCAGGATGTACTAATAATTATTGGTCACTAGAATGCAAAAGCTGGAACAGAAGAAGGCTCAGCAGTTGGAAAATGATGGCCTTGGTGACAGAAACAGTGCTGGAGATCTCATGATAGAATTTTGTCAGACCAATGACCTTTTCATTGCAAATACATTTTCACACCAACATAAATGGCGACTATACACATGGAAGTCACCATATGCAATATGCAGGAATCAAATTGACTGCATTTGTGGAGGAGACAGTGGAAAAGCAAGCTCAATATCAATAGTCAGAACGAGACCAGGTGCTGATTGTGAATCAGGCAAACAGCTGCTCATATGCAGTTTCAAATTGAAACTGAAGAAAATTAGTTTAGCCTAGTCTGGCTCAAAGAGTCCCATGAGGTAGTTGTAATTTTGGGGACTGCTGCTTCAATACCTGCTCTCTGTGAGGCATGTGACTGGGGAAGGAAGCATATATCCAGACAATGTGAAAGAGTGAACAACGTGGAAAGGAGGGTGTGCTGAGTGTGACTGATTTCAGTCACATGCTCTCTATTTCCCCAGTACTTATTGTGGTTTGTAAGTATGTATTTGTACATTATTTGGCCTATATTTCCTTTAACTTACAATTCCATAGAAGAATGGACTATGTCTGTTTTGTCTCTATTGCATATCTAATGCCTAATCTAGTGTGTGTTCCGTGATTGGCCCTTAGAACCTGTTGGTTAAATGGATGATTGGCCTGGGTATACAAATGGCCAGGCTCAGAGTGTCAGCATGAAACATCTCTCTTAAGATGTGTTGCATTTTCTTGGCAGTGTGACTCGTGTTAGGAAGTTCCTCCAAGAGTAAGAATGCAGCCTGGGTGTCAGAAAGGGGTGAGCCCTCAAATTCTGGCCTTGTTTTTCCAGATCTGGGAATAATTGGGCTTAGTAGAGAGTCTCATCTGGATTTCAATAACTTTCCATTTTCTTCTTCTGAAGCTTTCCGTTCAGAGAGGCTTTTGGTATTAAATGTGTGCCACACATTTGTCAAAATACTTTTGTCAAAATCCTTTTAGGATTGTAGGATCAAAAGGCAGTATAAAATAAATGAGCAAGTACAAAAATTGGATTGAGAGAAACTACTGGGCTGGTTATATAGCTTACAAGTCCTCATGTCAAACAACTAACTGTCCCTCTATGAGGCTGTCTCTGTATCTCTTACATGAAGATCCATATGAGGAACTTGAGGGCAAAATCAAAAGAAAACATAGCAGTCAGAGCAGGTGCAATGGACACAGGTGTGAGACATACAAAGAACATCTATCTGTGGCCGAAAGGTTATGTATGGCCCTTCTGTAATAAACCAAGCTGTGGGACCAGAATGGGTGGGCAGAAAGAAAAGGTCTTTAAGTACAAGTAAGTGTCTTGCCTTTGATTAAAAGCACTCGATAACATGCAGGCCTGAGGGGATGTAGAACAAGCTTCCTAGATTGTAGGAAATGATTAGAAAAGGAAAGAAAGAATAATGAAGGGACAGTGACCTAGCAGGTTAAGTCTCAAATATATAGATAGCAAGAGATCAGTAGCAAGAACAAAGGGGCCTTCAGAGAAAGGGCTGATGATTGAGAATAACTGTGAAACCTTTGATAAATGGTCAGTTACCAGGAATGGAAGTAGTTATGTTTGGCTAAGGACAGAAATCTGTATCCAAGGGCATTAGCTCTTAAAAATGCTGCTCCAGACATTGAAGAAGCTTAGATTCCAGGCCTTGGCAGCCTCCTAGAAAGTGGGGGAAAGTGGTGGGAAACTTTATGATGTGAGAGACCTACTAAGCCTTAGGGAACGAGGCGGATGATGGCATGGAGACACAATAGCAAGGGTACCCTTGTGCATGAAACAGAAGAAAAAGAAAAAAAAAAAAACCACTTTGAGAACCAAGAGCATGGCCTTTAGTAAGGCAAAGTGTCATGAAAATGAGTGGTTGCTTACATCCAGCATAAATCCAAAGGAATTTCTCCAGGTAGTTCTCAGGACTGACTTGTTAGGTGCTAATGATGAGTCCAGTCATGTTATGTCCGACTCATAGCGACCCTCAGGGTTTTCAATGGCTGATTATTTCGGGATTTCCTGGGAGTGGATTGTCACATCCTTCTCCCATTTTTGTGGTCCTGGGAATCAAACCCAGGACCTCAGAGACTGCAGAACAGCGCTCTACCAACTGAGCTAAATCCCAGCCCCAGGACAGACTTAGCCCTGTATAAATGTGCACTGCCTGCTTGATCACAGAAAACATTCTGATTGCTTCCAAATGTAAAGAAACAAAACTGCACTGAGTCATGCCAGCTGTTTGTCAGAGGTCTTGGACACATCTGCCCCAGCACAAGTCTTTGAAAGCCAGCACCAAAAGTTATTGCTGAATTCTACTTTCACAAAGAAACTGAATCACAGCCTCATTTAGGAAGTGACTATAGGCACAGAACACACCACCTTCCTCAAAACATATGCTATGAACCTTTAAGTGTCACCTTTAAGAGTCTAAGGCCATAGAACTTCATTTTGGAAACATTACATGAAATTACTCCCTTCATGGTCTCCTATAGTTCATTTAACAAATATGTACTGTGTGCCTACCAGAAACCACCATGTTGACACTGGGTAGATAATGGTTTAAAAAAAAAAAAGCTAAAGAAAAGCCAGGTGGGGACCCTGACCTGGCTGAGCTTAGTCTTCTTGCTGAAGCAGACAGTGTGCAAGTGAGCAATTCCATGCAGTGATAAGTACCATGAAGGAATGATCAGGTGTCAGGAGGAGAGTATTTGCAGCAGTAAGTTGGCCTCTGAGGAGATGCTATTTCACCTGGGACCTGAAGGCTAAGGAAGAGCCAGCTAAGTAATGAATTGGGAAGAATGTTCCAGGAGAAAGGAACATAGGTGTGTGAGCAAAGAGCTTGGTGGGTCTGGAGAAATTCTAGTGATGCAGATGAGGTTAGGGCACAGTGAGAGGGGAGAGACTGGAGGAGAGGTAGGAGCCAGGCCACTGGAGTCTTCATAGGCCAAGTTAAGGAGCTCAGATTTTAACCAAGGTGCAGGGGGAAGCCACAGGGTTTGCATTTTTAAAAAGGTTGTACAGCCTGCTAGGTAGGTACCAGATGGGAGGAAGACCAAGTGAAAAGGGGAGGCCAGCAAGGAAGTTGCTCCCTACTGTATGAGATGTGTGAAAAAGGAAGAAATGGCTGATTCTAACAGATAAAACCAAGCACTTCTCTGAGGTTCTAACAATCCATGCCAAGGAGACATGATTCCTCCACTCACCCTCCCTACTTCAAGGACAAAACATAAAAATTTAAACTTGGTAGAAACCAGAAACTAAAAGGACCCGGAGAGACCATTTAGTAGGATCAATTCCTCATGTCTTTTACTCCAGCTTCTCTCTGTCCTTTCATAACATGGACAGTGTGGATGTGAACATGGGAACACAATGATCTGGACTTTATGAAACTCAGTTCAGAAAGCAGTTAATAGACTCCATTAAAATACCACATAGTAAAGCAGTCAGTGTATATTCAGGAGTTATGGATATTAAGGGGCAGAATGTACTCATCATAGGAAGTAGAAGTATGTAGGTGTTGGACCAGGATTTCTTGCTTTTTAATTGTCTGGGAGAAGAAATATGATGCAATGGACATTGTGGTCATAGATCATAACTTTTTATTCTCCTGACCCTTCTCAGGTCAATCATGTTCCTAGTTCATCACTCATGGTTATGATCTTGGGGTATCGAAACTGGAGAACAGCAAGAAACAACAACAGAAAACAGCCCCGAGAAATGTTCCATTAGTTTTGCCAACAAATTAACTTCTGAGTTAAAAGGAGATATGAGGGAAGAAAAGTTCCAGATCTGTCCAACATTTAGCAGTACTTCATTTGTTCAACCAATACTGATTGAGCAACTCTGTGCCAGGCATCACTCCGGGCATGCATATTTTTGTTGAGTAGTCAAAGAGGGACCAGCAAGTAGGCAATTAGAAGACGGTGAATTGCACTCTTATGTGAGCATTTCTAGCCAGTATGCTGTGCTGTGCACCTAGGTGGAGAGGTGTATCACCTGCCTCACCCCTACTCCATCAGGAAAGGCTACCCAGAGGCAATGGTGCCCTAGCTGAAACCTGAAGGATGAGTGGGGCTGGAGAGCTGGTCCTTCATTCCAGTGTTTTTCACTTGAAGCTGTGTCCTTGCTTCCAAGGCTTCTACAGTGTATCTTTTTAGTAAAAATAAGCCCATTTGGCAGTATGTTTAATTAACAGCTCCATCATTACCATTCTCCACCAAATCTGGAGATTTGATCAAGACCAAGGCTTATCGAGCTTGTGGCATAAACTGAAATTTTTCAAAGCTGCTAAACTGAAAGGAAGAAGAGTGAATGGTTTTCAGTGGGCTTAGCCCCGAGTGAGTATGATTCTGTGTGTGGTTTGTGCTAAGATACACAACTTCTGTAGTTTGTCACCTGGAAAATGGGTCCTAGAAAAAGCATCTCCTTCATTCTTTCCTTCATAAGGAAGTTTCAGGAACAACTCCTGACATATGGGAAAGCACACGTGTCCTTTTGTAAGAAAGACTTAGAACGTTCTGCCCAAGGCACGTGGTCCCATTGACGGCCCCTCCCCAAAGGGATGAGATTGAAGTGCATGCAGACTGTGCCAGTTCCTGCCTGCTAGGAGGCAGTTAGCAGTGGTGACCTGTGGTGGATGGGGTAATGTGTGTCCTGGAACTGGTTTGGGTTTAATGTGCAGGTAGATGTTCATCATGTGGAAAAGTTGTTCTATGGACAAATAAGGCAGGGGAGAGATGGGCAAAGTAGTGAGCCTCTTACTCTCGTTCCAGGACTGTCTTCCATCTAGAGTCACTATTAGATTTTTTTTTCACTAGAACATCTGAATTTAAACATGTTTATTTGTCATCCAGATTATTCCAGGAGAGTTAAGGCAGAAAAGATGTGTTCTGTGTGCGGTGATTCTTTGGACTCTTTCCAGTCTGATTCCTAGGTCATGTGGTTCAGCTCCTCACTGGCCTGCTCCCATTCTCAGGTCTCTCCCTGGCCTTCAGAACCAGCCCATGTGGGGCAGTAGTGTGAGGATTAGTGGGGAGGCTGCTCAGTCAAACAATCAAATGGTTTTTTTTTTTTTTTTGAGGTACTGGAGGTTGAACCTAGAGCCTCGCGCTTGCATGCTTTGCAAGTGCTGTACCACTGAGCTGCATGCCTAGCCCATTTTTTTTTTACTTTTTGAGAGGAGGCCTCACTAAATTACTCAGACTGCCTCTGGTCTCGAACTTGCAATCCTCCTGCCTCTGCCTCCCGAGCCGCTGAGATTACAGGCATGCGCCACTGTGCCCAGCTCAATTGGGTTTTGTGAGTCTCACACCTGGCTGCTCACCTCCTCAGGTCCTCTGAGGTGACAGGTGGTAGGACAACCTAACTTTGGAAGGCAGTACTGGGATTCTGATCTCTGCTCCCTTGAGAGCATGGAGGAATCGTGCATTGACAGTTCTTAAAAAAATGAACTGACCTCCTATTCTTCGTCCTTCAGTCTCTGTCCATTTGCCTGTTCTTCCTGCCAGAAGCTAAGCCATTGTGCAGAAAGGACAGAGCCAACAATTGTGGTTTAGGCAAAAAATGAGGAAGTTATTAAATGCCACAAAGGTTTTGTGAAAGGTCAGGCCTGGCTCCGATTGCTTTCTGTTAATAGACAACATTAAGGTTGAGAGGAGACCTGGAAGGGAAGAGTCCTCCCCTTGCTCTGGAATGGATGATACCAGTGGGTAGTCCTAGAGTGTGCTCTTTGCATTCCTATAATGTTTACATTCAAGTGTTGGGTGATGAGATAACCTTTTAATAGACTTTCCCCCCCTCAGTTTAAGCCAAATGGCTTCTTGGGTGGGTGCTTCTGAGGATTATGTGAGAATCTTTAACTAAGGACTACAAGATGAATTCTGCAGAAGGTTTGGCCTGTTGACTCTCATTGTCTGTTGTTGTTGTTGTTAGGTGCCGTGGAGTCGGTATCCGACTCATAGCGACCCTCATAGGGTTTTCAATGGCAGATTGATTTTTGGGAGGGGGTTGCCAGGTCCTTCTCCCAAGCCTACAGCACCTGGTATTCCCAGGCGGTCTCCCATCCAGGTACTAACCAGGCCCGACCCTGCTTAGCTTCCGAGATCTGACGGGATCGGATGCCACAGAGCTATGGCTGCAGGCCTCATTGCCTCTTCTATTTTTCCTGACATAAATTAAGTCTTTAGTTGCAACTATTTTATATAACATCTTAGCAGAAAGGAATCTCTAAAATGAAGATGCTATAGTAAGATAGAAATGAAAAAATGTTGTTAAACACATACCACGAGTGGGCGGTATGCTGGACAGTTAATATTATTATCTGCAAATTTGTAGCAACTCTGCAAGACAGGTACAATAATAATAGCTAATTTACTGAGTGCTTAATATGAACCAGCCTCTGATCTAAATATTTTACTTGAATTATTAAAGTTTCTCAACTACCTTATGAAACAGGTTGTTCCTTTGTACCCATTTCATAGATGAGAGAGTGGGAGAATAGAGAGGACAAAGTCACAGAGCTGGTCAGGACACAAACTCCAGAGCCGTGCTCTTAACCATTGTGCACATAGTCTCTTATTTTCACTTTACTGTGGATGAGGAGCCTAAAGCTTGGAGTTTACTTGACATTGTCATTCAGGTCATAGGTGATATAACCTCCACCAAGTCTTTAGACTTCAGGTGTAGAATTATATTGAATATATTAAAAGCCAAGAATCCTAAATTTGATGAGAAAAGTAATATATAGAAGGAGGTAGTGATACTTAGATAGAACTAAGTGTATGTTAGTTTTACGTTACCATGATAAAATGCCCAAGGCAGGGTAACGTTATTGAGAAGAGAATTGTATTTAGCTCACAGTTCTGGAGGCTGAAAGCCCACAGTGGGGTGGACCCATTGACTTGGCCTCTGGCGGGAGCCATCCTGGCTGCATCATAACATGGTGGATTGCATCATGACAGGAACACATGCAAGAGCAAGAGATCACATGGCAAAACAGGAAGCCGGTGAGCAATTCAGGGTTCAGGCACACTCTTACAATAACTCATTCTATGGAGAGCTACCTTAATTACTTCTAAGGGCAGAGCTCTCAATACCTTCCATGAGGCCCCACCTGTTAAAAGTCCTACTATCATGCTAAAGACCAAGCCTCCAACACAGGAATCCTGGAGAGCACACTCAAAACCTATTCAGACTATAGCAGGAAGGTAAAGAGGAAGACTTCAGCTTGTTGTTGTTGTTAGGTGCTGTCGAGTCAGTGTCCTACTCATAGCGACCCTCATAGGGTTTTCAATGGCAGACTGTTTCGGGATTGCCTTGGGAATGGATTGCCAGGTCCTTCTCCCATTTTTGCGGTGCTGGGAATTGAACTCGGGGGCCTCAGAGACTGCAGCACAGTGCTCTACCAACTGAACTAAATCCCAGCCCAGACTTCAGCTAAGAAATAGAAATTCCATGTTGATGACCTGGCAACCTCCCCTGTGCCCTAAAATAAAAAGAGATCTTTTTATTCGCCTTAGGATTTAGGAAAGGGAGCTCTTTTAGTTCCATCCTGTGTTCCAGGAAATATGAGGCCAGATGGATGGGGCTTATTCTTAACAGCTGTTCAGTAATCCTTCTCCTCCCAGGCAAAGCATATGCAGGGAGTAACCTCCCCGTGCCTTCTCCAGGTCCCTGCCTCCCGGCTCACCAGTTGAATCTCAGAGGCTTAGAAAAATCCTTGATGACAGAAATTGAAAACAACACTATACTCAACAAACTAGGATGGTAGCAGAGCCCAGTTCAAAGCCTGAGGCAGGGGGTAGCCTGATAAAGAGGAGGCACCAAGAATGTGTGGAAATTCTGGACCCGAGACTCTCCTGAGGAGAAGAAATATGCCTGTTCCCATGGCGGAACGCATTGGCGATGTGGGGCTTAAAATATTTCTCTGACTCCCTGGGAGTGTGGAGGAAAGGAGTATGGGAATGGTTTTAGGGACTGGGGGTGGGAGGATGGATTTAAATGGACACACAAAAGCCTTGCCTCCCAGCACAGTGGAATCTAAACAATCTGAAATAGTTCGAGCTTGAGAGTTGGCTTGTGCTTCTGAGCTGCCACCCACTGAATAGAGCAAGAGCTGTTGCAGTTGGAGATCACCCTCCTTACATTGAAATTGAGAAGTAAGGCAGCAGCAGTTTGGTTTCAGGGAACCACTTTGACGATTTCCATCACTGAGTTCATGTTTCACTTACTTGTCAATGCTGAATTATAACAGTTAATGTGGGGCTGGGGAGATAGAGCTCAGTTGTAGAGCAATTGTCTGGCATGTGCAGGACCCTAGGCTTAACCCCCAGGACTGCAAAAAGAAAAAAAAAAAAAGCAAAACAAACAAAACCCATCACCACAAAAAACAATTACTGTATTTCCCTTTGCTTAGATATTCTGGATTTTTAAAGATGGGAAGTATACTTTATTGCTTACAGAAACATAGATAGGAAAGGTGGAAGACCCTCAGTCGTGGATGAGCCTTCTTTAGGGCAGAGAACTTTGTTAGGAATAAGCTTGGAAGCCTGCCCTTTGCTGTGCTGTTCTGCTCTGGCTTCAGGGGCTGTTTTCATGCCTTTTTTCCTTGCTAGATTTATTTGCGTTCCTGCTCATGAACACCATCACGCTTAATTTCTTATTTTCCTGTTTTTAACAGAGATGTGTGTGCAGACCTGGGCCATGCAGTTCCTGGTGCCTCTGACTCCTTCAGCCCGGAGCACCTCCCCACTGGCCCCCAGCCTAGGAAAGCAGCATGGTCAGGAGGGGCTAAACTTCGGCTGAAGCACAGGTAAGAAGCATTGGGGTCCGTGTGGAGCAGTGCAGAAAAAGGCCCCTCTGCTGGAAGAGGGAAGTGGGAGTAAGGGTGGTTGAAGACACAAGCTAATGAGAGAGGGAAGGGGCAGAACAAGGAAGTCAGACAGCTGCTCAAATTCAGAAGGGTGATGCTCCTCCCCACCTCCCCGTGGTAGGTGTCAAACCTTGAGCCTTGCCTAGCTAAGCAAGCACTCTACCAGTAAGCTACATTCCTAGCCCTTGGAGGTTTTTGAGATAGGGTCTCATTATGTAGCTCAGGCGGGCCTTGAACCAGCTATGTTGTCCAGACTGGTCTCAAACTTGCAAACCTCCTACCTCCTGAGTACTCAGATTACAGGCATGCACCACCACGCCTGGTGGAATTTTTTTTTTTTTAAAGACATGGTGTCAACATGCAGCTCAGGCTGACTTAGAATTTGCTGTTAACCCGGACTGTCCTTGAACTCGTGATCCTCCAGCCTCAGCCTCCTGAGTGCTGGGATTACAGGTGTGCACCACCATGCCCGTCAAGAGTGATGATCTTAAAGCCAGCTTTTACCCCTTGTTCTAAAGAACTCTAAAGTTTCTGGGAGGTGACCTGGGGGTTCCTCAAATCATTTGGTTCAAATACTGTTTTTAAAATACATTCATGACTGTTCTTCAAATAATACATTCAGAGAGGTAGTCTAAGGTTTTATACTCTGGGAGTGATCAGCATGTCAAATTGCAAGATTGATTTATTTTTGAACTAATCTTCATTTAAAACATCTCTTATTATGTCTAGCTGAGGAACATACTGAGATTACAACGGCAGTTTAACAACGATTTGCAGCTAGCTGCTCACCTGTGAGAGTCAGACAGTGAGAGGAAAAGAGCTGAGTGCTTTCTGGGCGGTAGGTAGTGAGCTTCACATGGACTGTTCTGTTAGGTTCTCACACTAGTCATAAAAGAGAGTTCAACCGGAAGGGGGTAGATACAAATTCAGGCAGTCTAACCAAGCTTATAGCCACAACACTCTATTGCTACAATTTTGGCCCAGCAGAACCTACTTAGGACAAGTGTGGGAATTCCATTAGATAAACTACTCAGAGTACTTAGCACAGAACCTGCTTGTAGAGAATGAGAAATAAATATAGTTTAATGCTATTGTGGTGTGTTAGCTTTCTATCACTATAACAAAATACCAGAGAAAATTAACTTATTAAAAAAAAATTACTTTGGCTCACAGTTTTGGATGTTCCTGTCCAAGATCAAACAGATTCATTGTTTGTAGACGGCTGATGGGGTTGCCAGGTGGCAATGGGAGAAAGCAAATGGAACAAATTCCTCTTCTCATGGCCAGGAAGTAAAAGAGGAACAGGAACAGGAACAGGCCAGAATCTCACAGTCCCCTTCAAGGGCCTGCCCAAGGTGACCTAAGGACCTCCTCTAGGCCCCAACGCCTGGGCACCAAGCCTGTAACACAGGGACCAAACAATAGCATGTGGTTATCATAATCGGCATTGTTTTCATTGTTATCATAGAAATCCATGTGCCAGCATGAAAGGCAGTATAATACAGGAAATAAGATGGGGTCTGTACAGTGACAACACCCAAAATTTGTGTAACTGCAGGCATGTTACTTAAGCTCCCTCCATTTCCAAACTGTAAAAGCAGTCTAACAACAGATTCACCTCCTATGGCTATTGAAAGGATTGAGAAGCTAATACACATGAAGCACTGAGGACCCCCTGGCATGTTGTGTTGTTGTTGTTAGGTACTGTGGAGACAGATCTGACTCGTAGCAACCCGGTGTACAACAGAACAAACCACTACCTGACAACTGTGCCATGCTTGGTACTATTGTCAGTGCTTCTCTGCTATTCATAGGGTTTTCATTGGCAGATTGTTTCAAGAGTGGCTACCAGATCCTTCTCCCTACCCTATAGCACCCAATATTCCCAGGTGGTCTCTCAACCAAGTACTAACCAGGCCCGACCTGTTTAGCTTCTGAGATCTAATGCCAGGGTGATACACCTCTAGACCTGGCATGTTATAAGTACTCCATAAATGTTGCTTATCATTGTTGTCAGTTATCCTGATTGTAGTTTATGGAGTTCTTTCATATAGACATATTGACTTACATCATAAATGGGTAAACATTATAAATTTGGATCTGTGCCCACCTGGATTTCCACATTTGGAGTATCCATGATTAGGATATACAAATATTAAGTTAAAATATCTGTTACAGAGCCAGGCATGGTGGCTCACACCTGTAATCCCAGTGACTCGGGAGGCAGAGACAGGAGGATCATGAGTTTGAGCCCAGAGGCAGCCTCCATAACTTAGTGAGACTCTGACTCAAGATTTAAAAAATGGGCTGGGGTGCAGCCCAGTGGCAGAGCACTTGCAAAGTATGTGTGAGACCCTGGGTTCAACCTTCTAGTAACACACACAAAATTAATCTGTTATATTTTATGTGATAAAGCAACACTTATATTCGGTGCTTACATTAAGGTCCTTTATAATGTTTCATTTGAAGAAAAAGATTCAAAAGCACTTTGAACATGCCAAAAGTCTAGAGAAGCAAACTGTCCAGTGACCAAGGGGTCAGACTGGGAACAGGGTGAGATTCGCAGAGAACCAGCTGGCAAGGTTGCTCCCAGGGACAGTGTGAAGGAACAGAATCTCAGAAGTTATCACTGCTCCCTTTAGCCTCTGAGCATCTTCTGAGCCCTCTCTTTAACAGGTATCCACAGGGCTGTGTAGATTAAATCAGTGTCAGGGCCAGAGCCTTGGGGTCAGGAAATTGTGATTTGGAAGCTGTTGCTCTAAGCTGGGAGGAAAATGATCAGACCCTAAAGCAAGCCAGTGCTGAAGGGACAAGAGATGAGACAGATTTGAAATGAATGGAGGAGGCAGAATCAACAACAGGTGAAGCTGAAGAAGGGAAGAGAAAAATTACAGTGACTGTCAGGTTTCTGCTTTGGGCATTTAGGGATATTTGTAGGACCATTAGTCAACACTGGGAAGGCAGGCAGAGCAGAGACTACCTGCAGGTTAAGAGTATGAATCACACAGACCTGAGCATGAGCTAGAAACAAATAAATCCCTAAAAAAAGCAATTCCTAAAAAGCCAAATGGGACAAATGAACTTAATTTGCTATCCTACCACAAAGATTTTTTTTTTTTGGAAACAGGGTCTTACTATACAGCCCAGATTGGCCTCAAATTCACAGTCCCTCTGCCTCTGCCTCCTGAGTGCTGGGAGTGACAGGCATCTCCCATCATGCCTGGCAAGAGAAAATGTCTAAAACTAGCCAGGGATTCTGAGTGCAGTGGTGCATGCCTTTCTTCCCAGCTACTCAGGAGGCTGAGTTGGGAGGATCACCTGAGCCCAAAAGTTAGAGACCAGCCTGGCAATGTAGCACGACCCTGTCACAAAAACAAAAACAAACAAGCAAACAAAAACCTGAAGCAAACTAGCCAGAGTTATTGTCATTAGCATGGTCAGAGCTGGCCAACAGTGCTGTCTGCATGACGGGAGAACATAAGGCAGAGGATGGACAGGCAATTGATTACCTTTTTAAGAAGTCATGAGGGAGGTTAGATGTTTTGTACATCACTACCACTCACATCTGACTGGCTTGGATTTTACTGGATTTGTGTGCTAAGAAGTCCAGATGTGTGCATTTTGTCTCCACAACTACTGTAAATTGTAAACCCTTAAAATTGTATACCTTATAACTCTTTCCTGTTCCCCCAAGGTCCCTCTGCGACCCATGTATTACTGATGTGAGACTGAACTTGAAAATTGTAGTAGTTCTCATCCAATTCCATTCAAATGCTGAATCCTATTTGTTTTTATTTTTTGCTTCTTATTTTGAAATCGTAGCAAAATTGTAGAAATAGTACAAGAAATTTCCCAAGCACGTGGCACTCAGCTTTCCCTAATGTTAGTGTCTTTCATAACCATAGCAAAAACACCAAAACTAAGAAATTTACATTGGTAATTGGTAGTGCTACAGACTTTAAGACTTTAGAAACTGAAGACTTTATGTAGATTAATGATTTTCTCCACTAATGTCTTTTTTGTGTCCTAGAGACCCACATTGTTTACCATATTTCTTCCTTAATTTCCTATGATCGGTGACATTTCCTCAATATTTCCTTGGCTTTAAGACTTTGACATCTTTTGAGAGAATTGGCCAGTAATTTTATAGAATGCCTTCAGTTTGGGGGTGGAGGTGATGTTTTCTCGTGGTGAGATTAAGGTTGTGCATTTTTGTCAGGGATACCACCCAAGTGGTATCCATTTTTTAATGTGTCACATCAGAGATTTACATGATATCTGCTCCCACCTATTGGCACTAAGGAGTTGAACCCAGGGCCTTGCACATATTTTACAAGTGCTATACCAGTGAGCTGCACCTTCAGCCCCCCTTTTTTATTTTTTATCTTGAGACAGGGTCTTGCTAAGTTATGTAGGCTGCCTTTGGCCTCAAACCTGCAGTCCTCCTGTCTCCACCTCCCTTGTTGTTGGGATTTAAGGCATGTGCCACCACACCCAGCTGATGTCAGTGTTTTATGACTGGTGATGTTAACCTTGCTTACTTGGTTATAGTGAAGTCTGCTGTGTTCCTCCACTGTACGAGAACTGTTTGTCCCCCTTTATTAGAAAGTATTTTGGGAAAGATAACTTTGAGGCTATATAAGTATCCTGTTTCTCCTCAGATGTCCCCACTGATTTTAGCATCAGTTGATCTTATCTGTGACAACTATTACTGTAATGTTCTAAAAATGATTCTGTATTTCCTTCATTCCTTCTACAACTACTAAGTGGAATTCTTCTGTAAGAAAAACTGTCCCTTTCTTCCCATTTACTTATCCAACTATTGGTTTGTATCAGTGAGGACTCCATATTTATTTTATCCTGAGAGTTAGAATTGAACACTACTGTCATTTTATTTTGTTGCTCAAATTGTTCCTGTCTTGGCCATTGAGAGCTCTTTCAAGCTGGCTCTTGTCTAAATCCTGTTTTGAAACATGGAGAGGAATGAGGTGCTGATGTCTTGTTCTTACATGGAGAGAAAGCAGACTATGAGGTACTTATCATCTGAGGAGTCATTGCCAGTGCTGAGGCAGGAGGTTAGTAGTGGGCCTGTCACAGAGTCCTACATACAAATTTTGGAATTGGAAAGTAATGGGAACCACCTCATGAACCAAACTGAGAAAGGATTTTCTCATTTCTTTACAAGAAAAAGAAAAGAACAAAATAAGGAAACTCTATACTCCTAAAGGGCTAGGATTTAGCTCAGTTGGTAGAGCACTGCTCTGCAGTCTCTGAGGTCCTGAGTTTGATTCCCAGCACTGCAAAAATGGGAGAAGGATGTGGTAACCCACTCCCAAGGCAATCCCGAAACAATCTGCCATTGAAAACTTTATGAGGGTCGCTATGAGTCGGATCCGACTCGACAGCACCTAACAACAAGAAGAACATACTCCTAAATGTGTACAGGGACCAGTGAAACAACCAAGTTTTAGAAAGATGCTTTTAGTGGCCCAGGGCTTGGTATTCTTACAGATCAAATCCTAGCCTGCCTTTCCTACTTAGATCCTGAATTCTGTCTTAATCTCAGTCATCAATAAGAATTTTTATGCTCTGACTTACCTTGGCAGAAACTTCTTCCTAAAACATGTCAAATATCGAGTTAGGATAGTTCAGTGAGTTGGTAAAAAAGACAAAATGTTCTAATTTACAATTGAATATTTTCCAAGCCAGCACTTTCCTCCATAAACCTTATTCCTTCCTTATCTATCACCAGTTACTGCTGTCATGAAATACCTATCTGATCTGTGATTAAGCACTTATCCTTACATGATTGTATATGCTCTGTAAAGTAAATCAAGATGAGTAGGTAACAGGAAATTCAAAATTTGACTCCTGATTTCCTCTCAATTGAGCAGCAAGGTTACTTCTGTTGATACTTTGCACTTCCTTTGCCAGTGAGTTGTCCCTTGCTGCTTGATTTGTGTTCTCAGGACATTGTGCCTTAGGAAGTCTTGGTGGGATGTTACAGAACTTCTCTTTCAAAAGTATCACAAACTGTGGGAAACTTGAAGCAATTAGCAAATACTTTCACAGTGACATTTTTGCATGTGGACTAGGGCATAGGTTTAGTCCTTTAAGGAGACTTCTGTTTTCGGTTTGATTCATCCTATTAGGAGATGATTTTCCTTGCTTCCCTCCTCTTCCTCCTGCCTACAAAAATAGAAGTCTGGCATTTCAAAGCAGTGTGCCATTGTCCAAGATGCTGTTTCTTAGGAAAAAGTGACTGAAGGCTTCTCTCTTATAGAGGAAGAATTGACTTTTAATTGGCCCATGTGAAGAGATGACTGAGAATGAGAGTCCCTCCCTCTTGAACTGAATTGGATGAGTTCAGGGTGGTTCAGGCAGCCTAACTACAGGCACAGGGGATTGTTGGGAAGCCATACCACCCTGGGTGGGGCAGAAGGCAGTGGCAGGGGAAATGGCTTTTTATCCCACTTCTGAATGTGACATCAGATTGGCCAGAGGATTGCTATCTAGGATGTTCCTGATTGCCACAAGGTAAGTCCAGACCGTGTTAGAATGAGATTCAGAACCTTTCATTGCAGGGTTCTCAACTAATGAGCCTTTAACAGATGTCTTTTGATACTGTGCTACATGTTCTTAAAGAAAAATAACCAGGTATATGTTACACGTTTAAGCCTGTTTCTCTAAATTGTCATGAAAATTCTCACTGAGTGTCTCACCTGATTCGGTGTCATTAACACTTCTGTTTGGGGATTTTCCGTTATTCTCTCTCCTATCTGTAGGTCCAGCTGTCTTGTGTCTTATGAGGCATCCATCCAGAGTGGCTTTATATCTCATTCAGGTTAGCCAATGCTTTGTTTCTTGCTTCCTGATTTTGTTTCTCCGTTTCCTCAGGGAACTTCAGAGAAATTATTTCTGTGTCTCACAGAGAATGACTGTGTGTCCATGGCCAGATTTCCCTCTGTTCTCATTGCCAACATTCATATAAAGAAAAAGAAGTTTTTATTTTACCTCCACTTATTCCTTCTTTGATACTCTTCCTTTCTTTATGTAGATTTGAGTTTCTGACTTATGTAATTTCCCTTCTCTGTAAAGAACTTCGATTAACATTTCCTCTGAGGCAGTTCTACTGGCAATAAATTGCTTCAACTTTTTTGTGTCTGAGAAAAGTGTTTCTCCTCCACTCTAGGATGATGTTTTCTTGGGGTGCAGAATTCTAGGTTGGTAATTTTTTCTCAATGCTTTAAATATTTCACTGCCTTCTCTAATTGCTTGCATGGTTTCAGAGAAGCTGGGTGTAATTCATACCTTTGCTCCTCAAAGGTAAACTGTTTTGACTTTGGCTTCTTTTGGGCATTTATTTATTTATTTATTTATTTATTTATTTATTTATTTGCTTGCAGTACTGGGTATTGAACCCAGGGCTTCATGCATGCTAGGCAAATGCTCTACCTCTGGGCTGCAGCTCTTCCTTCCCTTTTTTATTTTGAGGCAGGGTCTCACTAAGTTGCGTGGGTTGCCTCTGACCTCAAACTCATGATCCTCCTGAGTGGCTGGGATCACAGTCCCGTGTCGCCCAGCACTCTCATGTTTCTTTATCTTTGATGTTCTGTAGTTTGAAATGATATGTTTTTCTGACATTTATCCTTCCTGTCTTCTCTGAGCTTCCTACATCTGTGGTTTGGTGCCTGACATTCATTTGGGGAATTTTTTGGGGGGAGTTGGGGTTGAACCTAGGGCTTCACACATACTTTACAAGTACTCTACCACTAGGCTGCACCCCCAGCTCCTTTTTTGTTTTTATCTGGAGACAGGGTCTCACTGTTATACAGTCTGCCTCTAGCCTCAAACTTGTGATCCTCCTGCCACTGTCTCCCAAGTTGATGCCCAGCCATCTGGGGAAATTCTTAATCTTTGTTTCAAATATTGCTTTGGTTCTTTTCTTCTTTCTTCTCTATCTGGCTTTTCCATCATACATATATCACACCTTTTGTTAAGTTGTCTCATGGTTCTTGGGTTGTTGTTGTTAGGTGCCGTCGAGTCGGTATCCGACTCATAGCGACCCTTTGTACAACAGGGGAAACACTATTGTCAGTGCTTCTCTGCTGTTCATAGGGTTCTCAATGGCAGATTGATTTTTGGGAGGGGGTTGCCAGGTCCTTCTCCCAAGCCTACAGCTTCTGGTGTTCCCAGGCAGTCTCCCATCCAGGTACTAACCAGGTCCGACCCTGCTTAGCTTCTGGGATCTGACGGGATCAGATACCACAGGGCTATGGCTGCAGGCAGTTCTTGGGTGGTCTGTTCTGTTCCCCATCCCTGCCAGTCTTTCTCTCGGACATATTTATACAAAGTAACCTTAGGTTTCTTGAATTATTCTTCTATAAACTATCTTAAATTTACCCCAGAAACTTCAGGTACAATACATGATCAAAATATATGCTCACTCTGTTAAAGTATTAAACAACTAAACATTAGAGGAATTTAGTGTTGTTGTTGTTGTTGTTAAGTGCCGTCAAGTCGGTATCCGACTCATAGCGACCCTCATAGGGTTTTCAATGGCTGAGTGCTTCGGGATTGTCTTGGGAGTGGATTGCCAGGTCCTTCTCCCATTTTTGCGGTGCTGGGAATTGAACTCCAGACCTCAGAGACTGCAGCGCAGCGCTCTACCCACTGAGCCAAATCGGGTGGTCTGTTCTGTTCCCCATCCCTGCCAGTCTTTCTCTCTTTGCTCTTCAGGTTTGGGGGTTTCTGTAAAGGTCCTCTGGCTCAGAGGTTCTTTCCTCTCCCAGGTCTAGCACGGATGTGTGGAATAAAGAGTGTGTGGAAAGATTCTGTATCTTCTGCTCAGCTTTGAAAAGCTCTGCTCGGAAACTGCTCTGAAAAGTATTTTTTTAAATATGTATTTTTTAAAAATTTAAAGAAAAAAACTTTTTGAAGCAGAGTTTTGAATTTATTAGATAAAGGATACAAGATAGCACCCGCTTTTAGAGTGACGTGTGGGCATATAGATAGAGGCACACACCTAAGAAAGAATCATAGTAGAGAGAAAGAATCAAATCCAAGACGTGGACATGGGCTTCTCAAAAGAGAGTAAAGCCAACTTTTTTTTTGAAAGAGAAAAAAGAAAGGAATCTTAAGCCAGGTGCCATGACACACACCTGTAGTCCCAACGACTCTGGAGACTGAGGCAGGAGGATCATGAGTTCACGGCTAGAGGCAGCCTGTGCACCTCAATGAGACCCTGTCTCAAAATAATAAAGGGTTTGAGGGTGCAGCACTTGCCTAGAATGCATGAAGCCCAGAGTTCTACTCCCAGTACTGCAAACAAAAATATTTTGAAAAACGAAAGGAAAAGAACCTGTGAGTATATTCTCTATTTTAAAGAAAGCATACAGTCTTTTCATTTCACTTCTTACTGAGGTTCTAGTCGAATATGAAAGTGTTGGCTGAGATCGTCAAGTATGCATTACCTACTGCCAACATAGTTGAAGGTTTGACTGCTTCATTATCTTTCCCCATATTCACAACTATTTGAATTTTGTTTTTCTCCTTATATAATCTTGGTTTGAAAATTTTGTCAGAGTTACACTTAATGCCAGTGTTTGCCACTACTGTCAGTGTTTTTTACCTAAAAGAAAATGTAATATGGAAAAGAGCAGATGAATGCAACAGTCAGGGAACATCCTAGAACTCTGGCTGATTTGAATATTTATTTTATTATGTTAGGACCTATTTTATTATTATACCATATAAATGGAAAAGGGGGAAATATGAACTGCTTGTATTATAAAATACCCTCATGTATATAGGGAGAGATCATACTGCTAGTTTTTAAAGTTTTATTTGGCATTCTTTCATCAGAAAATGAATAAGAGAGCTCATCCTTCTGAGTTTTATTATACTCTCCCCAAGTGTCAGGTTCTGTGTTAGTGACAGTGGTGGTTAGGCTCCTCTGTGGGGTAAAATTTATTATGGAAGTATGGTAGATAGGAATGGAGGAACTGGAACAAGTGTTCTTAAAGTTTTCTCTTTTTTAGCTGTTCTGCCTCAAAATCTTCACTGTTCATTTGATTCAGATTCCAATATTTGGGAACTTTATTTTAATGGACAATTTCTTTTCCAGAATGATTTTTAAATAACAGATTCTTCTTTTTTACACTGTTTAAGGTATTTAGTAAAATTGGTGCTTTCTCTCCTTTGTTTTCTAATCTCTTTCCTTTCTTAGTTGTGGCCTCTAATTTTAAATGAGGAGGAAGACAGTGAAATAGAGAAGAGGAAAGCACA
Source organism: Pedetes capensis (assembly GCA_007922755.1). NCBI lineage: Eukaryota > Metazoa > Chordata > Mammalia > Rodentia > Pedetidae > Pedetes > Pedetes capensis. The sequence goes on along the minus strand of VMDO01001886.1, from coordinate 39,362 downwards.
ACACCATGCTGTCAGGTTTACTCTAAGAGAATTCAGTTTCTTTAATGTTAAAGGTTTGGGAGAGTATTTGTTTTTGTTTAATGAAGTAACGTTTAGAAGAAATCCTTTACCAAAAAGGTTTCTGCCCACCCCCAACACACTACACAACCACTTCTTCATTTGATTTGACAAGTGCAATTTAACAAATTGTTTAGCATTGTATAAAAGTTAGTCGCATCTATTTTGAAGTGTTTTGGTTGGTATTTGGACTCCTTGAAGCATTCTGGACAGTCTCTGAGTTTATACCTTAAGGGGGAGGTTTCCAGCTGTGGCCACAGGGGAGCCTTCTCCACCCAGCCCTGCAGGCCCGTGGGTGGAGGAGAAGAACCATATCCCTTCTACTGGGCCCTGCTGAGTTGTTGCTAGCTGGCGGAGCCTTCTGGGAAAGACCTCAAACATCTTTCCAAGGAGCCCACATAGTCTTTCTAATTCTTTGCAGCTGTGTGAGCCTCTCTGGGATCCAAGAGTGTCTATGGGTGTCTGCATGTGCCTGTAGAAACAAGCCACCGTCAAAGTGATTTCTCCTCTCTAAGCTCTAGCATATTCCATGGCACGGAAACAGCGGAGAGGAAGACTCTCAAATCTTCATCTCCGATACCTGAAGAAATCAGTAGCAACTAGTCCCTCCTTCCTCCAACAAACAAAATGTCTGGTTCCAAGTTGAGAATTGAGATATAGAAATTATGTATTGATTGAGAGTATTTCACCCTCCTTATGCTGTGCTGTCCTGTAATTGTGTCTGAAAGGCAACGAAGGTGAATGCTATTATAATCCAAGGTTTTACGGTGTTGGCATCAAATTTTGCCATGGCTTATGTACAAATATTGACATGTGGGAAGGACAATTGAAAATTCTGATTCCTCTGTGTGTGTCAGAGTTGAGGGGGAGGCTAGAAAAAGGGGAATATTGAGAAAAAGAACATTTCAACATCACCCACTGGTGACTAAGTGGAAAACACCCACCCCGTTGCTACTCCCTCTCTTTTACAGTAATATTTTTTTTGTGTGGCAATCAATAAAAATGTTTCGGAATGGAGGGTGGGGCAGAGATAAGCTACATAGTAGTGAAAGATGTGGGGACAGGTGTGGGGTAAAGTACAGTGCAGGAAAAGTTTTTATCTTTTATGTCAGTTTTCGGTGTTAGAGTCATGTCTCCGTGTTAGCAGGCTTTGCTCTTGTGAGTCAGTCATCAAAGCCAAAAGTCCCTGAGGCATATTATCAGGATGTGACATTTAAAAAGAATGCCTCTTTTCAGAAAGGACTGTGTGTTGCTTTGAGGTTGTATTACCTAATGCATACCTGTTGGAGCACTGAACACTTTTTTTGTTGTTTTGGTGCGTGGGGTCAAACCTAGGACCTCATGCATGGGAAGGATGCACTCTTCTGTTGAGCTGCACCCCCTGCTCCTGTGCTACCTTTGCATGATGCAGATATCAGTGATGCAATTATAAGAACCTTGGGAAAGCATCCTTGTTAGATTTTTTTATGAATCCACAAAGTCTGAGGGATAACCTTGAGGAAGCCAGAAGGAGTCATGGAAACCATGAGTTAGGGATGCTAGAGGGGCTAACTGGCTTCTCAAAAATAATATCTTTGCTAACAGTGTGTTAACAGGACAATATGTCCTGTAGAACTGTAAAAAAAATACCTCAACATAGAATAAGTCCTATTCTAGAGAGTCCTGTCTGGATCTATGGATGAAACAATGTTATGAGTGCAACTCACTGCGGCTTGACTGGGTCCTGGTTTTCAACTGCTATGTTTTCATCATCAGTGTTCAGGGCCTGTAATTTTCCTATGAACAGAAATTGCCTGAAAAGCCATTGTTATTCAAATACAAACAATCTATTCTTTTATACAAAAGAGGATATAATTATAATCCCCCTAAAATTACTTATACTATAACGTTTAGTTGTTCAAACTGAGAGTGTTTCCTCTTTGAAGTATGAAAGGGGTAATTTAGCAATTACTGCCAAAATTGCAAGTGCATTTGCCCTTTGAGCCTCCAGTTCCACTTCTAAGAATTTCTGCAGATATGTTGGCCTACACAGAAAAGAATATATGGACATGTTTATTCACTACAGCATCGTTAGTGATAGCAAAGGACTAGAAATCAAAACATGTCTATAAAAAGGGTCGGTTAAATAAATATGCTGTATGCACACAGTGGAATACTAGGCTGCTAAAAGGAAACAGAAGGATTAGGAAGCTCTGTGAGTACTGATGTAGAATGATTGCCCAGTGTGTATTGTTAAGTACAAAAGCCAAGAGGTGGAACACTGCCTGCAGTTCCTTTGTTAAGAGAGTGAAATAACAGTATGTGTTCATATTTGCTTTTTTTTTTTTTTTTTTTTTTTTGTCCTGAGGTACTAGGGAGGGAACCCAGGACCTTGGGCATGCTAGGCAAGTGCTCTACCACAGAATCACATCCCCAGCCCTTCATATTTGCAAAATGAAACCCTGGTAAAGACACATAGGAAATTAACTACAGCGGTATTCTTTGGAGGGGAGAGAATTAGGAGTGAGGGGCCATGGAGAATAAGACTTCACACTGGGTTTGATTTTATTTTTCTGAATTATGTATTAATTAACTATGCAAAAGAATACCTGAAGTAAATATGCGGAAAATACTAAGATTTGATCATTTTGGTGATGAGTACATGGGTAATCTTTATATTAATCTGAATATATTTATTCTTGAAGTATTTATACTTGGAGTATTTTATAATTTTAAAAATAAGGAAATAGCTGGGCTTGGTAGCACACCTGTAATCCCATAAGTTTGGAGGACTGAGGCTGAAGGGTCATTTGAGCCCAGGAGTTCATGGCCAGTCGGGTGAACATAACAAAGCCCCCACTCCATCTCAAAACAAAACAGACGAGAAGAAGAGAGGAAAAAATATCAGTGCCACACAAAAAGAATCTTAGAAAGCTGCTTTGTTCCCAGGTAAAAGCACATCTTATTCAGCAAGTGTACCATGAATACCCTCAACACAGATCCTTGAAATGTTAATTCAAATAGACTTCATTTCTAGAATACATTGATAGAATGTATTTACTTGTTTGTTTTTGGAGAGGTGTGTAGAGGGTTAGACTAGAGCCTTGTTATGATGGCCTTTGTCTTCTGTGATTGAGCACTAAACAAATGATGGGTAGACAGGTAGAGGGGTTAGTCAGCAGATTAAGAGATACAATCACTTTTATTTTGTGGGGCTGGTAGTCTGAGTCTGGTTTGCATTCTTACCTGACTCATGTCTGGTTTACTGCTGGCATGGGTTTAGAATATCAGTGTACCCAGAAGGCTCCGTGCAGAATCTCAGTCATAACAGCTCATCAGAGAACAGCAGCAACAAAAAACCCTCTAGCTCATAGAATTGCTTATTTTCTAAGCTTCAGTTATCACCTTCTCCATTTAGTCCAAGTATGTCCATCCTTCCGGGTCATCTGAAGTCCTACTCTGCTACCAGGCTTTTTGGCTAACTTCATCCGCATTCACATGAGCTTTTCATGGCTATATCCAAGATGCCTCCAAAACCTTACATAGGATCTGAACCCAGTACCATCAGCTCTTTACTCCGAAGGCTGTGGCCACACTCTCTTATGTTTTTGGAACACTCCAAACTCATTCCCGCCTCAAGAACTTTGCATTTCTTGTTCCTTCTCTGCTAAATATCATTCCCCTGGCTCTTTGCATGGTTGACTATTTACTTGTCATTTAGGTTTCAGTTTGAGTGTCACACCTTCAGAGGCTGTCCCTCACCTACACCAGAACCTCCAACACTCTCATGTAATCCAATTGCATTCCCCTCAGCATCCTCACAGCTATAGGAAAATATCTTTTTTTTTTTAATTTGCTTGCTTATTGCTTTCCTGTCTCTCTTCTTTGCCCAACCCTCTCACTGCATTGTACTTGCTGCTTGGAAATTAAGAGTGTGGGCTCCAGAGACAGATGTTGGAGTTCAGATATCAGTTTTGTTCCTCACCACCCTTGTGACTGTGGACAGGTTACTTTAGTTTTTTCATTCACCCCATCTTCCTCATTAATAAAGATGGCATAAATACTAAGTGAGAAAGTTCTCAGGTGCCTAGAATGGGCCTTGGCACTCAAACATTTTTTGAGTGAATAAATAGCACTCTGATTCTGTTTAATACTTTTTCTTGCATCTAAGTCTCCCAAACAAAAAGATGATGAGCAGCTCAGGGCCACCCATGACCTTACAGACCTCCAACCACACTTAGTAGCAAGGTAGAAGGCACACAGTAGGTGATAAGTCAATCCTACTTGAAATACCTGACCAGGTCAGTGTAGATTTTTTTTTTTTTTTTTTTTTTAGAAACATGTTTTGCATTCCTGAATCTCAGCAAGGGCAGGATCATCTGAGAAGGACATCATGTAGCTTGCTAATTCCAGTTTCATCAGCCTACCCATCCCACACAGCTGAACTTCCTTGTTTGTGGTTAGGAATGCAACAAAAGGGCATTGTCTGAATTACACCCACGCAAAAACCTAGTTTGCTGAACTTTAAAATAAGTCGTCTTCTGACTCTTATTGATATGTCCCTAATGGAATGTTCTTTAGGAAAATATTTCCCTATCTTTTTTTTTTTTTTTTTTTTTTTTTTTGTGGTATTTGAGGTTGAACCCAGAGCCTCGCGCCTGCATGCTCTGCAAGTGCTGGGCCACTGAGCTGTGCCCCCAGCCCATTCTTTTTACTTTTTGAGACAGGGTCTCCCTAAATTACGCAGACTGCCTCTGGTCTCGAACTTGCGATCCTCCCACCTCTGCCTCCTGAGCCATTGGGATTACAGGCGTGCGCCACTGCAAGGGCTTCCTTATCTTTTTAAAAGATCAAAGTGATCCCAAAATGTAATAGTAAGCTGTGCTCTTTAGGAATGGTCATTATATTATTTGCATCATTGAAAAAGTCAGTGAATAAACAGCTGCATGATTTTTTTTAATATTTTGCTTTTTAATATACATGCACATGGTACTAAGTTCAAAAGTCATAAAATGAATTATAGTAAGTTTTCTTCCCCACAGGCAGTAATTGTTTCTAATTTCTAAAGTATACTTCCAGAAACTCTTTATATATATTAATCAACATATATGTGATTATATATATCCCCTCATATACTATACCACACTGTACACACAGTTCTATATCTTGCATTTAGCAATATGTTTTGGAGATATTTCATGTTAATATGTATAGAGCAGCTCCCTTCTTTTTAATAGCCATGTGCTGTTCCATTATACAGATGTATCACACTGACCTAACTAGCCTGCTGCTGTTGGGTATGTAGGTTCCTTTTCAATCTCTTGATAGATATGTTATTTTAAAAATGTTTTTGCCATACTGGGTGCTGTAGCACATGACTGTAATCCCAGCGATCAAGAGGCTGAGGCAGAAGGATCAGGAATTCAAGGCCAGAGGTTGACTGTACAATTTAGCAAGACCATGTCTCAAAATAGAATAAAAAAAATTAAAATGGGCTGATGGCTCAGTGGTAGAGCACTTGCCTGGCATCTGTGCAAAGCCATGGGTTCAACACCCCAATACAACCAAATTAAAAAAAAAAAATTTTTTTTTGCCAGATGTTGCTAAACTACTGTTTATTCAGGGTTGTACTGATATATACTCCCACCAACAAGAGACAGTGGGCTATTTTATCATCTTTTTCATTCTTTTTTTGTTACTTGGTATCTTAACTCCTGGGTGTATTGTTATTGAGGAAGCTTTTAAAACAAAGATTTATCTCTGAGGTCTTCTCCCAACATATGTCCAAAAGAAAGTTGTTTCGTTTGTTTTATTTCTTAAGACTTTTTGATTGTTTCAAAATCACCCTGTTTTTCTTAAACTATGAGATATGATAAAATCTGATATTCTACCATGTTGTTGTTGTTGTTGTTAGGTGCCGTCGAGTCGGTATCCGACTCATAGCGACCCTCATAGGGTTTTCAATGGCTGACTGTTTCGGGATTGCCTTGGGAGTGGATTGCCAGGCCCTTCTCCCATTTTTGCGGTGCTGGGAATTGAACTTGGGTCCTCAGAGACTGCAGCGTAGCGCTCTACCAACTGAGCTAAATCCCAGCCCATTCTACCATAGATAGATAAATATCTATCAAATATCAGGAGTGTCAAAAATATATACACATTTTGAGATGTTATTTAGGTAGTACTTTTCGAAATTGAGCTACTATGGTAAACCACTCTGAGCACCTCTTGTAATTACAGAAGTCAAATATGACCTGTATTCCCTGTATTCCATCTTTTGTTGTTGGTATATATTGAGTATTACAAATTTTAATACTCCAAATGTGTATACTTTTTTTTTTTTTGCACCCTCTGTAGTTACCTCTCAGATCTCCTTCAAAGAAAAAGCTGCCCAATGTGAGGTCTTCTGTCTTGACATTACAAGTCTTAGGCTTACTTTCTAAAGCACTTATTTTCTCTTTAGTATAGGAATTATTTAAATTTTCTCCCCTCCAGAATGTAAGTTCCTTAAGGGCAGAGACAATATCTTGGTCATTAATGCTTTTAAATATCCCTGATCAGTCTCCCCTTCTAGTCCTCCTTTGCCATGTCCCTGGAGCACTGACTTACATCAGCCCTCTCCTTTTCCCCTGTTCTAAGCTAAGCCTCAGAAGGAAAGTGGAGGACACTGGGTGTGCCAAGCCTGCAGCTTTCGTCCCCTCAGTTCCCACCACATCCCTTGGTACTTACGAAAGTCAGCATGGTAACTGCTGCTCCTCCTCATCTCAGTGGTGCTGGTTTTATTCCTATGCAAGGTGATGTCCTCTGCCTGCGCTCTAGAATCCAGCCCATCTTCCCTCCTTGCAAGTCCTATGGAGTGTCATCCTCCTGTGTCTTCATCTGGGCGTCTCTGTCTCATGGAATCTTGCTCAGACTTCGTGTGGTTTAAAACAAAACTAGCAAGAACAAAAGTTTTCCACTCCCTGGCCTCCTAGTCTTCTAGCTGCTACCCACCTTTTCCTTGTTAGAGCCATGTGTTGGTTTTGATTCGCCCTTGCTGTTCCATTCCATCTCTCGTTCAGTTCTTCTCCCACCGTAATCAGGCTTCAGCTTCCATCGTTCTATAGCAGAGACTTACTAGGTACCAAATCTGGGGGACACTCATCTACCTTCTTCAGATGAACCTACCAGTAGCCACTGGAATAGCCCATGGTTTCCTGCTCTCCTCTTTTCCCCGATTCTGTGAAATTTCCCAGATTCTCCTACTTTTCCTCCTACTCTCTGGAAGTTCTTTCTTGGGTCTTTTCCCAGACACCCTGACTCCTAATTATTGTAGTTCTCAGAGACCTATCCTTAAAGTGCTTCTTTTGTTTCCCTGTGCCTTCTCCCTGAACAACTCACTATGTTCCTCTGACTTTCTATATGCAGCCCAGACCTTCCCCCTTCTGGATTTTCTGCTGTAAGTCCCATAGGCACATCATGTTCACATGTGCTGTCATGAGCTGTCAGCCTCTCCAGTCTATTTCCTTCTTCCCTCCATCTCTCCACCCCCATTCTCTTTCTAACAGTTCTTTATGCAGGGTAATGATACCACCATTCTAGTTCAAGCCACATTTCTCTACCACCTCATCCAAGTGGTCACCGAGACTGAGGATTCTGCCAACTCTGTAGCTTTAAGACCTATCACCTATTCAAGTTTGTCACCACTGCGTTAGTACCATGCCCTCATTATTTCTTATCCTGGCTGATACAGTAGCCAATCTTGTCTCTCCCAAATTTATTTTGTTATCGTCACTGTCTCCCTTTTTTATTGTTGTTTTTTGCAGTACTGGAGAGTTGTTGAACCCAGGGGCTCATGCATGCTTTTTGCAAGCTCTTTACCACTGAACCATACCTGCAGTCCAGCAGTGTCTTCTTGAGCCTGCTGCTCCCTGGCTGATGTTCTCAAGCCATAGGACACAATCCAGACCCTTTTATTATGGCATAATGTGAGGCATTTTATGATCTGGCCCCTCCTCCCTTTTCACCTTCATCTGCACCTTGTTCCTATATTCATCATCTTGCCAGCCGAAGTGTGTTGCTTGAACTGTGGTCTTACATATTTCCTTGTCTTTGTCATGATGTTCTTTCTGTCTAGCTATCCTTATTTTCCTTTTCCCACTCCCTCTCATGTGATAACGTCTTTCATGGTTGCATTATTCAGCTTTTCATTACTGTAACAAGCACTTTAAAAAATCAATTTACAAAGAATGGGCTTCTGTCAGGTGTGGTAGCACACAACTGTAATCCTGCCGCTCAGAGGCTGAGGAAGGAGGATTGTGAGTTTGAGGCCAGTCTGGGATATGTTGTACCCAGCTAATAACTTACATTTAAAAGAAAGTCTTGGGCCCCCAGGCACGGTGGCGCATGCTTGTAATCCCAGTGACTTAAGAGGTGGAGGCAGGAGGATCGCTAGTTTGAGACCAGGGTAGTCCATGTAATTTAGCGAGACCTTGTCTCAAAAACAGTAAAAACATGGGCTGAGGGTGCAGCTCAGTGGTGCAACACTTGCAGAGCATGCAAGCGTGAGGCCCTGGGTTCAACCCCCAGTACTGCAAAATAAATAAATAAATAAATAAATAAATAAATAAATAGTCTGGGTATTGTCTTCAAAGCACAAAGTGAAATTTTATTCAGTTGACCTGGGTGAAAGTATTCCATTATCTTCTCAGCCTCCTTTGATACTTCAAAGTCTGATTCAAAATTTTCAACAAGCCTTCTGAGTCTTTATATAGGAGGGGTGCCTAGTGATACTAGGTCGGGGTAGCTATATTGCTCTTCAGGTACCTCCCATCTCCTTTAGAGTTTCCAACTAGAGGAGTTCCCTGAACTCTCTGAAGTTGTTGGTAAATATCCAGGTGAGGAATGATCTTTCTGTGGAGCTGAGGGATTTATCAGGACTGTTTCCCTTGAGTGGGAAAAGCATCTCAGCCCCATCTTTTTATCTAGGCATGGACAGATGCTGGCAGCTGATGAAGCCACTAAGGAGCATCCTTATTATCACAGTGGTTCTGTGCTGAGTTCACTCTTCACCAGCAGCCATCAACTTCTCAAGGCCAGCCCCTCGTCCCAGGGCTAATGTCCTGCTCCTGAGAGGGATCCTGCCACCCTCTTCACTCAGTAGCTAGAACATGGAGTGGGAAGATGATAATTTATTCTTTCTTCATATTATTCTGGGCCCATTTTGGTCCCAAATGGTATGTATATGAAATGCCTCCAGGTTTCTCATGCAAAAAAAGACTTTTATTTTCGGGTTAAGGTCTGGGCTTTTGCTATATGGTTAACCAATAACATCCGTTGAGTACCTGAAGTCTTATATAACTGGGCTTAAACCATGGCTCCCAGACTTCCTAGCTATGTGATTTGGTCAAATCCAAAGGGACCAGAGGCACTAGGAAAGATTTCTAATCACTAGACAGAACTGCATGATAAACCAGGAATGATAAGTCAGTGTGGAGCTGAGGGTGCAGAGAGGCGGCAGGCTACCTTGAAAGATGTGGATGAAGAGGCAGCAGCTTGATTCTGGGGAGCGTATTGTCCAAGGTCAGAGTGGGACTAGCAGCAAGCATGCCAAACTATTAACATGCTGAGCTGTTAACCTGAGGCTCCCCGACTGCCCCTCCAAGAAAAGGGTTGACTCAGCCTTGAGGCAGTGCTGGACCTAAAGGTTGAGGGGTTATATGGGACCAGTTAAAAGGATTTTTTGAGGTGTGGAGCAAGGAAACAATAAATTGTAATATACTGGCTCCTGTTAATCTCTTGATTTCGCATCTTCTTTTCTGTCTCAAGGCTGCCTGCTACTTCCTTTAGTTCTTTTGTAGATTCCAGGTGGGCCTGGACTATCTTTTTGGTCTCTTTCCCCTGCTAATTTTAGGTCACAGCCACTGCCTCTGCAGCTCCCTGCCTCACCACCCTGTCCAGGATCCTGCAGGCTATGACCACAGTAAGTCTGAGACCAGCCTCTGTAGTTACCAACTCCCCAAATCTTACTGGGGAGCTCAGAGCCAGGCAGCTCATTACCAGCAATAGTTCCAGCCCATTTACCTCTCCTCCATCATTCACCCTTAGCTTTTTCTCCCCTTTTCTGTCCTTCCTTTTAGATAGATGTATCTGATAGATATATCTCTGTAAGCCTCTCTATTCTATCAGTGCATTCATAATGGATGACTGATGACAATAAGAAACTCCTAGTATATGCCTGCCATATTAGCTTATTTTTAATCTCTCAAAATTATATGAATAGGTTCTGTTTTTTGTTTTGTTTTGTTTGTTTTTTGTGGTATGGGGGGTTGAACCCAGGGCCTCGTGCTTGCATCCTCTGCAAGTGCTGGACCACTGAGCTGCACCCCCAGCCCCCCCCCCTTTTTTTTTTACTTTTTTTGAGACAGGGTCTCTCCTAATTACACAGACTAAATAGGTTCTGTTATAATCTGCCTTTCACAGATGAGGAATTTCGGGGTGGTTGAGAAAACTTACCTAAAATCCCAACGCTAAGAGCCAGTAGTATCTGGCTTAGAAAGTAGATTACAGCCTAGGTTTGTCTTATCTAGAGCTGATACCTTTAGCCACAGTGCTACCTGTATTAGTTGGTTTTCTGTTATTATAACAAAGTCTCTGAGGCTGGGCAATATATAAAGAAATTAAGGCCAGGCACAGTGGTTTGTCCCTGCAGTCCCAGTTACTCTGGAGGCTGAGGCAGGATGATTGCTTGAGCTCAGGAGTTCAAGGTCAGCCTGGGAAACACAGCAAGACCATATTCCAAAAACAAAGTGGGAAAGAAAGCAAGTTTATTTAGCTCACAGTGTTGGCAGATAAAAGCCTAAGGTTGAGCATCCCTACCAGTTTGACCTCTGGTGAGGGCCTCATGGTGGGTGGTATCACAATGACAGCTTATGCAGAAGAGATCATATTGTGAGCCAGGAAGCCAGAGCGATTCAGGGGTCAGGCTTTCTCTTTTGATAACAACCATTATTGTGAGAACTAGCAGTGGCACCTAACAACAACAAAAACAACAGCAGCCCATAAGAACTATATTAATCCTTTTTGAGGACAGTGGCCTAAGTACCTCCCACTAGGTCCTACCTCTGCGAGGTACTGCAACCTCAGCACCACCACACTGGAGTCCATGCCTCTAGCACATGAACTTCTGGGAGACATTCCCAAGCCATATCCAAACCATTGTATCAGCCTCTCTCCATCTTCTTCTTTTTTTTTTTTCCTTTGGTGGTACTTGGGGTTGAAACCAGAGCCTTACGTACACTCTGCAAGTGCTCTATCACTGAGTTGCACCCTGAACCCATTTTTATTTTATTTTTTTATCTTGAGACAGGCTTTCACTAAGTTATACAGGCTGCCTCTGGCCTCAGACCTGCCATCTTCCTGTCTCTGCCTTCGGAGTTGCTGGGATTCCAGGCCTGAGCCACTGCACCCAGTGCCTCTATCCATCTTAAGAGAGATTTGAATGCTTCTTGATTTTCTTGGCTTAAAATGTTTATTGAATGGCTGCTTAAAAAAAAATCATATTTACCTGTTTCCCTCCCTTCATACAATTTTTCTAATCACCCTAATTCCTCTTCAGAGAGTTGAAATGTTTGTCTACTTTGGAAATTATCTACAGAGGGCCTTCAGTGACACTCATACATTTTGGAGTTATTTCAGATTAATGATGTTAATCTACTCTCTGATTAATCTCTTCACTGGTTAGATGAGCAGAGGCTTAGGGAGGAGAAGTGACTTACATAGAGTCATTGTTGTTGTCACATGCTATCAAGTCGGTGTCTGACTCATAGTGACCCTATGCACAGCAGAAGAACCACGATTATCAGTGCTTCTCTGCTATTCATAGGGTTTTCAATGGCTGATTGTGTTTTGGGAGTGGGTTACCTAGTCCTTCTCCCAAGCCTACAGCATCTATCTAGTATTCCCAGGCGGTCTCCCATCCAAGTACTAACCAGGCCCAACCCTGCTTAACTTCTGAGATCTGATGGGATCCGACGCCACAGTGGTATGGCCGCAGGCACATAGCATCCTATAGCTAGTTAATAATAAAGTCAAAGCAAGAACCCAAGTCTCCCAGCACCTGATATGGTTAACAAGTGAAATTCTATTGATATCAGGGGAACGAGTTTTCATTTATGTTACAGAAACTAGTTTATTTTTCATAGAAAAGGAATGGGTGGGATTTTAGCCTCAAGGCCAAGTATGAGGAATTAGAATAAGTTATAACTATTATCTTCACCATGTCAAAGTAGATTCCTAAAGCCCATAAGTGTTTCTAAACTGCAGGAAAATTCCCCTGCAGTCTAATTGTTCAAAAGTTTTAACATGAAATGCCTGATCACTCCTTTGCTAAAAATACAGCAAACCAGCTCTCTCCTGACCTGGCCTTTGTGTGGTAGTGTATTCCTCCTCGCCAAACTCATCCTTCCATCCTGCAATCCGAAGGCATCCACATTTTCCCTTTGGCTTTGTCAGTTCTTTGTAGTTCAAGGGCTAGATGTTTAAAAGTTAAAGCCATTGACTTGCAAAATGAGAAACTATTTTGGAGAGCATGTTTCCTCTGGACTGTGCAGCTTAGAAGCATTATTAACACTGGGTAGCTGCTGATTTTTATTCAGTTCTTACCAAGAAAGTAAAATAGTAGTATCACTTACCCAGCATCAGGATATGGCATAGGGCTCAAAATCCCCAGAAAGCTTTTCACCATATAGCCACACAAAGTCCCTTGGGATATGGGAAGGAATTAGTGCTCCCATGTTTACATATGGATAGAGGTCTGGAAAGACCAAGGCAAAACTCTGTGTGCTTTACATTCGTAAAGCATAAGCATTCATAAAGCATAAATGTAGCTTGTCTAGGTGAAGATTATGTGGGAACTCATTATGCTAACTTTGCAGCATTTCTGTTTAATCTGAAATTATGTCAGAATAGGTAAAATAGAAATATTAATTGAGCAGAGATGAGCAATGATTAGAAGAGAAATAAACAGTGCCATCTTCTTTCCAGTATTTACTTACTTTCTGATGTCTGATGACAAAGCCATCTCTATTTCCAGATCCCCAACTTTACTTCATGAAGAGCTCAGTTGAGAAGCTGCTAACGTTCAGGGGTTCCTCTCCTGTGTCTCCCCAGGCGAAGTGAACCTGCAGGCCGCCCTCACTCGTGGCATACAACCAAACTTGGGGAGAACCACCCTGATGCCAGCATGATGCAGATATCTCAGGGCACGATGGGCCCTCCTTGGCACCAAAGCTACCATTCCAGGTAAGTGGCTGCAGCTGACACCCAGGGGTTTCTTTCTTTTACACATCATGCTCCAAGAAAAGAACATCTTCTCTGGTTTGAGAACATTTTCTCACATTCACCATGAGTATTACATCTCTGTCTGCTACTTTCCTCATCATCTTAAGATGGTTACCACACTTGGAGTCATCCTTACATCCTGGGCTAGACTGGCTTAAAGGGAGGCCACAAATATTTTGAGCACTATCTGGTCACTTGAGATATTGATGGGGCCTAGCAACTCTCAGCCAGATATTTCTCAATTATTATTCTTATACAATATTAGAAAAATTGACAAATTTCTTCCCCTGGTATTTAAATGCCCTGTCTGCTCTAGTCCAAATCATAACTGTTCTTTATCTGAGTGATTGTACTCATGCATTTGAACTCCCCACTTGGTTTTTCTCTGTTAAAGCTGTTTATCCAGCTTAGCTCAACAGAAAATACTAACGGAGGACTGCTCAGTGTATATAATCTCATATAGTCTTCCATGTACTTCTTTAAAGCAGTATCAGTATTATTAAGTCTGTTTTACAGAACAGAACATTGAAGGTTGGAATGATTAATTTGTCCAAGGTTGAACTGATTGGTACCCGAGTCAAGACAAATCCAAGACAAGTTCCAGAGTTTTCACACGTAACCATAAGGCTGTACTTCTCTGCTTTCTAGTCACTGTAGTGTCAGCTGGGGTTTGTTCAGGAAAAAGCAGAGTCACCACGACTGTTATTGGAGAAGGGGTTTATTTGGAAACCAGACCTTATACAACTTAGAAGAACTGGGGAAGAGAGTGCCAAATCCAGCTACTCAGACACCTTAAAGAGAGAGCTAAGTCAGAACTCTGTACACCGACTACAGGCACAAGCTGGCACTTGTCCTCCGGTCCCAGCATGTGAGACTCCACTGCATATCAATTTTAGGAAGTGACTAGAGAAAGATCATAGTAGGGAGGTGAGAAGAAGGTCAAAAGAAAAGGGTCATTTCAAGCCCCTACATACAAATTGCCTGCAGCTGTACCACTTTGGCATCCGATCTTGTCAGATCTCAGAAGCTAAGCAGGGTTGGGCGTGGTTAGCGCTTGGATGGGAGACCACTTCAGAACACCAGGTGCTATAGGCTTGGGAGAAGGACCTGGAAACCCACTCCTAAAAAACAATCAACCATTGAAAACCCTATGAATAACAGAGAAGAACTGACAATACTGTTTCACCTGTTGTATGTAGGGTCACTATGAGTTGGACACTGACTAGATGGCACATAACAACAACAGCACATACAAATGAGATGCAAGTACTCGTTTGCGTGCACCTGTGTTGTGCTGTTGCACAACTTCTGGAAGGATTACTTAATGGGTAGTGGCTGTACATTTGTGAAGGTCAGGACTCAATCAGAGCCCTTGATGCTCTTGGCTGGTTAGGTCAAGGGCCAAATCCTAGATCTCTCACTGTTGGATATAGGACAAACCTCCCCCAGCATATGAGGGTAAGCTTCAGGCCACAGGAAGAAATGATTCCCGGTTACCCTCCTTACAAACCTTTCTTTCCTTTGCCGTAGCCCTCCCAGTTTCCCTGGAGGAATTTATTCTCACCGTCTGAGCCATCTGTTCCGGGGGGGGGGGGGGGGTCCGGTCCCCCCTCACAGTGCCACCCCAATGAAGGCACACTGCCCTTGCATTATAGGCCTGGAGGTGTGGGGCCATATAAGGTGAGGTATGGGAGCCTAACAGTTTGCAGAAAGAACTACACAGTGGTTCAGTGCTTAGGGTTTCAAGTCAGGCCTCAGCCTGGGTCTCATTCACCACCTGTTGTATGAGCTTGACCAGATCATTTAACTGCTTTGATCTTGGCCTCATTTTCTGCAAAATGAAGTGCATAGAACCTATGGCACTGGATTATTCTGAGGATTAAATGAAATAATGTGTGTAGCTCCTAGATACACAGGAAACACTCAATAAATGAAAATCAGTTATAATAATCAGGCCGAAGACTTAAGAGGCTCAATGAAACCTGATAATGAACTTGGGGTTAAAGGCACAAACCAGCACCCTTATGAATGCAGGTGTGTATTAACAAATCCCATCAACAGTGTCTTTGGTGCCTCCTAACTCCTGACCTTCTTGTTGTTGTTGTTAGGTGCTATCAAGTTGGTGTCTGACTCATAGTGACCCTATGTACAACAGGCAAAACAATATTGTTATTGCTTCTCTGCTGTTCATAGAGTTTTCAATGGCTGAATGTTTTTTGGGAGTGGATTGCCAGGTCCTTCTCCCAAGCCTATAGCATCTGGTGTTCCCAGGTGGTTTCCCATCATAGTACTAACCAGGCCTGGCCCTGCTTAGCTTCCGAGATCTGACGGGATCGGATGCCACAGTGGTACAGCTGCAGGCATCCAAACCCACAGCAGAGCGTAACTGCTGGATGTAAGAGTATGTTTAGTTTTCTAAGAAACCTCCAAACTGTCTTCCAAAGTGGCATATAACCACTTTTATATTCCCACCACCATGAGAATTCCTATCGTTCTATGTCCTTGTCAGCATTTGATGTTATCAGGATTCTGGATTTTGGCCATTTTAATAGGTATATAGCAGTATCTCATTGTTTTAATTTGCAGTGCCCTAATGACAGATGATGTCAGTATGCTTATTTGCCATCTATATCTCTTCTTTGGTGAAGGATCTACTAGTCTTTGCTGTATTTTTTAATTGGTTGTTTTCTTCTTTTTAAGAGTCCTTTGTTGAAGTATACTTTGACTTTATGGTTAAGGCTAATCATAAGTAATTTTGTTTTGAGGCAGCTTCCTTGGGTATGGAAGACCAAAATTGAGAATCTGTTCCCCTCTTCCCCAGCCAGGGTCTGAAAACCACCCAGAAAAGTAAATACAAAGGTCTTACCCTCCTAAATGTACACAGAATCTCAGGCTTTGGGGTGCCATTTGTAGGTGATAGAATCCGAACCCCAAGGACTCCCTGTGATTAAGACTTCTTTTAAAGCTTCCCTCTCTCTTTCTCTCATCAGCTCTTCCTGATTCTCATCTCCATGTCCATGTCCATGTATTTCTCTCATTCAGCTTTGTGTTTAGCTTTCTCACCACAAACAAATCGTCTCTAGTACAATCGAGATTCCAGGAAAATTGCCAGGGTGTAGCTTTTCATTCCTTAAAAAGGAAAGATATTAACTAAAAACATATACATATGCTCACAAAGTCTGCCTCATCTCTTCTGATGCCTATTCTCTTACTAAGCTCTTCTTTTTCTAGTAACAGCCCCAATAGATGCAAAGCTTCAGCCTCTGTTGTTCTCCTCTTCCGCTCTTCTTTCCTCTCCCACCTCTCTCATTTCTCAGCACGGGCACCATGTCATTTCCTGAACAGTAAATCACATCAACATGTTGCCCGTGCCCAAGGCCACATGACTTCCTCTGTGCTTCCCTCTCTTCTCCCAAGCCTGGGTGATTAATTAGAGGCACATGGGTACAGCATGGGGTAGTTAGTCCTAGTGACGACACAGGGAAGCTGAGCAAGGCCCAAATATAGCCCTTTTTACTCACCCTTCCAAAACCCAAACATCTTACACAAGAGTACATTTATAAGCTGGGTCCTACTAAATAACTGCTCAGTGGTACTGCCTGCTTTGTCTCCCTCCCTTCCAGCTCTTCTACAAGTGACCTCTCCAGCTACGACCATGCTTTTCTGAGGCGGAGCCCTGACCAATGTAGCTCCCAGGGGAGCATGGAGAGCCTAGAGCCCAGTGGGGGATACACCCCATGCCACCTTCTTTCTCCCACCAAGTCCACCAGCAGCATTGACCAGCTGAGCCACTTCCATAACAAGAGAGACTCGGCCTATAGCTCTTTCTCCACCAGTTCTAGCATCCTGGAGTACCCACCCACTGGCGTCTCAGGCCGCGAGCGTTCAGGCTCCATGGACACCGCTTCTGCTCGAGGTGGCCTCCTAGAAGGCATGAGGCAAGCAGACATTCGCTATGTCAAAACAGTCTACGATACCAGGAGAGGAGTCTCAGCAGAATATGAGGTGAACTCGTCAGCACTGCTTCTTCAAGGCAGGGAGGCCCAAACATCAACAGATGGCCAGGGCTGTGATAAATGGCGGAGTGTTCCTCGGGGTAAGGGAGCACCATCCCCAACCTGGAGCCAGCAGGGCCCCAGTTCCTCAGAGACTGCCACTGACAACCTGCCTCATAAAGTGAGCGCACCCCTGCCCCCAGCTCGGAGCGACAGTTATGCAGCCTTTCGGCACCGTGAACGACCCAGCTCCTGGTCCAGCCTTGATCAGAAACGGTTCTGCCGGCCTCAGACAAACTCTTCAGGCTCCCTGAAATCTCTATTCATAGAGGACCAGCTGCATACTGTCCTAGAGAGAAGTCCAGAGAACAGCCCCCCAGTGAAGCCCAAGCATAATTTCACCCAGAAGGCCCATCCTGGCCAACCACTGCTGCCAACTGGCATCTACCCTGTACCTTCCCTGGAGCCCCATTTTGCCCAGGTGCCCCAGCCTTCCGTGAGTAGCAACGGAACGCTCTACCCTGCACTGGCCAAGGAGAGTGGATATACAGCCGCTCAGGGAGCTTGCAACAAGATGGCTGCCTTTGATGAGAACGGGAACCAAAGTGGAGCTAATAGGCCTGGGTTTACCTTCTACCAGCCCCTAGAACATGACTCGCCGTTCGCAGTGCAGAAGAAACCAGAAACTGCAGTCAAGTATGTCCCCTACAAAGTCCATTTTTCTTCCGTGCCTGAAAATGAGGAGGATTCCTCCTTAAAGAGACATCTTACACCTCCCCAAGGCCACAGCCCACATCCCAGTGAGAGAAAGAGCACCCATAACAACAAACCATGTTCTAATCACCACAGCCTCAAATCTTCTCAGGCCCAAGCCTGGCAAGTGGGTGAAGACAGGAGATCTTCCAGGCCCTCTGAGCCCTGGGAGGGTGATTTCCAGGAAGACCACAATGCCAATCTGCGGCAGCAGCTGGAGAGAGAAGACCTAGGCCACAGCCCATCAGGCAACTTTGGCAGGACCAAGTCAGCCTTCTCATCTCTCCAGAACATTCCAGAGAGTTTAAGAAGGCAAAGCAGCCTGGAGCTAGGAGGGGGAGCCCAGGAGAGTTACACTGGTGGCAGGTCCATCTGCACAGGCAACACTAAGGTCGAGGACCCAGGAAGGAAAGCTGTACCTGACCACAAGGGCCACGTGGATAGGCCGGTTTCCTATCCAAGACCTGAGGGGAGAACGAGCGCCTCAACCTCTTTCCACAGTGCAGACCCAACTTATGAAGAGCCGCTTCCCCCACCGCAGCAGCAAACATCCAGTCTGGGCCGGAGGAGACTCAGCTCTGGCAGTGCCTCGGCCCTGCAGGCCTTTCAGTACAGGAAGCCCCACTGCTCAGTGCTGGAGAAGGTTTCCAAAATCGAGCAGCGAGAGCAAGGGAGCCATAGACCCCCAGGTGTGGGCAGCTCCACTTACGGCCATACCTATAGGCCCACCAGGCCTGCCCCAAATTCCAATACTTCTGGGAGTGACCTTGAAGAGACAAAAGCCAGCCTCTGTTTCTCTGAGTCTGCTGAGCCCTTGGACAATGGTGAGCAGCACTTCAAAACTGGGGGACCAAAGTTGGAAGAAGTTTCTTGGCAACCTTGCAGTCAGCAGCTGAGGAAGGCTGCAGATGGCAGCCGTGGTACCCCACTCCGAGGCAATGAGCCCCCCAGGCCGGACCCTCTCCTGTTCCGCAGCCAGAGCACTTTCCAGCTCTACAGCGAGGCGGAGGAAGACAGGCCCAGCACGCCCGAGTCTCCCCTGCTGGATGCGCCTTTCAGCCGCACCTACAGGAACAGCATCAAGGATGCGCAGTCCCGCGTCCTGGGAGCCACCTCCTTTCGACGCCGTGACTTCGACCTGGGGGCCTCTGCGAGCTCGAGGCCCTGGCGTCCACGGCCCGCCTCGGCCCACCTGGGGCTTCGGAGCCCGGAGGCCCCGGCGCCAGCCTCCGCCTCCCCGCATACACCGCGGGAGCGCCACAGCGTGACCCCGGCCGAGGGCAGCCAGGGCGGCCAGACCCTGCTCGCGCCCCCTGCCAGCCGGAGAGGGGCGCGCCGGCGCCTGACCCCCGAGCAGAAGAAGCGCTCCTACTCCGAGCCCGAGAAGATGAACGAGGTGGGTGTCTCGGAGGAGGCCGAGCCGGCCCCCTTGGGTTCGCAGAGACAGGGGCTGCGCCTTCCCGAGAGCACCGTGGCGGACCGGCGCCGCATCTTCGAGCGCGAGGGCAAAGCCTGCTCCACGCTCAGCCTGTCGGGGCCCCAGCTGAAGCAGTTCCAGCAGAGCGCCCTGGCCGACTACATCCAACGCAAGACCGGCAAGCGGCCTGCCTCCGCCTCCGCCTCCAGCTGCGGCTCCCAGGAGCCCGGGCTGCGGGAGCGCGCCCAGAGCGCTTACCTGCAGCCCGGCCCCTTGGCGCCCGAGGGCCCCGGCCTTGCCTCGGCCTCCAGCCTCAGCTCGCTGCGAGAGCCCAGCTTGCAGCCCCTCAGGGAGGCCACTGTCCTGCCTGCCACAGCCTCAGAGGCCTCGCGGGCACCCCGAGATCGCAGCAGCTCCTTTGTGGGTGGCCGCCGCCTCGGGGATCAGAGACACTGGGACTCCCAGGCCCCCAGGGAGCGGCTCAGTGGTGCTCACAGCGGGCCAGGGGCCACTCAGGGGATAGACCGGACCCCAGCAGGACCAGCTTCCTGGGGGGCTGTGGCCAAGAGGGCTGGGAAGTCCATGTCGGCTGAGGACCTGCTGGAGCGCTCTGATGTCCTGGCCGTCCCTGTCCACATGAGATCCAGGTCATCTCCCACTGCGGACAAGAAGTGCCAGGTAGGTGCAACCGTTAGGACCTGGCCCATGACCATCCCTTTGGCCCTCGAAGCTTTAGTGGGACTACCTGACCCTTCCTCTTCCTCTTTGTTCAGTTTTCCTTTTGAATGCAGAAAAGTAGCATTTGTTTTCCTGATTTTTTGTTTCTCAGTATACCTGATATCCTTACAGAGATATATAAGTGTCTGTGTAGTTACATACATAGTTTTAGGAATGTGTAGGTGTGCGTGTGTGTATATACACATTTTAAGAAGTCACTCACCTCTCTACAAGAATTCATGGTTAGGTCGTTATGAAAATTAGGAATTTTTTTTTGATTGCCCCCCCCAGGCTATATCTTGAGTATTTATGAATATTTTAACTTTACACTCTCTGTGTTTCTTCTGCATCTACAAATAGCTAGAATTGTTGACATTTATAATAGTTGGTTGTTGAGTTCCTGGCCCTTACCTAATTATGTACCTGTCCTTAGCTAGTTATACTTTACATTTATTATCTCATTTAATTCTCACAGTAGTATACTGTCTATATCAAACCCAGGTCTTTTTGACTCATCTGAGTTGTTTGTGTACTATATTGGTTAGGAAGGAAAACCAGACTTTCAAAATCTTGCATAAACTACGTGCTGTGGTGCATATCTGTAATCAGCTGAGGCAGGAGGATCTCAGGTTCAAGGCCAGAGGCAGCCTGCACAACACAGTGAGACCCTGTCTCAAAATAAAAAATATAAAAAGTGGCTAAGGGTACAACTCAGTGGTAGAGCACTTGCCTAGCATATATGAGGCCCTGAGTTTAACCTCTCCTACTGCAGAATCTCACATAAAAGGATTTTCTAATAAAGGTTTTAAATTATGCAAAGATTATAAAGTGCTTTCTTCTGAAAATTTCGAGCAGACATAAGACCAGAATCTGAGCATTCTGACTCCTAGGAGTCCGTTAATTTCTCTAATTTTTACACCATCTCAGACTCTGCTTCCACGAGAAGTCAGTGTCCTGCCTCAGGAATCCTTTCCCACCTAAGAAGATGGTAGGAATTCACATATGTCTTATTAACACAGGGGAGGCAGATCACCCCTTAGATTTTGGTGTTTTCCCCTGCAGAGAAGTCAATCATTCCACAAGTATTTGTATAGCA
This sequence comes from Pedetes capensis, assembly GCA_007922755.1. NCBI lineage: Eukaryota > Metazoa > Chordata > Mammalia > Rodentia > Pedetidae > Pedetes > Pedetes capensis. The sequence continues at coordinate 18,031 of VMDO01001886.1, read as the reverse complement.
TATGTTACCTAAGCACCATCACGTTTCAGGATTGAAGGAAAAACAAAGGAAGAACATAGGTAGGGCTCATGCTTTCCTGAAGCTCACAACTGAGCAAGAAATATGAGTAACTCTTAACATGAATAGTGAATGCTGGAGGAGTGGTGATAAATAATATGCCTGCAGCCATAGCACTGTGGCATCTGATTTCGTCAGATCTCAGAAGCTAAACAGGGTCTAGCCTGGTTAGTACTTACCATCTGGGAACAGCAGATACTGTAGGCTTGGGAGAAGGACCAGGCAACCCACTCACAAATATCAATCCACCATTGAAAACCCTATAAGTAGCAGTGATGGCACCTAACAACAAAAACAACAACAGGAGGGAAAGTGTTAATTCTCACTGAGGGGCTCTGAGAGCACTGAAGGAGATGGGGTTTGAACCAGGCTGTGAAGGATGGAGAGAATGTTGAAAAGAAATTGGGAGGTGTGTGTTGTCTAGGAGGCATTAGTCAGAAGAAACCACTTTAGACACTTTAAACCAATTGGCAAGTTTCCTGCAGTGCTTTTGAACCACATACAGGGATGCACCCACTCACATACAGCCTTCTGAAAGAAAATACTCTCCCAGATAGTTTTTGCTCAGAATTTCCCCCAATATAAATCCACGCACGCACACACACACACACACACACACACACACACACACACACACACACAGAGACAATTTTATAAGCCTTCATTAGCCGTTTTCCTCCCTTCTTAATAAACAAAGCTAAATCTCACTTACCCTACCATTCATTAAAACTCATTTAAAATTTGTATGTGCAACAGGAAATTTCAGCTAGTTTGATGGACATCAGTAGTGTACAGCATAGTAGTCCAAACATTTTCTTCATCTTTCCCAGTGTTCTAAAGAAGATAGAGATGCGTAGGTGAAAATCAAATATTCTTATTAGATGTCAGTATTCTGTCTTGGGGAATAGCATGTATGGCTATCAATGTTATTTTGTCTTTCCTTCTAAATATTTCCCAAGTCTGGTCATTTGAGAAGTAGAGCTAACACAGACATGTTATAGAGAACTGAAGATATTCTTTTAAATCTCAACTATTATTTGAAAAAGGTCTTAGAGAAATAACTGAATGTAAAACAGTACTTATGTACTCTTTTCATCAAGGGATTATCATACTTACATATTTAATTTGGAAAATGTGAAGGCAAGGAAAAAATGTTTCAAAATGAAATATGCTGTTCAGCTTTGCAACAACACATTCTGGAAAATTCTTGAGCTTCCTTCTCCCATTCTTTCACCCAGCAGCCAGCCCTGACCTGACTAGAGAAATGGCCCCTGGCAAGGTCTGCTCCTCACATGCTTTTCATCATCTACCGTATTTGTAGTTAAAACTAGTTAAAAATGACACAAGGAATTGGGGATGTAGCTCAGTAACAGAACACTTGACTTGCACATACATGGCCCTGGGTTTGATTGCCAGCACAGCTGCAAATTACTCTCACCATGTAACTATTTTTGGTTATTACTTCAAGATATAGTCTGATTTTTTAAATTTTTTCATGAATTCCAAGAACTCTACCAATATTATTAAGTTTTTGAGAAGGTTTATTAATAAAATTTTCTCAGCCTGATTTTAGAGGGCTCAAACTAAGTGACCTTATCACTTAGAGACTGAGTTAAAACCAAACTGTGGAGTCTAGTTTTGGTCCTGGCTTAGTTTATGACATCCCCAACATGCTACTTGCTCTTGCCAGTCAGATGCTAATAGATAGGATTTTATAAGCTATTTGTTGTTGTTGTTGTTGTTATTGTTATTTGGTTCTGGGTGTTGAACCTAGGGCCTCACACATGCTATGCCTTTGCTCTACCATCATAAGGATTTGACAAGGATATGTTGTTGTTGTTGTTAGGTGCCGTCCAGTCGGTATCTGACTCATAGCGTTTTCAACTCTTAGGGTTTTCGGTGGCTGACTGTTTTCAGGATTGGCTTGGGAGTGGATTGCCAGGCCCTTCTCCCATTTTTGCAGTGCTGGGATTTGAACTCAGGACCTCAGAGACTGCAGAGCAGCACTCTACCAACTGAGCTAAATCCCAGCCCTGACAAGGATATAGCTCCTTTCAAAATTCCATTAGTGAGGATACTGTCTCCCAAAACAAGTCATGATGGAAATCAATTCCATTGTCTATGACAGTTGATCATTCTAGGACCTAAAATAATGGTTGAAGGAGGCTGCCATTTTGAACTAGAAGCCTGAGACCTGTCAGATATTTGGCAAGACTGGTCCTCTCACCAGGAAGCTTGGGATCCTCTCTGAAACATGCAGCCTCTCATTTTCTCTCCTTTAATTCCTCTTCATTTGGTGCAATAGCAGAACAAATAGATATTAGTAATGGAGCTTAAGTGCACATCAAACTCTTGGACTGTTTCCACTTCCTTTCTGTGAGACCTTGGAAAGTTTACCCTTTTTAAAATGGCTGGGCCCTGAAAAGCTGTAGAAGAGTGTCCAAACATTTCTGTTTCAAAGACAAATTTACACCTTTTCATTGCAGAGATTAAAACAGCAGAGCCTATATAAAGAAACGCCCTGGAAAAATAAAATTCCTGGTGGGAATTTGTTTCCTGATGCTGAGTAAGTGGTTTCTCGGGTTCTCATGGTATTTTGAAGGACATTCACATTCACCATGAGATGGTTTAACAGGCATTATTTAATTGCTGAGGAAATTGTTTGGTGTATGGCACCACAGTGTTGGATTCTGTGGCTTGATTCTGTAGGATGGAGGTAGTAAGTTCTTATTAGCACCTCTAAATAAACATCCGTTCCATCCGAGACATAATTAACAGAATCAGCATTCCACAAATTGTGAAGTGACACATAGCTAACAATAATCAAATTTTTATTGCGTGCCAATCTTTTTACTGTTTTATAAGTATAAAATTAATACTTATGTTTAAGCAATGAGGTAGATACTATTATCTCTGTGCTACAGAACAGAGCACTGAGACCCAGAGAGGGTATGAAATTTGCCCAAGGTAGTAGGGAATGATGTTTTGACCCCAGACTGTATGACTCTGGAGTCTTTAAGTCACTATAGCATACTGACTCCTTGAATAAAGAGGCTAGAGTGGAGAAGGGGTGGCAAGACTTCAACAGTTCACATCTGAAAATGTCATCAAATGAATGGATTTCATTTTAAAATTTATTAATTCTATTTAAATAACAAGATTTTTATAAATAGATTTTTAATTTTAATAGATACTTGAAACTATTATAAAGTAGATCAATACTGTTATCTTTATATTTTGATAGTCACAGAGATGTTGTTGTTGTTATGTGCCATTGAGTTGTGTCCAACTCATAGAGACCCTCATAGGGTTTTTAGGGGTTGATTATTTTGGAATTGTTTTGGGAGTGGGCTGTTATGTCCGTCTCTCATTTTTGCAGTGCTGGGGATCAAATCCAGGGTCTTAGAGAGTGAAGAGCAGCACTCTGCCAACTGAGCTAAACCCCAGCACCCTCAGAGATGTTAGAATACCTTAACTCAGAACCCAAAAAAAAGAGTGAGGATTGGTAGTCCATAGACTTTAAAGTCTTCAATAAGTTGGTATATTTTTAAATCCATTTTTAAGACAACTAACAAAAATTAATTACATACTTATTAACAAGTTGGTATAATTTTATGCCTGATATTTCTCCCACAACCAGTGCTTTTTCTTATATTAGCTAGCTATATTCTTTATATTCTTACCAGTTGATACAAAATCAAGTAGTCTTTGACAGTGAGTATGTGCCCAAATCAAAGCAATTTATACTCCTTAGGCTTCTACTAGATTGAGAACCATTTTCCTTCTGTCCAAATGGTATTTTTATTAATAGGATATTTAAAGAATTCTCTCAGTAGCCTATTACTGGGTTTGACTTCCTTTATTTTATGTATACCCACATAAATATCAATTTAAGATTGACATTCCAGGAGCCAAATTATGTGAATATAGAAGTTAGGTCATTCTCATACTGAAAACATACAGAGAACATAAAAACACATTTAAACTTTGCTGGGTTAGAAGCTAAGGTGGGGCCTAGGCTGTTCCAGTTAATTACTAGCAAAGTGGCACATTCATGTCACCCAAGGAAAGGGCAGTGGAAAAAGACTTAAAGGACCATAAGGTTTCATGGAATGCGAGAATTCCCATTATCTATAGTTGAATGAACCAGAGAGCACAGAATTCATCTTTCTCCAAGTATTCATGTCTGATTCCATCCGTCTCAATCATCATTTAAACTGTTGAAATTGCATAGGAAGATCTTAGGCTTTCAAGAGATCCTGGCTTGAATCCTAGCTTCTCTACTTACCTAACTGTGGACTGCTTCACTTCTCTGAGCTGCAACATCTCCCTCCCTCCCTCCCTCCCTCTCTCTCCCTCTCTCTCTCTCTCTCTCTCTCACACACACACACACACACACACACACGTTACAAAAATTAAATTATAAAAGAAATCTCAAGTGCCTAATATTCCAGGCACATAATTTATGGATTTTAAGGCACTTAGTTAGCTAAGTGTCTCCCACACAGAAAGTACCCAATAAGGGTTAGCTGCAATTCTTAATATACCTGTGTGTGTTTCTTCTTCTGCATACTACCAACTTTGACTCTTTTTGTTGTTTATTAGTACCTGTACCACTGACTGAGGGAAGAAAAGAAAGGGATGAAAAGTAGCTAGTAGTTTGGACAGGGTAAATGGTGAAATAAATTACTAAAGTTAAGTTTAGAGGTTGTATATGAATTTTTGTTTTCTACCTGCTATTATAAATAATTGAGAGTTGAATTTATTATCACCAGTGACATCATTATCTTCATCATGTCCAGGTCTCGTGGGATAGATTTTACACTGTCAGCTTTACACTGTCAACCCTTTGAGGACATCAGTGTATACCCTACCTTAATAAAAATCAAACAAAAACTATCCCTAAAAAGTCCCCAGAGTTACTAATAGCACATGTGGAGAAATTTTTCCCAGAGAGAATTTATTGCAGCCTAATTACAAACCAGATTCATATTGTCTCTAACTATAGTTCAGAACACTTGGGATTTTTGCAAAGTTCAAAAACTATCCTTTTCCTGTCATCTCCCATATTTCTTTACTGCCATTTCAAAAACTTGGTCCATGGAATGCACTGCTGTCATTGTCACATTTCAAGTATTGCAGTTGTTTTGAACTCTGGAGATAATCATTGCTGGACTTCTCCTGTTTAGGACACATCCTTGTTATAGGAGGCACGTGGTGAGACAGACTGAAGTTCCAATCCTCACTGTTACCTTTGATGTTCCTCACTGATGCAGTGGTATTAATAGTACTTCCTGGAGCTTTGAGGACTAAATGGGAAAGGATATGAGAGTGCTGCCTTGGTGCCTGATGATAGCTCAGGAATGAACAGATGTTCCCTCTCCTTCCTACCTCCACTCCATTGGTAAATTTAAACACCTGTTTACTGGTAATAATGCTGTGCCTTTCTTGTGTTTCAAGGATGTACTCCCAGGGGAAGACAGTGGCTTTGGTTTTGTGAAGGATCCATGTTTGGCTGGTCCTGGGTCTAGGTATGTATGTGTATTCCTGATGCCCTCCACCTATGAATGTTGCTGGACTTAAACTACTCCTGTTGCTTTCTACAAGAAATGGAAATGTCATGTTGCTTAGTGTCATGGGCTGCCTTTTCAATTTGTCTAGACCATTGAGATTTTTTTATTTGTAAATTGACTTTTTCTAAGAGTGACACTTATTCACAATAGGCTTTGAATGTGTGCTGTTGAAGAAATGTCTGGCTTCTAACAGGTTTGATATCAAGGTAATTAATTATTGTTGTTAGGAGCCGTGGAGCCAGTGTCTGACTCATAGTGACCCTATGTGCAACAGATGGAACACTGTTGTTGTGGTTCCCTGCTATTCATGGGGTTTCTAATGGCTGATTGTTTTTGGGAATAGGTTGCCAGGTCCTTCTCCCAAAGGTAATTGATGGAGATGCTTTTCTCACACATTGCCTGTGGCTCTCACATGAGGTCTCACTTGTGTGACAGATGTCTTCCAGTTCTGTGTGCAAAGGATCATCTGGTGACTGAAGTACTAGGAAAAGAATGAACATTTCATGAACAGCTTCACAGAGCCAGACAAACTCACAAGAAGCACCTGAAGTGAAAAATATACTCAAAATCATAACTTTTAGACAGAGATAGAAAGTAACAGAAAAGTCCTTTAAAAAATTACCTTCAAAATCATACATACGGGGAAATTGTTTAGAATTTGAATTTTTGAACTGTGTACATGCAGATTAATAAGTAAAAATGTTCAGAGAGGATTTCCCGGCAAGTACATGTCTTATGTATAGCTTTAGTGCAGAATAGAGCTGTCTGCTACAATATATTACTACTAATGACACATGTGGACTGCAGCCATAACCCTGTGGCATCCGATGCCATCAGATCTCGGAGGCTAAGCAGGGTCAGGCCTGGTTAGTACTTGGGTAGGAGACCTCCTTGGGAACACCAGGTGCTGTAGGTTTGAGAGATGGACCCGGCAACCCACTCCCAAAAATTAGTCCACCATTGAAAACTCTATAAACAGCAGAGAAGCACTGACAATAGTGTTTCACCTGTTGTACATAGGGTCTCTATGAGTCGGATACTGACTCAATGGCACCTAACAACAACAAATGACACATGTGGGCTGAGGTTTAGTTCAGTTGGTAGAATACTGTTCCGCACTCTCTGAGGACCCAGGTTTGACCCCCAGCACCACAAAAACAGGAAAAGGATGTGGCACTCCATGCTGGTAGCAATCCCAAAAAAATCAGCCTTAAAAACCCTGTGAGGGTTGCTATGAGTTGGACCCAACTTGATGGCACCTAATAGCAATAATGATACATGTTGTCAGAAGGGAACAATCCCTGGAGAAAGACATCGTGTTTGGGATATTGGCGGGTCAACGAAGAAAAGGAAGACGCTCAACTAGATGGATTGACACAGTGGCTGTAGCAGTGAGCTTAAACATAAAAAAAGATTTGTACCTGGCAGTGTCAGGGAGTGTTTCCTTCTATTCTACACAGGTCGCTGTGAGTTGGATCCAACTCAGTGGCACCTAACAACAACAACAACGATAACGTACAGAAACATTCTGTACAACTTTCCATGTTTTTTCAAGCCAGTTTTCTTCATTTTTCTTACTTCTGTCATCATTTCCTCCCTTTCTATATTTACCTTTTGAATAACTTAGTACTATGGCATTGAGCTGGGATTTAGCTCAGTTGGTAGAGTGCTGCTCTGCAGTCTGAGGTCCCGAGTTCAATTCCCAGCACTACAAAAATTGGGAGAAGGATGTGGCAATCCACTCTTGAAGCAACCCCCGAAACAATCAGCCTTTGAAAACCCTATGAGGGTTGCTATGAGTGGGACATGATTTGAAGGCACCTAACAACAACATGGCATTGAAGCAGCCAACATGGTTAGGAAAGGGGTATTAAGTTACCTCCTTTATAGCCAAGAGCAGCCTTCCTCAGTTATGTGCTCTTCCTCCTGTAGGTGTCAAAAGAGAAGAAAGAATTCAAGGTGAAGTTGAGGACTTTGGTTAGTTTGGGTGCATTAATTAAAAGCCAGAGGCAAGGGAGCTGGGCACAGTAGTGTGCACCTGTTATCCAAGCAACTTGGGAGGTGGAGGCAGGATGATTGCAAGTTCAAGGCCAGAAGCAGCCTGTGTAACTTAGCAAGATAAAAAATAAAAAAGGGGCTAAGGGTGCAGCTCAGTGGGAAGTACTTGAAAAGTATGTGTGATGTCCTGGGTTCAGCCCCCTAAGTACCAAGAAATTTTAAAAAATAATTTTTTTAAAAAGTCAGAGGCAGGGGAAACTAACACACTGCTAAAAGAGAACTGGCCTGAAGTCAAAGGTGATTCTAAACAAGAGGAAAATCAAATAACCCTATTTTATTTTATTTTTTAGTATTTTATTTATACATGTTAGCAGGGTACAGAGTAATAAGTTAGTTATATTAAATCAGTTTTGCTCACACATCCATCTCCTTAAACATTTTACAGAACAGAATAAATGGAAAAATAATTTTAATTAACATATAATGCAGTTGTAGGCAACCATGGAATATACCCTGATTGATTTTTTTCTTTCCTTTTTCTTCCTTTTGTTTTTTGTATTTTCATAGACTTGCATCCTGTATTGTATATTTTTCTCTCCCTCTTTACCCCTCTGCGTGGTTTCCCCTCCCCTTCCCCTTTTCCCCATCATCCACTCCATCTCACGAGTATCCTCCCTCCTTTTATCAATTCTACTTGCCTTTTCCATTCTTAGATAAATATGATTATATATATATATGTATGTATACACGTGTCTAATTTTTCTTCCCTTAAGGTAGATATAGCTCCCTCATATGAGTGAGAACATAATTATGTCTCGTTTTGAGTCTGGGTTCAAATAACCCTGTTTTAAAATAAGCCAAGGATTTGAATAGATATTTCTCCAAAAATAGACAAATGGCCAACAATCCATATGAAAAGGTGCTCAACATCACTAGTCATAAATGCAAATCAAAGCCATGAGAAGTCACCTCACACCTGGCTACACAGAAAATAAGAAGTGTTGACAAGGGTGCACAGAAAGCAGAACCCTTGCCCACTGTGGAAAAGTAAAATGGTGTGACATTAAGGAAAACAGCATGGAGGTTCTTCAAAACATTTAAAAAAAAAAAAAAAAATATATATATATATATATATATATATATGTCTCCAAAAGAGTTGAAAACAGAGTCTTAGATGTTTGCACACCCATGTTCAGTAAAAATGACTTATGTCCATCAGTGGGTGACTGTATAAACAAAATGCGCTATATACATGCAATGGAATGTTAGCCCTAAAAAGAAAGAAAATCCTATCATAGTTTATGGATGAACCTTGAGGATACTATATTAAATGGAATAAAAAGACACAAAAACTGTGTGCTTTCACTTATGTGAGATATTTGGAGTAGTCAGATTCATAGAAACAGAAAACAGAGTGTGACTATGAGGGACTATGAGGAGGGAGAAAGGGGGAGTTGTTCAATAATTATAGGATTTACATTTGCAAGATAGAAAAGTTCTGGAGATCTAACACTTGAACAAAATTCTTTTTACCCTAAAATTGTTCCCGAAAACACTATAAACGTTCTCAAACTTAGCATTTAACTCAAATCTTATTTTTAAAAATATGCAGTATTAGTATGGTGCATGTAAACTAAGATCAAACAGAAACTAAAAACATCAAGGTTTATTAGGCTGGATCTTTAAAGGATAAATGTCATTTTATTGTATGTTTTAGTGATGTCCCCCTTTTTAAACGGAGGGAAGCTGTACATTAAAGGCACGTGACTTAGTCATTAAAACATCAGATTCCAGTTGACTCCAGGTCTTCCTAGAGGATGCTGAGTTTAAAACAGTTCTTATTGTTCAGTCTAAAAAGCAGCTGGGCAGAAAACATACTGGTCCTTCATCCCTTCTGACATACTGACAGGGTACCTTGTGCCAGGTGCTAGGGATGCCAACATGAATGATATGGGAATGAAGAGAATCCTAGGAGGATCTCCTGCCTCTGGGTGTCTAATATTCTCATTGGGGAATCCACTAAGTGTAGGACATCCCATCTTAGAGGCAGAGTGGTTCTGGTAAAGAAACTGTCTCAGTGAAGAGGTCTGTGATGGGAAGGGAGGGGCTGCATCTCAGACAGAGATGGGCTCTTTACTCAGTCATCTGCATCTCTAACAAAGAAAAAATAAAGGTGCAAGAAGAGCTAATTTGGTTCTCTGCAGCCTTTGGTTCCTGTATGCATTTCCTTACCTGGCACTTAGATGGTTTTGTGGCTGACCCTGTACTGTTGCTCTGATATGGAACTGAGTCACAGCTCCCTCCAGAGTCAGATCTGTGTAATGAGAGATGCATTCCCCAAGGGAGGTTTCCTCGCAGAGCCAGGTGTGGAACTGCAGATAGGGAATTTACAAATGCCAGCATTTGCTAGGGATTTGTTTATTCAGACTTTAACTCTTGTATAACAGGACAGTGGTGCTGCAGACTCTTTCTTTGTCTTGTTATTTTTCTTTCCAACACAGTGACAAAGTACTGGGAATTGTTGGGTTTTCCTTGGTGCCTAGAATGCAGCTATTTATTAAATCACCACATACGGTATTTGTTTGTCATTCTCTTCCTCCAGAGGTGACGCTTGTTAACTCCTTAAGTGAGTTGCTCCCCTCCTTTTTATTTTTCATCCTAGCAAATGAAAACACTAGAAGACTCAGAGGAAGTTGTAAATAAAACCTTCAAATTCAGCAGCCAGAGCAGACCTCCCCCTTGGGATCATGCTGGGAGAGAAGAGGCAGCATTCTTTCTCCCCAGAGCCAGGAGCTGTTTTTCAAAGTAGTCCTAAGGCCAACTGAGGAAATACCCTCCTTGTTTCCTTTCATGACCTGCACCCTGCCCTCAAAAGCCACCTTACATGTGTGGTGTGTGCAGGAGGTGGGAGTAGTGAGGGAGGGTTAATGAAAGGAAATGCCTTGCACGGGCATTCTGCGTGACATTTTCCTGTAGGGACTTAGGCCTCTCCGGTACTTTGTTTAACTTGGTTCTGTCTGTGAGCGGCCACAGGAAGACAGTGCAGCTTCTCTGGGGTAGGGGTCATTCTTCCCACTATGGTCTTTCCTCATCTGTATAATGAACCTTGGCCTCAGAGTTCGCCTCTTCCTTCAGAGCGCTAACCATCGTGTCTGCACCTTGTTCCAGGTCACAGAGTTGTTTAGACAGAGGCCAAGATGAGATGCTGTTGCCCCTATACCATCCTACCCCTCGCTGGGGTGGCTCAGGCTGCAAAGCAACTGGTGGTTCCTCAGTTCCCAGTGAATGTCTTGGGGCCCTGGACTATGCCAAGCAAGCCAACAGGATGCCAGGCCCCAGGCCACTGCTGGCAGGAATGCAAGGGCATCTCCCAGACACCAGGGCTGCCCCCCTAACTCTGCTCAGCTCCCCTCTGCCTTCAGCTGCTTCCTCCAGCTACCGCTCACAGCTTGCCGCTGATCAGCAGACTGGAAAGGGTGGTCAGGCAGGGCGACAGCCTCTTCCACCCTACACGCCTGCAGTGACCCACAGAAGCAATGGCCACACCCTGACCCAGCCTCCTACTCCAAGAGGCCATGAATCCAGCAGCCCAGAATGTGCAGCAGAAGAGGGTACATGGAAGAGGGTCTCACTGCCGCAGCAGCCACCACCTTGGGTAAAGCGGGCCCTCTCAGGCAGAGAGGAAAGCCTTTCCCAGGATGCCTCAGCGCCGGAGTTTGCAAACCTAAAGCACTATAAAAAACAGCCGAGTCTCCCAAGTTCATGCAGCACTTCTGACCCAGACACTCCAGGGAGGATCTCCCTCCGAATATCCGAGTCAGCCCTGCAGGCCTCACCGCCACCCCGGGAAGACTATGATGATGAAGTGTTTGTGAAGGACTTGCAGCCCAGGACCACTTCCAGCCCCACCTTTGAAGCTCTTCCCCCACCCCCGCCTCCTCCCCTGGCCCAGGAACCCCCAGTGAATAGCCTGGATAACTTCCCTCCACCTCCTCCCCAAGCTGTATGTGAGGCGTTGCTGGCCAGTGAGGCCCCTGAGGAACCCGGCAGCAGGTAAGTGAGCAGGCTCCAGGTAGGCAGGCCTCTCGTCAAGGAGGAAGATGGCTTTCCTCACAGATTTCTGTGTCCAGGCTTTCCAGAGCCTCTTCTTTTGGGAAGGAGGGGTTTTGTTGTTTTGTTTTTTAATTTTTAAAATACAAGCTCAGCTCATAAAGCTGGCAGAACCATTTCATTTGTTTGCCTTAGGTGGTAGTCATGCTAGTGTTTATCGGGTACCAAGGAGTTAGGGTAGTAAGAATGAAAGCCAAAACCCAAACCAGTCTTCCCTGGCTGAGTTCTGGATCCGTTAAAGTAATAAACTGAGTGTAGTCATCGTCGTCGTTAGATGCTGTTGAGTCTGTGTCTGACACGTGACCCTATGTACTATAGGCAAAACAGTATTATTAGTGCTTCTCTGCTATTCATAGGGTTTTCGGTAGCTAATTGTTTTTTGGGAATGGGCTGCCAGGTCCTTCTCCCAAACCTACACCACTTGGTGTTCCCAGGCGGTCTCCCATCCAAGTACTACTCTGCTTAGCTTCTGGGATCTGATGGGATCAGACACCACAGTGGTACCACTGCAGGTGAGCATGGTAGTACATGCCTGTAATCCCAGCACTCAGGAGGCTAAGCAAGGAAGGTCGCAAGTTCAAGGGCAGCCTAGACTACAGAGCAGTGAGTTCAAGGCCAGCCTTGGCTACACAGTGAGACCCTGTCTTCAAATAAGGCAAAAGAGGAAGATGTATAGAGTACAGAAAGCACTTTTATTACTGTAGAGTGGATATTGAGGAATATGGCTTCTACCTGAATGGAAGAGCCTCTCCTGATTGTGAACCCCCAAATCAAATAGGTTTACCTACCTAGTCACAGGCTGCCCTACATACACACACCTCTCAGAGAAAAGGCTGGGCTGCAAATGGTTAGCTTCTCTGTCCAGACTCCACTCCATGTTCATAGGAAGGAATAAAGAGTAGAGCTAAAAGTCAATAGTGTTTAGAGAAAACCTCTTCTGTGGAAGTCAGAAGAATGGGGAAGAACCATTTCCTAATGCATAGGCATTAGGAATGCCTTGCATTCCTAATGATCTTTCATAACATCATAAAAATGAAAGATCATAAAAATGATGTTTCATAACATCAAAAAAAATGTCTTTTGGGATAGTGTCCTCTGAACACGAGAGTGTCTTAGCACTACTACTTTCTGTTTACCTAGACCTTTCACGTTGCTCTGGAGTCTAACAGGAACATTCACCAAAACTGAATCCCTACCAAATCCATCTCCCTCAGGAGAGGATGGCCTGCCTGGGACCAGCTATTGGGCTCCGAAGGCTCCCCTGCATTTTGAGGGATGATAACCTCAGAAATAGGACTCCTCATCCCACTCCTGATATGGGAAGCTATAGCTCTGTTGCAGAAAGGTTCCCCCTCACTCTTTTACCACCCTCTCCTCTTTGCCTTCTTATTGATTCTTCTCTTATCATTGTCTCTTTTTTTGTATCCCTAACAGCTCCAGCAAGTTTTCCAAGGTGGCAGTTGCAAGGGAAAGGCACATGCCTGGTGCAACCCATTTAATAGATAGCCAGATACTGGCTTCCAGATCCCAAACTTCTACCAAAGGTTCAGAGGCCAAGGCCAACCCACCCTCCATCATGAGTATTCAGCCTCAACTTACTGGGTCTGTTGGGAAGCAGGCAAACCCAGGGCAGCCATCTCCTAACCAGACCCAAAGCCCCATCCATGAACCAGTGAGTGGAAGTCAGAGTATAGAAAAGAAAATCAGTGCTGATACTCAGAAGACCTCGGAAGACATCAGAACAGAGGCTCTGGCCAAGGAAATTGTCCACCAAGACAAATCTCTGGCAGACATTTTGGACCCAGACTCCAGAATGAAGACAACCATGGACCTGATGGAAGGTTTGTTCCCCCGAGATGTTAACACGCTGAAGGAAAACAGCACACAGAGGAAGGCTCTGCAGAGGACTGTCAGCTGCCCAGGATGTGAGAGCAAGAGGTGAGTCCCTGGTAATGTCCCCAGAGAGATTTACAAATGAACTCCTTCCATGAGGTGATAAGAAGTCTAGGGATGCTCCTGTGATATTTTCCTGCTTCCGTATATCCCTGACCCAAGAGTGGCGTACCAGTTTCTCAGCCTTAGGGGAGTGACCCTGAGGAGTGGGATGTGGGACAGATGCCCAGCAACAAAAACAATAGCAATATACATCATGGTCATTAATACCTCCTGTTCACTTTTTATATGTCAAGCATTGCATTAATTTCTTTATATAAACATTATTTTGTCTAATCTTCACAAGAACCTTCTGAGAGAGCTACCAGTTTTATTTCTTTTTTATAAATGTGGAACTTGAAGCACAGAGAAATTAAGGTCACGCTCCACTGATGCCCTAGAACAGGGAGTGATGTCACCTAGCTTTGAACTTGGCCTGTGACTGTAATGGCTCTCCTGGTGATTACTGAATGGCTCTGATCTCAGCCACATGCAGTTGCCCACCTTCCACCAAGAGCCGCACTTGCAGGGAGCGCCCCAGGCCCAGTGCTAGAAAGGAGCAAGGAGAAGTGGGAGGCATGGCTGAGGCCTCCTCAAGGCTGAGGTGAGCGTGATCTTTATAAAAAAAAAAATACGTTTATTTACTACAATGAACATTCACCTTCTGGGTCTTAAGGTGGGAGTTTGCTCAAATCCTAAAATTTTAGTTCAGAAAGATCTGAGTGAGGTCCACTCACCTGGTTTTTCTCAGTCTCTCAGCCTTTGCTCCCAAAGCTCCCCTAGTCACCATCCTTTAACACATGTCCCAGTGCCAGCCACACAGTGAGAGAATGTGAACAGTCTGTACTTCTCATTCCTTTGATTTTTCTTGGGTTACTGCACTATTTTCTTGCATGTTTAACTTCCTTAAAGGACTACTGTGGGAAGATTTAGAGTGATTATTTTCTTTTTAATTTTCAGTGAAAGTGATGCATATTGACAGATTGAGATTCAGCAGTTAGTGGCTTCCAGACTAAACAAAAACAGCATTTCATCCAAATTTGGGCTTGTAGTTTAGAAATTTCCTGCTGATCCTTACTGAATTACTAACAGGAACACCATGTTTTGTTTTGTGGGGTAGGGAGAAAGGAAAGGGCTGCGTAGAACTTATAAGCTGTTATGATGTCAGAGGCTCTCCTGATTCAAGGCCTTATAGTCATCATGTCCATCCCCTCCATTTTCAGAGTTGGGAAACAGATGCTAATTGAAGTGAAATGACTTAGACCCAGGCTCATGTGTGTAGCAAACACTATTCAGTGCAGCACCTGTGGGTATAAGACAGTCCACTGGGCACCAGTGGAACCCCAAGGCTGAGTTTCAGTAGTTGTAGTGTGGCCATTCTATCATCTGATCAGTCACTGTAAAAATAATTCAAGTAATTATTTGCAAAATTCAAAATGCATCCTTAGAAAAGCATTGCCTTTGAGAACATGGATGGGTTCTCTCAGTTAATCTGGAAGTACAGTGGTCCTGTGGCATTGGTAGTTCTGAAACCTCCCTCAGGATTTCAAAAGGATGGCGTACGCCATCTTCTGGTAAAAATGAGCACTGTTGTGATGAGACTCAGCCAATAATTATTGTGAGGTTTAGCTAATCACATACCTGAGAAGCCCATTTTTAATGCAAGAGACACTGTGATAACAAAAATTGAAAAAAATTATGTATCAGGAGACCAACTTTTTTCCTATTTTATAATCAACTGGATTAAATGTAGACATGTTGCTTAGAGGGACAGTCATCAAGCAGGAAATCAGTGAAGATATTTTTGTAGTTCTTTATTCCATAGTAAAATTACAGGCTTGATGTTAAATAATATCACAGGATTGAATAAAGTTCTTTTCCAAGAGAGCTTATTCCCATAGTGTCATTTATTCAGTAAATCGTATCTGAACTCTAGTCTGGGGCTGGGACTACAGCTCAGTGGTAGAGCACTCACTTAGCATGAATGAGGCCCTGGGTTCTATCCCCAGCAATGCAAAAAATGAATAAACTAGTCTGAAAGGCAGCTTGATTATAGTAAAACTGAGAACACCTAACTGTCATGTTTCTTAATTTCTGGTTTCTTCTACAGCCTTGAACCCTGCCCCCTAATTATATAACCAGTGAGTAGATTTTACATTTTCCATTTACGGTAGACCAGCAAGCTTCAGATTTCTCAGGCATAATAATGAGTATCAGGCTTACTTAAGACAAAAATGTGTAAGTGTCTAAGCAACAGCACAGTAGGCATCAGAAAGATCCTGGGTAACCAAGGAAGAGTAGGAAAAAAGCCTAAAACCTGAGATTTGTGTAGCTCCTTGAAAAATACTTTCATACTGATCAAGTTGTGGCTCCATGTTGTCTTTCTATAAGAAGCCAGAATTGTCCTTATATTTATCATGAAAGAAGAAACACAGAGAGACATTAAATGGCTGGCCAGGGTCCCGATTCCCTCTCTCAGCCCTGGTACTGCTTCTGGTGGTTTTCTCTCCCAGGTTTGCCTGGCTGTAGGAAGCCCAGACATAGTAATTGCTCATTTGCAAATATTTACTAATTCATCGTAATTTCTGGGAAATTACATGTTTCTGAGTGGACAGACGTCTGTGGTGAGACGGAGCTCGTGGTGTGTGCTCTGTGTGGCTGAACTTTGTGTTCTTTATGGTCCAGGAGTGAAGACAAGGAGGTGACGGGCGTGTTGGTCACCTGCCCTGCCTACTACAGTGTGTCTGCTGCCAAGGCGGAGCTTCTGAACAAAATCAAAGATATGCCAGAAGAGGCGAATGATGAAGAGGAACAGGTGGATGTCAATGAAAAAAAGGTGAATAAAGGATGGGGCACTCTTGCTCTGCTTTCCCCAGAAAGATAGCCACAGTCCTTGTTGTCAGCATGGCTTCCAGGCCCCCAAGGCTGGGAGGGGAAGGGACCTATTGCATCATCAGACCTCTCCAAAACTATCATTGTTGTTGTTAGGTGCCATCGAGTCGGTATCTCATAGTGACCCTCATAGGGTTTTCAATGGCTGACTGTTTCAGGATTTACTTGGGAGTGGATTGCCAGGTCCTTCTCCCATTTTTTCGGTGCTGGGAATTGAACTCAGGACCTCAGACACTGCAGTGCAGCGCTCTACCAACTGAGCTAAATCCCAGCCAAAACCATCATTAGGCTTTGGATTTGCATGGCGCTTTAGTTTTCTCACAGCTTTCATGAAAGCAGACTAGGCAGATAAGCTACTGTCATTTTCATTTTTGCAAATGACGAAGATGAAGCTTAGAGGGATTTAATTATTTCTTAGAAGTCTCAAAGTGGGAACTGGAGCCCAGGTCCCTGACCTAAGATTCCAGTGCAGGGGTCCTGACACTTCTCAGCAGCTGACGAGTCAGTGCCATTCATCTGTGTGCTTTTCATTTCATATAGTTTATGGTCAACAGGAAAACTAGAGAATCCAGAAACTTTGTTTAGGGAAAGAGAGGCCAATGGTCAAGGCACTTCTCAGAAAAGGTAATGTTAACTTTTATACATCCCCCAACTCTGTTTGTAATACCTCAATGAAGAGCTTAAAAGCACAGGATTGGAATGTAGCTGTTAGCATTTAGTACTCCTACGGAAATTTTAAATGTCAAACATTTTAGAAATGACCATGCTGCTTCCCACATACCATGGAGATCTGCGCTGGGCTGTGTCTGCTGGGGAGAAAGTTCTTGCCATCCTCCTTTCCCTGCAGTCCCAGAGGCTGCCTTGCACTGAGCTCACAGCTCTCCATATCCCAGACACAGACACTGCAAAAGCTTCTGGTTAAATATGGAATGTAAGTGGTTTTCATTGGTACTGATTCTGGGAGAAACTTTCTTGCGTGATTCTTTTTCATTTTTTCTCCAATATGTGTCCCAAGCCTCTTGGTGATGTGTTAGATGAAGCCACAGGACATAGATCCCAGGAGCAGGGAGGGATTTGAGAAGCTCCCAGTCAGTGCATTCTTCTCTGTCCTACTTCTTCACTTCGTGGTCTCAGGGCCACATGGGGCTGCGGTCATTAAAATAACACACTCCCTCCCAGCCACAGTTTTTCCATCTAAATGCCAGGGCACGTTCCCGGTATTATCCCTGTCAGCATTGCTGAGCATCTCCGTTGTATGGGTTCTGTGAATGAAAGTCAGACGACTTTTCTCTTGGTCTGTGTGTATTTATCTCAAAGGAGCTATGTAACATCATTACATGTATCAGGTTGTCATGACATCTTTAGCTAAATATTTTCGAGATTTTTGTTGTCTTGTTTCCTGCATGTAGACATACCTACATTACAGTAGCAGAGTATCAAATTCTTTTTTTTTTTTTTTTTTTTTTTTT
>VMDO01001885.1:0-187190 GCA_007922755.1 Pedetes capensis | reverse complement strand
GTTGATGGTCTGATCCACAGTCAGCACCTGGTCTTGTTTTGACATTTTGTACAGAGCTTTTCCATCGTCTCTTTCCACATATGTAGTCAATTTGATTCCTGTATGTTCCATCTGGTGAAGTCCATGTGTATAGTCTCTGTTTATGATGTTGAAAAAATGTATTTGCAATGAAAAGGTCATTGGTCTGACAAAATTCTATTATGTGATCTCCAGCTTCGTTTCTGTCACCAAGACCATATTTTCCAACTACTGAGCCGCCTTCTTTGTTTCCAACCTTTGCATTCCAGTCACCAGTGACTATCAGTATGTCTTGATTGCATGTTTGATCTATTTCAGATTGCAGAAGCTGATAGAAGTCTTCCCTTTCTTCATTTGTGGCCTTAGTGGTGGGTGCATAAATTTGAATAATAGTCATATTAACTGGCCTTCCTTGTAGGCGTATGGATATTATTCTATCACTGACAACATTGTATTTCAGGGCAGATCTTGAGATGTCTTTTTTGATGATGAATGCAACCCCATTTCTCTTTAGTTTATCATTCCCAGCATAGTAGACCATATGATTGTTTGACTCAAAATGGCCCATGCCAGTCCATTTGAGCTCACTGATGCCTAGAATGTCACTGTCTATGCGCTCCATTTCTCTTTTAACAATTTCTAATTTTCCTAGATTCATACTACGTACATTCCATGTTCCAATTATTAATGGATGTTTACAGTTGTTTCTCCTCATTTTGAGTGGTGCCACATCAGCAAGTTGAGCACCCTGGGGCTTTGCTCCACTTCCGTCATCACAGTAGACTCTACTTGGAGGAGGCAACTCTTCCCCAGTAGTCTTCTGAGTGCCTTCCAACCTGGGGGCCTCATTTTCCGGCACTATATCTGACAGTGTCTCTTTGCTATCCATAGGGTTTTCAATGGATAGTTGTTTCGGGAGTGGCTCGCCAGGTCCTACTCCCTTGTCTGTCTTAGTCTGGAAGCTCAGGTGAAAACCTGTCCACCATGGGTAACCTTGCTCATGTCCGAGGTTACAGTGGTAGAGCTCTCAGCCTCATCGCAACACACAAGCCCCCATAGTGCGGCAAACTGACAGACGTGTGGGGGTCAATTATATTAGAGGAGACAAATGCCTACTTGAAGAAATTCATATTGCATGTATATTTGTTTGAAAATTTCTTAAGAAAATATTCATGTATATCCTATAAAAAGCTATAAACAGTTTATTCCACTTCAATTTCTGTTCTCTCCTAAACTAATATACCGTAGAAATGATCAGGTATTATTGGTGTAGAAGAATTGTACCATGACAGTGGGCCCAAGTAGGATGTGTGCATGTGTAGTAATTGTGTCTGGGCTGTTCTGCTGCAGTCTCCTCACATGGTCCTGTACATAGACCAAAGCTCTGTGATATTACAATAAAAGTTTGTCTTCTCCCCCATGGTCAAGAAATCCTTGAGCCAAATATTCTTTTTATGAACTTCATTTTTCAAAAGAGTTCAGGAAATATTTTTTTCTAAACATGACCTGGCATGTAGTGTTGCAGAAACAAATTTATAAGCAGAGACAAGGCAAGTAGGTCATTCTGGAAACAAGGAGACCATTTTCTAAAGGAGCTGAGGATTCATTTAGTAAAGTGCATTAGTAGAATCACATAAAGAGGATTCTTCCCCAGACATGGGAAATGTTAATGTGAGATAGCTAATGCCCAGCTGCTTCTCAGAACCATCCTGTGTTAATGAACTAAAAGCTCTCCTTCCTCTGTTCGGTTAGCAAATATTTAATGAGTACCTGCTCTGACCTCACCAAACTGTTCTAGTGCTGGAGACAAAGGGATAACGTATCTGCCTTAATGGAATTTACATTCTAGTGGGGGAGACATGCAACAGAAAAGTGAAATATATGAAATATATACTGTGTTTGACAGTGATAAGTGGAAAAGAAAAATAAAGAGGAAAGACGGCTGTTTTTGTTTTTCTTCCTTTTTCTTCCTTTTTCTTTTTCTTTTTTTTTTTTTTTTACAGTGGAGAGTATAAATAAGGTTTATTAAAAGATAATGCACCACCAAGAAATAGTTACAGAGAAGACTAAGGCACCTGGAGAAACTCAGTTAAATCTGGAAAGGAACTTGAAAGAAACTGGGTTCCCTGGGTAAATCTGCAGAAGGGTATTTCTATTTCCCAGGGAAAGGTAAAGTCAAAGAAAACAGAAGTTTCTAGAGGGAAAAGTACCTTAGAGAGGCAGAGAACAGCAGGCCCAAGAGAAGGGAGAAGTGTACACGTGGTTGCTAGAGAAAGAAAAGAGCAAAGGGCAAGAAGCAAAGAGGAAGAAAGAAAAGAAGGAAAAGAGCGGGACAAGGGCTTTTAAAGGCTAGAGGAGAGGAGGGCATGGTACCTCTAAATTACATATAGGTTAGACAGCATGGGCCTCCCTGAAGGTGACTTTTGAGTAAGGGACTGAAGTAGATGGGGTGGTGACTATATCTCTGGGAGAAGCACTCTAGGCAGGGTGGATGGCAAGGGCAGAGGACCAATGTCCACTGACAGAGCTAATGCAGAACATGCAACTTGAGCCTAGTTTGCAGCTGCTGCCAGGATTCACACACATATTGTGAACTCACTAGGTGGGACTGCCAAGTGTGTTTGTGCGAAGATTTGAGAAGCTTGCTGGGAGTCCTTATCACAAGAAAACACAGAGACTGGAGCAGATGAGGCTGACCCAGGAACTAAGCCTGAACTGAAGGGGAGGAGCAACTCTGAGAACATCATGGTGACTGTCATTAGAGCTTATTTTCTGGCCTAGCTCCTTCAAATACTTAACACTGAGTGTTGTTATAAAAGGAGAAGATGTAAGTAAAACCAGTTATTTTTGAAAATCTGTCAAATATCTGTCACAAGAATGGATGCGCAGTTCAGTTCTTTCTCAGGTGAGAGCTGTAGGAGAAACTTACTCTCCCTGCTATAACAAGGGACATAAAGTATCATTAGAAAATCTACACCTCTAAGAATCATTCCTTCAGCTGTTGGAAGGCTCCAGAACAACAGAAGTAGAATGAGGCTTCACCTGAGAGCAAGGATCAGATTATAAATGTCTTGTGTCATAGCTAATTATTTAGATTGTTACCTTAAGAACATCGGGTAATGGAGACATGATCAGATTTGCCTTTTAGAAATATTAATTGGGTTTCCCAGTAGAAAATGGACTGGAGTGGATAAGAAAGGTGGCTGGAAAACCAGTTATAGGACTAAGCAAGTAATCTAGGGGGGGAGAAGAGAGGAGACTGGACTGGAGTAGAGGCAGTGAAGCTGCAGGAAAGTGATGGATCTCAGAGCACAGAGATGGTAGAAGCTATAGAATCTGATAAGTGAATCAGTTCGGGTGGTAGTAAGAGAAAAGGAGATGAGAAGGAAAATATCCAAGAATGTGATGTGAACACTTAGCTAGAAGAGCCTAAGAGAGTCAATGGAGGGTATGTGTGGACTCTTTATTCCTGCAGTGGTAGTAGTGGGGTAGAAGGGGTTTGTTGATTAATTTTTTTGGGGGGTATGATAGATCAGTGATTCTGTGAACATCCAGGTGGCAATGTCTAACAGGTAGCTGGTTATGTGGATTTTGAGCTGACTCTCTCTTCAGGCCTGAGGTCCTTGAATTTTAGACCTGACTATCCAAATGGCTAACAGAAGACTCCCTCCCCACAGGTGTGGCAAACTCAGGAAACCTCAAAGTGAAGCGATCCTCTCCATGCTACATTCTATCTCCTCATCCCTCTCTTTGCCACCACATCATTCATTCTTCCCCCTGGAAGGCACTGCCATCTTGCTTGGACTCATGCAATAATCTGCTCCACATTGCCTTCACTTCTGTATCCCTAGTGTTGTGGGAAAGCAATACCTGCACCCAGCTGGATGTGCACCAAGAACTTAGAAACAGGGAATTGGTTTATTTCAGAGAGACAGGCTCTGAAGACATCAGGTGATGGGTCCATGCTCAGACAATATGTAGTCAAATTTGACTGTAACTTGATTGAAGAAGAATGGAGGATTAGACAGCAAGGGGAGCTCAGAAAAATCAGTCAGAAAAGAAAATTCTGCTACTTGGAGGCTCAGGCAGGATGATTCTAAGTCTGGGGTTTTCCTGGGCAATATAATGAGACTCTGACAAAAAATAAAGAAATTAAAATAGAAAAAAAAAAAGAAAAAGAAAACTTGTGGTAGCATGTCTCCAGCATGTTGGTCCCTGGGGGTAAGAACATAAATCCCTGTCCATGTGATAAAGTACCCCTGTAAAAGGGAGGAGCACAGAGCTGAAACTTCTCGGCCCTCTTAACCCTAAGTTTACTCAAGTCACTTATGCTACTATTCATTGCTGGTCAAGCAACCTCCTGACTACAATTAAGTCTGCCATGCAGATCCTATAGGGAAAGAGGCACTAATAGCGAGGATGATTATTCTAGTGAACCGATAATAATGATCACTATTACAAATATTTAAACTAGTCCTCTAGTTTATGAGTGGGTGTTTCTGTCGATCTGTTAATGCATGCCAGGAGATCTGAGAAGCAGGTACATGCCTGGTATGCTAAGAAAGTCAACATCTGATACAAGGATTCTATTTATATTTCCCCTGTTATAAAAGAGATATGTGTTCACTATTTCTTTCTCTTTTCCAATTTATTTTTGTTTTGAAATCCACTCATCACTGCAAGCATCCAAAACCAACTACTACTGGGGATGCAGCTCAGTGGCAGAGCACTTTCCTAGCATGAGCTAGGCCCTGGGTTCCATCTCCAGTACCACAAACAACAGCAGCAGCAACAAAAAAGGACAAAAAGCAGCCACTCCACCCCAAGAAAACCCCAAGAAAACAACTATTAATTAGCAGGATGTTTCCTCTCCATTTATTTCCTATGGATATAGAAATTACATTTAGCAACTATTTCATTTTCTTTATTTTATAAAAATGGTCATCAGATTTATAATCCCAAATGATAAAATTCCTAATTGGTTATGTGGGAATGAGACTTGGCTGCTTCTCCTATGTAAAAAGACAAAACAACAAAAGAAATTAAAGCACACCTGAGTGAAGTTCAGTAGCAGAACTAATTTCTGCAATCTGCTCAGGAAAGAAGTTCTAGCCGGGCGCAGTGGCGCATGCCTGTAATCCCAGTGGCTTGGGAGGCAGAGGCAGGAGGATCGCAAGTTCAAGATCAGAGGCAGTCTGCATAATTTGGCGAGACCCTATCTCAATAAAAGTAAAAAAATGGGCTAGGGGTGCAGCTCAGTGGTAGAGCACTTGCAAAACATGCAAGCGCAAGGCCCTGGGTTCAAACCCCAGTACTGCAAACAACAACAACAACAAAAATAAATAAATAAATAAATAAATAAAACAGGTTCCTTGTTTTCAAGACTCTTCCAAGACTTATAAAAATGAGCAACAATCCAATAGAACTTTTGTGGTAGCCAAAGGCTAACCTCCAGGAACCATAATTACCCAACGAGATATATGCTAGACATTTTCCTTTTAAGCTCAGATTCATGTCACTGCCAAGATATACAATAAGTATGTGTCTACATGTATACACACATGGTGATTTTCTAATTCTTACATTTTCTTCTACATTTATTATCTAGTTTCTTTATATACAGAACTCTGTCACCAACTATTTGGTTATGTCGAAATATGAATCATAGAAAAGACTCAGAATAAATGTTTGATTCTTTCCTTCCTCAAATTCAAGAGTAGTAAGTTGGACCCCTGAAGTGTTGCTAAGAGCTCAGTAAATGAGAACCAATTTGGTTTGCAAGCTTTTGAGCTTCTTATTATAATATAAACAAACACAACAACCCAAAGTTCCATAGCTTGCCTGCCTGCCTTCCTCTCTTCCTCCTCCATCTTTTTCTCCCTCCTTCCCTCCCTCCATCTCCCTCCTGTCCTTTCCCACTACTCCCTCCCCACTGAGCTGCACCCCCAACCCCTTTTTAATTCTATTTTGAAACAAGTCTCACTAAGTTGCACAGGCTGCCTCTAACCTCAAATCTGTTATCTCCCTGCCACAGCCTTCTGAGTTGCTAGGATTATAGGTATGCATCATGGCACCTGGCTTCACAGTCTTACTTTCTTTAACCCAAACTCACAGTCACAAGCAGCTGAGGTTGATACACCTGGGAACCTTACCTCATTCTCTGACGAACTTGCAGATAGGAGCACCTCTTGGGCATCAAAAAACTCAGACACAGACTCTGACATGGAGAGGCGGCTCTCATTGGCTACTTGTTGTGACAGGGGGAGACTAACGTGGATTTGCTCACCAGCCTACAGAAAAGAGAAGCCTATGATATACCTGCGGGGTTTTTCCCTGTTAGCAGCTATTTATTCAAATTAGTAAGATTTCTAGAGAAATACACACTGTGTTAAAGACTGATAAATAATTTTCACTTGCTACTAAGTAAGATTCCCAAAGTCTAAAGACTCCAAAAAGCATAGCTAAAAGATGTTGGTACTATGACTTGATCTTAAATCTGTGCTCAATTGATATTAAATGGAATTTGACAGGTTAAGCCGCTATTAATAATCTGAATTGATTGTACAGACAAATTCACTATCTTCTTCTTAGGCCTGTCTTTATTAGTCATATTCTAACCAGTATATTAAACCTCAAAAAGTTTTTACAGAAAATACTAGAGACATGCTAAGAAAATGATGTATGAGTCTTAACTTTTGAGATAAAATATATGAAAATCATTTTACAATTAGATTATGATTTTAACCCATGAAACATGACTGAAGTATTGAATCTTATTTCAAATAAAAAATTGTATTTTTATTCACTAACTGATAAATAATTGTTTTCAAGGAAACAAGTTTTAATTAGAAAAGTATGTAAGGATATATGCAATATACATAATCTATTATGCAACTCAGATTGAAAAGAAGATTCCAATAGAAGATTATTAAATAATTTTTGAGTGATAAATTTTAGGTACTTCTATATTCTGAGCAGTTCAGTCAGGGGGCCCTGGAGATGAATGGACACAGGGTGGGCAACTTCAATCAAAGATGAGATGCCTTGGAATAACATTTCCTAAGCATTTAGATGGTAGACCCCTTGTACTTGGAGACTTCTAGTAAAATGTATGTCTGTGGTGCAAATGTCATCTTAGTATTAGTTAAAACTCGCACATTGTTATGTACACCACAGTGTATAAAGCTCTAATATTACTGTTGAAAAGAGTAAGTTCTTGTGGCCATAAAATAATTTTACAAATAATTATAAACAGAATCATACACTTAGGTTTAGACTAAATTCTGAATGTTTTCCTATTCTCTTGCCATTACTTCAATCTGCAAAATGAATAATAGCACCTACCTTAGAGAATTATTGAAAGTGCCAACTGAGTAAACACATGCAGAGTGGTTAGCATTATACCTGGTGCACAGTAAGCACCTGTTCCCCACTTTTTTTTTTCCAGTATTGGCAGGTTGAACCCAGGGCCTGACACATGTTAGGCAAGTGCTCTATCACTGAGATGCACTCCCAGATCCCTTTTTAAATTTTTTTGAGACAAGGTCTTGCTTAGTTGCACAGGCTGCATCTGGCCTTGAATCTGTGATCCTCCTGCCTCTGCTTCCCACATTGTTGGGATTATAGGCATGTGCCAGAGCCCGGCTTACTGATTTTTTTCCTTAATGTGCTGGGATCAAACCCAGTGCCTTGCACATGCTAGACAAGTCACCTGCCACTGAGCTACACCCTCAGCCCTTTAGCTACTAGTTGTCATCATTATCATCAGTAGGAACTGTAGCAGCACAATAGTGTTATCTTAGGAAGACTGGGTGACTTATCTCCTGATATACCTCTTTCCATATAAACTTCAAGAAAACTTTTATTTAGCAACTTCTCGGCCCCATTTTTTTTTTTTAATTCCGTTGGCCATTTGATGATAATGAGTAGTTTTTTTTTCCCCCTTTCTTTCTTTTTGAGACAGGGTCTCACTGTGTAGCCCAGGCTGGCCTGGAACTTGCTATGTAGCCCAGGCTGGCCTCCTGCCTCAGCCTCCTGAGTGCTGGGATTACAGGCGTGCATCACTATGCTCAGCTTCATAACAGACATTTTATATTAAGAATGAGACACAGAAAATTAACCTGAAGTGGATATATAAATTAAATATTTGGTGGCATCTGGTAAACACAAGAATAAATAAAAAAAGATACTGATCTACCAAGAATAAATGATGTCAAGCTCCTGTATATCTTATACTCTAAAGAACAGTAAACTGTCAGCAACACAAGTGTTTACGGCAGGAATCTTATTAACAGTGAAAGAACTGTATAAAATAATAACAAATATGCAGCAAATTTCAATGCCATAAAACAGGTACTCTACATTCATTAAAAACGAGTCTTACCTCATCGGGGCTAGATATAATATTTACACTGACAACCTGATCACAAATAATAGACTCTGAATGTATTCTGTTCAGCCGACTCCTTAGTTCAGCATTCTGGTTAAGTGCCTTAAAATAATAAAAACTGCAGTTGTAATTGCAAATTAATAAGCAAGCATAAGACAAAGCAAGTATATAAGTACAACTTAGACAACAAAGGCAGTGATGTTCTTAGCTTTGACTTTTGGGATTATCATGAGCCAGATCATATCATCAAGAAGGAAATAAATGTCTCAGAATTAAGGCATCTATATTTTGTAATATAAGATCACTACCTAAGTATGTTAGTTAGCTAAAAGAATTAATGGATTTCATAAAAATGATACATGGCATTCTCTCACCCATGGAGTCAGGCCCATTATATCCAAGCCGAGTCTACCACCACATATATATTACCTTTTGTAGCTTGGGATGAAAACTATTGATTCTTTAATTTTTATGTTCTATTTTCTCAAGTTTCAGAGTCATTTCAAAGCCAGGTAGTTATTTTTAAAATTATTTGGAAATGGGATGAATAATGAACTGGTTTTACTGTAGAGAATTATATTCTAGTCAGATTAAAGAAAATAGCTGTATGTTTATTTTTTCTAGGAGCACACAATTGATACATGTGATGGTGCAGTAAAACTTGAGTGTAAACCAAAAAGTACTTTCAGAGAACAGTATAGACAGTGACAACCATAATAAAGGCCCTAATACCAGTAATAAACTAACTCCAACTTAGCTGCATCACACTACTTTCAACACATCACAGGTTACCATCAGTAAAACATCGCTGGCTGTAACACTGCTTGGCAGACGCAGTAACTTCATTTATTATAATAACAGAAGAGCTTTACATAAGCATGGCCTCCCTTCCAGATCCCTGTGGACCAAAGTCCAGTGAATCCTCTGGGGATGAACATCACAGTGGCCCAGTGATATAGCTTGATTTGATGTGGCTATCAAGCCTCAAGTAACACTTGTATGAGGACAAGACCCAGTGAAAGGATGGACAATTCCTTTCCTTCCCATCAAAATAACTGGTTAGAAAGAGATGGCTGTTTTAAAGTAGAGGATAAATGTTGGGGCTTATGAAAGAGGGCATCTGCCCCAAGGAATATGCATTCTGCTTCGTTCAAAGACAATGAATGTGGTGAACTTGTACAAATATAATATCACAGTTATAACTGTACCCTATTAAGACACCCAGGCTGAACAGAAAGGATCAAAACTCTATGCTGGCACTGAGCAGCACATACTTCTTGAGCACAGAGCAAGAACTGCCTCTTCTCTCCTCTCTCCAGCCTGGTTTCTACATTTTCCCTCTCTTCAACCCAGGTTTTGTGTTCTGATGACAGAATTGTTCACTTGTAGCTCTGGACTTTTATTTAAAGCCTTCAGAACCACTTTGTAAAATATGTCAGTTAACACACTTGATTTGGTGTGTCAAGTCTTGATGGGATAAATGTGGATGAAGATATAACACCCATGACATTTAGGTATGAGAGGAAATATGTTCCTGGTTATCTGAGAAACAATGGGTGTGTCAGAAACTTACAAAATAAACCGTATGCATCAAAGAAAAAATCCTAATAAATATCATCTCATCCTGCAAAAGTACTCAGGATTGTTTTTCTTGGAGCAAAATCTCAAACACTTAAAATTTGGGGGAAAAAAAAACCCACTGCATTAATCTCCTTTGTGACTACTATAAACAAGTTCATTTGTCTTTATTTTTCTGCCTGCAAGTAATATGCAAAGTTGTCTTCTTGTTGTTGTTAGATGTTGTGGAGTTGGGTCTTACTCATAACAACCCTATGTACAAGAGAACAAAACACTCCCATTTCTGTGCCAGGCACATGATCTTTTTTTATGTTTAAGCCCACTGGTTCAGCCACTGTGCACTGTGTCAATCCATCTAGTTGAGTGTCTTTCTGATTTTTCATTGACCTGACACTCTCCCAAACATGATGTCCTGCTCCAGGGTTGAAACCAGATTTATTTTGCCACCATGTAAATGGGAGGCTTCATGGCAAGCTGTGTGATGGGCTTACTTGCAGAATCACAGCCTTGACCTGAAGGTTTTAGACAAACCCCAACTGATAGTTCCTCCAAAATGACTAGATCATCTGTTGCCACTGGAACAATGTTACTGAAACAGACCCAGAGAATTTCAAGGGCAAGGGTAAGTAATGTTTTTCTTCAGGGTGGGAATGTTAAATACAAGTTTGCCATTTATAAAGAAAGTTGTAGAATTATTTGTTCTGGGTATTTAAAAATATTAAATTCTCATTCAAGATCTCCCTTATCCAATCTTCATTAAATGTAATCCTGCCTATAAGTATGTGTGAAAAGCACACAAGATAACCTCTAGCATTAATAAATAGGAAAATGTTTCCTTATTCCTTGGATATGATGTGAAAAATAAAAAATTCCTGCCCTGTAAGTCAAAAGATGGGCTGGGATTTAGCTCAGTTGGTAGAGCGCTGCGCTGAAGTCTCTGAGATCCCAAGTTCAATTCCCAGCACCGCAAAAAAAAAAAAAAAAAAAAAAAGTGGGAGAAGGGCCTGGCAATCTGCTCCCACCCAAGGCAATCCCAAAACAGCCATTGAAAACCCTATGAGGGTCACTATGAGTCGGATACCGACTCGACTCGAGGCACCTAACAACAACAACAACAAGTCAAAAGATAAGATTTTCACAACAACAACAAGTTAAAAGATAAGATTTTCTTGATTTCAAAGTTAAGTGGTCTTCTTGACTTAGATACTTAGCCCTTGCTAGGCCTGAATATATTCATTCCTTTTTCTTTTTTTCTTTTTATCGGTACCGGAGGTTGAACCTAGGGCCTTACATATGCTTTGCAAGCACCCTAACCACTGAGCTGTATCCTTAGACTATTTTTTACTTTTTATTTTGAGATAGGGTCTAAGTTACACAGGTCGTCTCATCTCATATTTGTGATCCTCCTGCCTCTACCTCCCACTTGCTGAGATTATAGGCATGTGCCACCATACTCAGCCCTTCATTACTCTTCTTCCTCCCCTTTTTTCTTTCTTCTTCCTTCTTTCCTTTTATCCTTTCCCTCCCTCCCTTCCTTCCTCCTCCTCTTCTGCCTTCTTCTTCTTTAAAATTTTTCTTATATTCTGAGCCTCACTATGTAGCCCACGCTGACCTAGAACTTGCGATTCTCCTGCCTCTGCCTCCTGAGTACCTAGAATTACATTTATGACATCCTGCTATGGGCTTTGATATCTTTATATAAAAAACAAGGCCTTTAAAGTTTGTTTCAAATTTGATTGAAACACTATCAGAATCTTGCAAAGTGCTTCTTGGTTATCATTATGAAGGACAATTATGATTCCAGGATAGTGTAAAAGTAATTCTGGTTTGGGGCATTTTCTGATGATGCCATTATGATGAGCAGAAGTTTTCTGTATTACCAGGGGTTCATCCTAAATATCTGGCTTTCAATTTGGGAAAACAATAAAGACATTTTTACATTATTTGCAGTTTATTCTGACATTCACTGGATGGCCTGGATCGAGACTTTTTAGACCTATGTCCTTCATTAATTCTCTTATTGTTAAAACCCTATTCTCTACTCAGTTTGGTGGTAAATAAGTAGCATGGGTATAAAAGAGAGAAATGTTGGCTAAAGTGTTTGTTATTGAGATGGGAAACAATAGAAATATTTTTATTTCTTATTTTTTTGCATTTTAATTTTTTTTAACTTCAAAAGTAATTTTTTAGAAATTATTGCTAATACTTAAATCCAAAGACCTGTCATTGTTTACCATGACTAGTAATGAATTATAATCTATTGCCAAAATATGAATACACCTAAATACCCAGGGTTTCGTTGTATTTTTAAATAAATGGCAGTGCATTTTACTAGTTTTCATTTTACTCATTTTCAGAGTTCAGACAAAGGTAGAAGACTTAATTCTACTTCTATTTCAAAGATGTTACACGTGTGGAATTCAAAGCTACACATTTAAAAGGAACAATTTTATCAATAATATATATGCAGTGGTAGAAAAAAAGTTGTTATTACATAGCACAAAAAGCATGGAAATAAAAAACTCCAACTTCGAAGGCTCAGTGGTGGAAAGTGTAAGCTGGCAATCGAGCATGCAACGGCCTGCTTCTGCATGGCTTACCCGGCTGGCTCCTCCTTTTCCCTTGGTCACACAGACAGTTTTTGAAGTTTGCTACAGCTAAGTGCCACGAGCTTTGTAATAACAGTGTTCTCTGGTAGTACTCAGCAGTATAATTAGTACTTCCCTTTCTCAAACTCAACTATTTTCTCTCTACTGATATCATGGAAATCCTGGGGATACTGAAGACTATGAGTATTGTAAGGAAAATGACACTATTACTGATAATCAATATGAAAGAGCCCCAGATGTGGCAGAAATAATGGAAGGAATGTACACAAGGAGAGTGAACAGTGGTGAAGCAAGGAAAAGGAGGCAGATCACCAGCCACTAAGCAAGAAAAGCAATAGAGACCTGTCAGTAATGGCAGAACTGTACTAATGGCCCACAGGACCAAAGCCCAGGATGGAGAAAGCACTTTGAAGCTAGGACTATGCTGCGTCTAGAGTTTTCACTCAGCACGTTTTATACATATGCTCAATGCTTACTCAGTAAGTTCAGACTGCACTAAAAACTCCACAAAGCCTAACGTCCCTCAAGCCTGCAGCTGTACCACTGTGGCTTCAGATCCTGTCAGACCTCAGAAGCTATGCAGGGTCAGGCCTGGTTAGTACTTGGATGGGAGACCTCTTGGGAACACCAGGTGCTATAGGCTTGGGAAAAGGACCAGGCAACCCCCTCCCAAAAATCAATCTGCCATTGAAAACCCTATGAACAGCAGAGAAGAACTGACAATAGTGTTTTACCTGTTGTTCATAGGGTCACTGTGAGTCGGACACCAACTCGATGACACCTAACAACAACAACAATGTCCCTCATACACATCCAAGTCTAACAGGCAAGAAACATAGAATTCCTTCTCCATCTATAAAAGAAGTTTTGGAGTTTTGGAGTTCCAATCCAAAATCAATTACCTAACTCCCTACTTCTGTAACCATTAACCCTAACAGACAATGGGTAAGACTTTTCCTTAGACTAGGTGAGACATTGTCATAAACATTTTATGAAATGAAACTATGGGTTCTGGGAAGGAAATGTAGCTGTGTGATGGCTAGAGAAGAGTCTAAGACACATTGCAAGACTGAATCATCATAAAAGGGAACCCTCTGGATAAAGGTAAAGCTGATTTGAAAGCAAGAACATTAATACAAAACTGTCAAAAACTAAATTCTGGGTATCTATTAAAAATCACTTTTTCAATTAAAAATATTACTATATTTGGGAAATGCAAAAAAAAAAAGAGAGAAAATATTTTTAAAAATTTACACCTTACTACCCAACTATTAGTTGTTCTGTTGTTAGATGTCATTGAGTCGTGTCCAACTCAGGGTTTTCAATAGCTGATTGTTTTTTGGGATTGCCTTGGAAGTGGATTGCCACATCCCTCTCCCATTTTTGCAGTGCAGGGAATTGAACCCTGGACCTCAGAGACTGCAGAGCAGCACTCTACCACCTGAGCTAAATTCCAGCCCTCAACTATTAGTAATTTGTCTATTTCTTTCCAGCTTTCCTATACTAGTTTTTCATATTGTTTAGGGGGGACCTTATTCTTTGCACATAAACATTTATTTTATGTTGCAAACTCTTCATAAACATGATTTTGATAATTGCATAATAAGCAATGATTTCCTATTATTGGGTAATAGTGTGGTTACTGATTTTTATAAGAATAAATATGTCATTAACACTTCTGGGCATAATATTTTCTATATTCAGCATTACTTCCTTAGACCAGTCATCTCAGCATGGACCTAACAGGACAATGGGTAAAAACTTTATAAGCCTTTATGCCAAATTATGCATAAAACAAATGATAGCTTAAAAATAATGTGAAGGAGTCTATGAAAAATATCTTCAAGCCAGGTAGAGTGGCACATGTCTGTAACCCCAGCGACTAGGGAGGCAGAGGCAGGAGCATTGCAAGATCAAGACCAGAGGCAGTCTTCGTAATTTAGTGAGACCCTGTCTCAAAAAGTAAAATAATAGGTTGGGGTTGCAGCTCAGTGGTACAGCACTTGCAAAGCATGCAAGCCTGAGGCCCTGGGTTGAACCCCCAGTACCGAAGAAAAAAAAAAAAAAAGAAAAATATCTTCATACACGCCAAACTTGGCCAATTCTCAGGGAATTGTGAGATTCAGAAACAAATACATACATTTGGAACTTTTGTCCAATCACAGAATATTTATTTGGAGAGTGTGAAATGTTGTAGAAGAAGGATGACAGATATTACAATTGAAAATTTAAATTATGTTACTATACACCTTAAGGCAATTTTTTGCTTATGTTCTCATACTTATATATTTCATTGATTCTCAGATGTACATTTCCCTCTACAACAAGCATCTCAGAAGCACTCTGTCAGTTCAATTGACAGTAATTTTTTTCTTTCTTGGTAATTCAGAAAATAACAATTGGTGGCATGTTGATTTAATGATATACAGTAATTCTAGTTGCAATAGAGGGCTCATATTCAGCTACTCAC
This sequence comes from Pedetes capensis, assembly GCA_007922755.1. NCBI lineage: Eukaryota > Metazoa > Chordata > Mammalia > Rodentia > Pedetidae > Pedetes > Pedetes capensis. The sequence goes on along the minus strand of VMDO01001885.1, from coordinate 172,126 downwards.
ACTTATACAGACTCCATCTGCAGTATATTCAGCACAAGCTGTGCACAATTTCTGGGGCCAGAAGTCAAGCTAGTAACAGTGAGAGAGCAAACATACTGAAGAGAGATTGAGGCCCGAATATTTCATTATTATGGTAATGGGGAATGTCAATGTTACCTCAGTCTTGTTACATACCATTTGATTTTGGTGTTGAGGGTAAACAGGACATGAAATAACAGCTGATGTGAAATAAGGTCATCTATAAGGGATAGATGCCACATAAGATGTCCTGTCCTACAAGCTTGAGTTCAATACCTATGCTATCTCAGCTGTGAAGTAAAAAAAAAAAAAAAAAAGAATTACGTTGTACTTGTGTACATATACATCAGGGAAACACTACCACTACTACTTTAGAAGAACTCATTTGGCTGTCCAGGCTTGAATGTTGTTACTTGCTCAATGCAGGTAACAATTTGTGCTGAGCATGTAGTGAAGACAGGATGGGATTTAGCTTAGTTGGTAGAGGGCTACTCTGCAGTCTCTGAGGTCCTGAGTTCAATTCCCAGCACTGCAAAATGCGAGAAGGACCTGGTAATCCATTCCCAAGGCAATCCCGAAACAGTCAGCCATTGAAAACCCTATGAGGGTTGCTATGAGTCGGACTCGACTCGATGGCACCTAATAACAACAACAGAATGCTAATTTCATTTCTTTTATATCCTATGTGCTTACTAAAAGGATGGAATTTGCTGAGATGATACATACTTCAAAGCCTCATTGAAAAGCAGCATTTTAACCATTAAACATATAAAACAGGATTTACGTCAAATAAAATATAAAATTTAAAATGTTAGACTATTTAAGGTATTGAAATACCATCTCCTTCCTTCATCCTCTCTCTGGAGAGGGGGGCCTGGTCATGAGGAAATATCTGGGGGCTTAAATAATGACACTTGAATGTGACCCAAAGGTGTCTTTTGTTGTTGCAGTTAGGTGCTGTCAAGTCGGTGTCCAACTCATAGTGCCTATGTACAACAGGCGAAACACTATTGTCAGTGCTTCTCTGTTATTCATAGGATTTTCAATGGCTGATTGTTTTTTAGGAGTGGGTTGCCAAGTCCTTCTCCCAAGCCTATAGCACCTGGTGTTCCCAGGTGGTGTCCCATCCAAGTAACTAACCAGGTCTGACTGTGTTTAGCTTCTGAGATCTGATGGGATCTGAAGCCACAGTGGTATGGCTGCAGGTAAGGTATCTGTAGACTGCGTAAAATTACACTATAATGTGAAGCTATACTCACAGCATGGAGAATAATTGTCTTAATGTACTCAAGCTATTTAGTACTTGTTCAACCTTAAGTGCTATACAAAAGAAGGGACTGTGCAAAAAGAATTGGCCAATGCAGGACAGCTGCAGCAGTTAATTGTTTCTCATCTTCATTATCTCCTTATCTGTTGGCTCCTTCCCCTGATGATATAAACATGCTGAGATGACTGCCAAACTCTAGGGTGGATATTCAGGCCATATATCGTTTGCCTCTAAATCAGCTGCTAGTAACCTTTTCCTCTTGACACTATCAAAACTACCCTTGATCTCAATGATCTCTGTGGCTGCTTCTCCTGGATCTCCATCCTGGGAATCCTCTTTTTTAGTCTGTCTTTAAAATATTAACGCACTCTACAGTAGCACAAGTACCAATGAACCTCTTTTATTCTGTCTGAAAATACAGTTCATCAATACCTATGACTTCACTGAGGTTCTGGGGTTTCAACATCTTTCTATCCTCCTTAGCTCTAAACCTGTATGTCCAATTGCTAGCTGGATGTTTCTCAGACACTTCAATCTCCACAGATCTTTCACTGTAAACCTCTGACAAACCAATTCCTCTTGAGTTCCATCTCTTGAGGGAATGAACTATCATATACTCAGTTATCCACATAAAAAAACCTGGGCTTGACTCTCTTCTTGTCCCTCTTTTAACATTCAGCTGACCTCCAAACCACAGTGATTTTCCTTCTGAGCTCTCTGAAACCCCTTGCCCTCCTCTACCCAAGATGGCATCTCTTCAGTTCAGGAATATTACCTCAAGTATCATAAAACATTCCTGAATTATCCTGACTAATAAGAGTCAGCTCAACTCTTTTTGCCTTAACTTCATCTACTCTGCATGTCATACCTGACTAATCTTTCTAATATATAGAAATATGCAAAATTATTTCCCATTTCTGGTATCATCATTTACCAGTTAAAATTCTTTAAGCCCTCCCATCACTGAGAATAATCTAAACTCCTTTGAGTGGTCCCCCAATGGGCTCCCTCCCCGCTACTTAGCTAGATACTTACAGGGTAACTTCCTTGTTTTTTTTTTTCCCCCTTTTGTGGTACTGGGGTTGAACCCAGGTCTTCGCACTTGCATGCTTTGCAAGTGCTGGACAACTGAGCTGCACCCCCAGCCCATTTTTTTTTTTACTTTTTGGGGATAGGGTCTTGCCAAATTACGCAGATTGCCTCTGATCTCGAACTTGCAATCCTCCTGCCTCTGCCTCCCAAGCCACTGGAATTACAGGCGTGCACCACTGCACCTGGCGTAACTTCCTTGTTAACCCCATTCTCTAGACTTTTCCTCAGTGTTTCAACCTCCTCCGTGTTCCTGTCATTAGACAGGAGTAAACTGCTGGTAAACTTGAGTAAGCAAAAACTGTGGCAATTTCCAAAACAGAGTCCAACCTTAGAAATGATGAGAAAACATGGCCAGTGAGGGACTGACTGGCTCAGCTGGAAGATACGGATGGACATAGTGCATGAACACAGACAAATGTGTGGTAATACACAATCGCAAGCACTGGATTATCTAGTGGATAAGGTGCAAAAGTCTATATATTCCCAAATTATTTTTACATCTTTTGAGCCTTTTGGTTAGAAAAAAAATCTAAATACAACAAACAAAAACTAAACAACCCAACAAAAATCTATTGAGCCACTGACTTTTAGATGAAATGTTTTCACAAGAGCAGGAAATATTTTAACCCAAAACATGCAGAACTGAGATAATTTTGCTTTATTTTATTTTACTGTGCTAGCATCAGGTCCTTCCCCATCTACTCAGCTCCTGTTTACTCAGGGCATCTGATCTGTGGCTCTGCTCTCAGCTCAGAGATCTCTCATTCTCTTCAACAATCGGAACCCTGGAAACCTGTACCACCAAGCACTGCTGTGAATGGTAGAGGGTGGTTCATTTAACTATTTCTGGGGTGAGTACTGATCATCTCAGTTATTGGACTATGAGTTTCCTGGGAACCAGGTGCATGGTGGTCTATAGCTTGCACAATACCTACTGTCCACTGGCAGACAGCTGAATGAATAAACAAATGAACACATGATTAGCTCTTCCTAGTCATTTCTAGTTTTACTACAACCCCTAACCCAGATCTCTAGACCATTCTTTGTCTTACCAAGAAGCAAGAAAAAGCAAGCAAGCAGCAAGCAAGAGACAAGTCTGATTTTCTTAGTATAAGCTTGATTTATAATATCAAGCTTCCATGATTAAACACACTCTAAGGAAACACTGCAACATTTAGGGGACCAAGAATGTATTTCTTGTGTTTACAAATGACATTTACACATTTACTTGACTATTATTTTGATCTTTCTGATTCATGATACTTTAGAATAACGATTTGGCAGACAAGTCAGTGTCAACTGAGCATTCAACAGGCATGTGACATGAGAGGAGTGCAGGGAGAACCTCTGAAGGGTTCTCATGAATAAAGCCCACTGCAGGCTGGCAGGACAGGTGCTGTGGTGATGCGCATGCTCCTGAGGCCCTGGGTTAGCACCGGAAGTGGCATATGCACCTCAGCTGACAGTGTTTCATGGTGACTTCGGGGGGGAGGGGGGTGACCCACACAGAGGCCCTCCACAACATGAAACTCAACACTGCAAATTTGCTGACAGTTCAGGTACATAAAACACGGGGCAAAAGTTCACATCCGGTTTTTAGAGACTGAGGGAAACTATTCAAGCAGTATCTGATCCACATAGAGAACCACTTACCCAAGATTTGCTTGCTCCTTCACTCTGGTCCAAGGCACCAGGAAGTGAACAATATTTTATATAAACACCGAGTTCTCTCACAAAGTCACATAACAACATTGAATTCTCAGGGGAATTAAAATAAGTGCAGTTAAGGACTAACTGAGGAAAACATTTATTTCAGAGGAAGTGCTCAGTGGAAAAAGGCATTAGCATAGTTTTAAACAATTTGCATTAGAGACCTCAACTTTGAGATACACAGGGATTTGATTAGTATTAGTAAGATCAACTATATAATACATATTGAAATATAAAAGTCTAGCTTCAGGGAGTATAACTTAGATATAAAGGAAATTTCAAAAGTGCAAGAAAGAACCGAAATGGATTTATAGCAATTAGTAATTTTCAACAAATTAAAATCCAAGTGGAAAAATATTGTATGTGGAAGATCTTGTAGATTTTGTTCTATTTATTATTGAACTGAGGATATTTCAGGATATACTTCAGACGTATAAATCATGTATAAATGCCTGGCTCTTTTTTAAAATGAAGGGGATGCTTTATAAATGATCCTAGGAAATAAGTGCCTGCAGCAGTAGCCCTGTGGCATCCGATCCCGTCAGATCTCGGAAGCTAAGCAGGGTCGGGCCTGGTTAGTACCTGGATGGGACACCGCCTGGGAACCCCAGGTGCTGCAAGCTTGGGAGAAGGATCTGGAAACCCCCTCCCCAAAATCAGTCTGCCATTGAAAACCCTATGAACAGCAGAGAAGCACTGACAATAGTGTTTCCCCTGTTGTACAGAGGGTCGCTATGAGTCGGATACCGACTCGACGGCACCTAACAACAACAACAACAACAACAGGAATTAAGTATTCAATTAGGCAAAAAACAACTATATGAGTGCAAGCAAGTTTGATTTATATTCACTTTTACTTTGACATTTTGGGGAAGAAAAATAATAAAATTTGACACCAACAGTGCAAGGTCTTGGGAGGATATCGGAGGACTGTGCTGCCCTCAGGACTGACAGCCTCCACCCCAATCTTCTGCCCATCATGAAAACACACACTCTCACTTACCTGAGACAGTGACTGTCGGAGCCGGGCCATTTGTGTGCTATGACCTTTATTGTGATCCTGCTCAGAAACCATCTGCTTCAGCTTCTCTTTCTCTATAGCTATGCTATTAAAGGCAGACTTCAAAAGAGAATGCACTGGGTGGTGAGAAAAATGAGAAACAAGTATTAAATGTATCTAGAAAGAACATAGAAACTGGTAACTTCTAAGGACTTTACCTCACACCTAGGCATTTTCTGGAAAGGCTATGTTTTACTCTAACTAAAAAATCAGCCTTAAAACACCATCTATCAAAATAGCCATACTCAGAACAAAAAAAGCAATTATAAGTAATTAGGGTGAAAATTTTCAGTATTTCATACCAGATGAGTCAACCAAGATTTGGAAGCAGCATATAAAATATCAATATCAATTCTAAATATTAATACTTAGACATTAATTTATAATTCCTAGAAGGAAAAGAAAACATATTTTACTTGTCATATTTGATGATAATATTTTAAGCAGTTGTGTAGCATAAGGTGTCATGCAAATCATTTAAAGTTATTAAAATATTATTACCCTTAAGTAGGCACCTAAAAGAGCATTTTATGAGTCCTGTCAACATAAAACAGGCAGTTGATGTAGAAGTTCTGATGAGCTCCTTTGGAGAAAGAAATGATTTGGCTTTGCATTGCTTTCTCATCCAGGAATATCTTGATGTCAAAAGTGATTGGATTTAAAAGCAATAAGAAAAATGACACCTTTCCCCTTGTACCTCACATATCTAGCAATGTCTATTGGTAAAATCTGAGGCAATCTTTCTTTCTGAATTACAAAAAAGTTAAATTTCTAATTCTTATTTTTATAGCAATGGAGTTTCTGTAGTAAGTGAAGTCTTCTAAAATAGGTATTTACTTATTTGAAAAAGGTTATTTTTAATAGTGGAAAAATTTAGCATGAAACACAAGTGGCCTGAATTCAAGAGGGAAAATGGTAGGATCCCAAGGGATTTGCAAACTATTGATTATGTGCTATAATCTGTCATCAATGTAAAGGTAATAACTTGACAGCTGGAATGTATTAACCCTGCTGGTGGCTTTAAAGTAGACTTCTCACTTGCTTTAAAACTTAATAATGCTTTCCAAAGAGTTTATTCAACAATCATGGAAAAGCCTTTTTCCCTTCCTAGCATAGAGGATTTCAACAGAGGCTTTAAAACACTCTTGACATTTGGATTTGCTGAGTGTAATGATTGTAACCAAGTACACAAAGCTTTCCTGGGGCCCCTTCAAATTAGCCCATCTCCCTTTAGCAGCTGTGCTAAGCTCATACACTCAGCTCCCAGGGTTAGAGTCTCATTCTACCTTCTGCTACTCTACCCCAGGAGTAAAAGTTACTATGAATCTTTGCTGTTATAGTAAGGAATGTTATTGCTCTACTCTAAAAATATAATTAGCATCCAGTTAGAAAGTGCATTGAAAGTGCACTTACTAGGAGTAAAAAAGGCAGGTAAGAGAGAGTTGGCCTTACAGAATTTCAGTTGACAAATCTATTTTAAAAAGGGGTAAACATGACTTGTTAATTATTTTAGTACTATGGAGTTAAAGAAATATCTGGCTGGTCATGTAGCTCAGTACAGTGCTTGCCTAACATGCATGAGGGTCTGGGTTCCATCCCCAGCAGTAAAAAAACGAAAAACAAAAACAAAAACAAAAACAAAACAACTTCCCTCCAAAAAAGCCCAAGAAATATATCATTAATCTATTATCTGATTGTCTCTCACTTCCTGATATCTGAAATTTAAAGAGTATTTCAATAAGAGGAGGGCTACTTTGGACGCCAAGGCTCTTGCTAAATACCATAGCACATCTTTGGTGATGGTGTGAGATTATAAATTTTCATTAAGTTCAACATTTCTAGAAATGTACTTAGTTTATACATCTGCTTTACCTGAGCCAATAAGCTCTTAAGTATTAGTGGGGATACATGATATTTTCCATTTAACACATATTTTCAATAATATTTTATAATTTATTACCAGTAGCCCCATGGGAAATAAATGATTAATTTTCAATAGGGTGTTAGTGACTGAAACAACACAATGTATATTTCTTTCAGGATATTTTAAACAGTACCTGAAAAGGTACTTCTTAAATCAAAAGACGAATGTTAGCAGCTGGAAGCTAAATATGATAGTAAGGGGGCCAGAGAATCTGGGATCCAGAGCTCCTATTGTTAAACACAGACAGGACTGCTCAGTCCATCCACATCCTACTCTCCTGCTGTTTAGTTATAATACCCATTCTCTGTAGCTGATGACAACCATTTAGCTCATACAATAAGCCTTACTGAAATTTTAATATAAAAAGGAGACTCAAGGTTGTGGCTGATTTCCCATATCCTGAAATTTGAATTGTCTTATGATGCTTTGACCAGCAGAATCCAGTGGAAGTGTCCATGTGCCATTTCTAGAGCTGGCCTTGAAGGAGACTAGCAGCTTCCTCTTCTCATGTCTTGGAGCCCTAAACTGTCATGGACAGGAAAAGGGGCATAGTCCTGAGCTGTCTTCCAGCTGTACGGCCAATGTGCCAGACAAGGGAGATAAGCCACTTTGGGACTTTCAGTACCACCCATGCCCTGGCCAAATTGTGTTGGGTGAACCTAGTCAATAAGACATTGTGCAGAAGCTGAGCTCTTAATTGAGCCCTGCCTCGATTCCTGACTCATCAATTTTAAGTACAATAAATGAACGATGTTTAAAAAGAGAAAGACTCAAATAGAATCCATTTCTTTCCTTGCTAATGCTAACCAATAAATGTGTACTAAAAGATAACTAAAAGACATTAAAAATAAGCTGGTAAGTGGCAATACCTTGCTGGACTGTCCAGGATGACCATTTTTGTCTTCCTCTCTCAATCCCCAATGATACTTTAGTCAATCAGATTGAAACCTGTGACATGTGTTCTTCCAACAGGCAGGCACCACATCCTTCTGGATTTTGTGCACAGAATTCCAACTAGCATATAAAACCATTTTATCTTTCTACTATTATCACCTAGACAAGATCACAGAATAAATCTTTTCCCTAACAACTTTTTTATTGAAGAACAGACCTTCTTTAAAGGACACATTATATTTTTTGTTACCTTTCTGTGCAATTAGACAAAATTCCTCTTGCAGTTTTGTATAATCTGTTGAACTTTCCAGAGGGTCAGTGAGGTGACTAGGAGGAGTCTGAAATTCAATATCTGCACAAAGGTTGGGGTTGGAGGAATGTAGGCGAACTGGTGACATTGTGGCACTGAAAGGAACCTGAAAAGGGAAGATACAAATTATTCAAGAGCAACCATGTCCTGATCCACCTTCTTCTACACAGGAAAGATCCCTCCTATTCTTTAAAAGAATAGACTCCTCTCTGATGACATGCTCAGAGACACTCAGTACTCATTTATTTCGCAGGGAGTTGGCCTGGGAAGAGGGAGTCACATTTCCCATTGTTTACTTAGAACTGCCGAACTCACTCACTGGTTTTTCACTGTTACAGAGACATGACTCCAGAATGACAGGATGACAAGGCACAATCTCAGATAATCTTCAACTCTAAACCTACTTTTGTACCTAAAAAGTGAGTGGCAGAAAACTGCAGTCTGCAATGTGGTGTTACCGACCTTCTTTTACAAAGTCAGAGTATGATTTATGCTCACATCCCTTTGAACCTGAAGCAGGATCCTAATAAACATGTAAAAATTTAAGAAAAGCATTTAGAGAAAGACTTATTGAACCATAGCCATTAGATAAAGCACCAATCAAGCTGAATAGTAAATGTAATAATGGCTTAATGAGACTCATGGTAAATTTTGAAATAGAGTTATTAAAATCTATGTAAGTACGTTGAATATATATTAAGTAACTCACCGTAGTTTACCTTTGTATATTATATAAAACTGTTTTATATAGGAACATGGCTTATGAATTGGCCACTAGCAAAAAGCATTAAGTAGAGAAAGTCATATTACTATAGATTTTTCCAAATGGCTAGAGGTGCTTCCTTGCCCAGGCTGGTTCTGGACTAAGATTGTGCTAGGTGTAGGCAAGGCACCTTTTCATCCCATTCAAGAAGGTTTTACATAAGCATTACAAATAGTGTTGGCCAACCACTCTTGGAAAACAAAAATACCACTGCTTCTTGCAAATCAGATCAGTAACTTTTCCCTAAATCTTACTGCACAGATGTTCTGAGGGACCATACTCTAGGCTCCACCAAAACTGAGTTCTGTGTAAGGGACATGTTAATTGCCATTCCCTATATTACAGGAAACATGTCGTAGGATGAAAAATCCCATACTTTGTCTGATGTGTGTATGTATGTCAGAAACACTACCTAAAAAAAAATATTTGGCCAGGTGTGGTGGCACACACCTGTAATGCCAGTGACTTGGAGGCTGACGCAGGCCAGAGGCAGTGTGTGTATCTTAGTGAGACTATGTCTCAAGATAAAAAATAAAGAAGGGATTGGAGGTGCAGCTTTGCAGTAGAACACTTGCAAAGCACTGTGAGATCCTGAGTTCAATACTCGGTACCACACACAAACACACACACAAAATTGTTCCTCTAAACTTCCTAATACATTTGGTGAGTGAGAGCAGGGAGGGGATGCTCTTTTTCAAGGAGATATAGGACAGATGGAAGAAGTGGAGAGAATTAAATATGGCCTGAGGGTCAAGACTAGACTGAGAGCTCTTCTGATGTAGTTCTGTCTTCTTGTTGTTGTTAGGTGCTGTCAAGTCAGTGTCAGACTCATGGTGACTCTATGTACAACAGACAAAACACTATTGTCAATGCTTCTCTGCTGTTCATAGGGTTTTCAATGGTGGATTGCTTTCTGGGAGTGGGTTGCCGGGTCCTTCTCCCAAGCCTATAGCATCTGATATTCCCAGGTGGTCTCCCACCCAAGTACTAACCAGGTCTGACCCTGCCTAGCTTCCCAGATCTGATGGAATCAGACTCCACAGTGGTACGGCTGCAGGCTGTTCTACCTTGGTAGGGAGTTATCTACCTTAAAAGATATCAGAGGCTTACTGCAGATGGAAGGAAGCATGAGGCTTCTCCCCTAAATTTAACTAAGATATGCATGTTAACATATGTTCTCTGAAGTATTTAGTACCTGGAGGTATCAAAGTCATTTTACCTCATCCTTTATAAGGACCTTGGCTACAATGGGCTGGGAGATGTCAACAGCTTGTTTATCTTATCAAGCTCAAAACTTCTGTCTGTTCCAGATGTGAAATAAAGAAATGGCAAAGAGGATATTTAAAAAAAAAGAGGGGGGTACAGAGGTTCAATAATTTGCTGGAACCCTATCAAGGTTACTTTTATGATAATAATGACTGAAGTCCTTTGGGGATACCTGCAAAAGAATGAGATTTATGTGGAAGAACATTTGAAAACAGATAAAGGAAATGTAACTGTGGTTATGCTAAGTCTAAAAAGAGTTGTCAGCCTATTTCCCCATGAGAGGGACACAGAGGACCCACAGAAAGGTGAGTGAACTTGAGGAGGTCATGGGGAGAGAATGTGAGCTAAAGACATGGGTGGACTAGGGAGTTTTCAGATTTAAGCATATGGCTTCCTGTGACAAGGAACTACAAAAGTACTAAGGAAAACAAATGCGGGTGTTTGTTAATGGAGACTAATGTATTGAGGATCATGGAAAACGTGTTAGGTATACTCAGGAATCCTCAACACTCCAGGAACTCACCAGGCTTAGGAGTCTCTTCTGAGTGGGCGGGTAGGGGTCATGAGAGCGGGGAAACCCTGTAGAGGGGACTGTTATGCACTGAAAACCTGGAGTCCAGTCAGGACCCATACTTGTCCCTGGGATGTTAGCCTCTCTAGTAAACGTTGAAGCAAGATGCTGTGAAGAATACATAAGTTACTAATTCATATTTTGAACATAATAGAAGTTTAAATTGGCTATTTAAAATAGTAGAAGTGGTTCTATATATAAGCCATAGGGAAAAGGACTTGGAAAAACTTGAGAACTAATTTTTATTATATACTGCTAACTGAAAATGTTTATGTTGATATCTTTTCTGTTAAAAGAAGTATGTTAAATTCCTCATTTTAATCTCAGAATTCATGAAATGAAATTGAGAATACAAGTTGGGGTATAGTAATCTAACTGAGTATATATCTCTTCATCCTGGGCACTTATTTACTTAATTTTTCATTCATCCATTTTGGTATTATAGGATTCAAAAATTTAAGTGGTAGCTGGTTTCTCTATCAGTGATGGCTAGAGTAGGGGCTGCCAGTAGCTCCCCATGTTTATACCCAAGAACCTGCAATGCTGGATTTGGGCCTTTTCATCCTGCTGAGGAAATAAATCAAAGTTTCTTTGAAGTCCTGTGGTTAGGAGGAAGCCCAATCCTGAAATATTCTGGTACTGATGACTGCAGTTTTCAATGGATGAGAGATATTCTTTTAAAAAAAAATTTTTTTTTCAGAACTTGGGGTTTAAACCCAGGGCTTTGTGCATGCTAGTCAAGTATTCTACTACTGAGATGTACCCTAGCCTCCCTGCCTCTTTTTAATTTTTATTTTGGGACTGGGTCTAGCTAAATTGTACACGCTGCCACTGGCCTTGAACTCAAGATTGTCCTGCCTTAGCTACCTGAGTAGCTGGGATGACAGAAGTTTACCAAGGCACCCAGCAGGAGATGCTCTTAACATCTGTCTAAAAAGAAATCAAAAGAGAGGTGAATTGCGAGTAGAACTACTAGTGCTGGATTTAGCAATGATAAACATGAAAGAAAGCACACACAGTACTCTAAGACAGACAGTAATCGTACAGGACTTATCAAGCTAGTACCCAAAGTCCCCTGCTCCTGTGATTCTGCCTTATGCCTATAGGGATACTTCTGGGGGTACTGATTGCTTTTGGAATCTTAGTGTCCTTCCCTGGGGAGGGGTCAGTGTTTCTTGTTCTTGGGGTCTGACTGATGGTGCAGGTTGGCTATTCTGAGTCTTCAGGATCTGCAAGAATAAATTTTGGAAACATCTACTCAGGTACACTTTTCTTTGGCACAATCTCTGTCATCCCCAACACCTGAATGGGCAAGGAATCATTTGAAAGGATTCTGGGTAAAAGATACCTAGTAAGATAAGCTTGAAATGCATAGGGTAACTTCAGAGTTTGGAAAAAAAAGAACTGGGAATTAAGGGGGAATTACTGTACTAAGGGAGAAAGACCCAGCAACCCACTCCCAAAAATCAATCCGCCACTGAAAACCCTACAAATAGCAGAGAAGCACTGACAACAGTGTTCCCCTGTTGTACATAGGGCCACAGTGAGTCAGACACTGACTTGATTGCACCTAACCACAACTGTACTAAAAGAAATAGGGGAGCTGAATCAGGTCACTGGATCAGGGAACAGGACCCAAAGATCCAGATGTGGGTCCTGCTCAGCATGACTGCTTTGGTATGGTATCAAAGCTCAGATCCTAGAGGCTTTAGAGTAGCCATTCTCCTTGGTTATTCCTGGAAACATCATTAAAAGTTGCCAACAGCTTTTCTCATTAGATGCAAAGTTATTTTTATAACTTTGGTGGTGACAGCTACCTTGGGATACGGGCATTAATGCTTTCTTCTTTTAAAAGCTCTTTCTTTTTAGCCTCAATTTTAAAAATATAAACCAATTCTATTCAAGCAGGTGATAATCCTTGTTTTATTATATTCACAGAATATATCAGCAATTTTAAAAACGAACGTAGGAGAAACACAATCTCTTTCCTGCATGTTATCTTAGAAGTACATTACTGAAGAAGCATTAGTATTTTTTATCAAATGATTAACCTTTCCTTTCCAGATTGTAATGTTGTTTTTCTCTCTAGCAATCATTTGGATTTCTTAATTGTATAAATGAAAATTTAAATTTAAGAATCATTTAACTAGGTCAGGCATAGTGGCGCATGTGTGTAATCCCAGTGACTTGAGAGGTGGAGGCAGGAGGATCACAAGCTTGAGGCCAGAGGCAGCCTGCATAACTTAGGGAGACCCATCTTAAGATAAAAAATAAAAAAGGGGCTGTGAGGGTGCAGCTCAGTGGTGAAGCACTGCAAAGTATGCTTGAGGCCCTGGGTTCAACCCCCTAGTGTTGCAAGAAAAAAAAAAATCATTTAACTGATTATCTGTTGTTAGAATCTGTTACAACATCAGTGTTGTGGACTTTATTCATCTGCATTTGATATACACAAAAGATATACATTCACCATGAAAGGACTTTCGGTATTTGTTTGTTCAAATATTTACCAAACTGAATTTAAGAGTTCCCTAATAAGTTTCCAGTCACCAGTTGTTTTAAAAATCAAAATCAATACTGTTCCTCAATCTATCTGAACACTTAGATATAAAGCCAGAATCAATTACAAATCATAAAGTAGAATGTTAATAATCCTCACACCAATAGCTATTCTTTTATAGTGCAACCAAATCTTTTCTTTTTTCTTTCTTTTCTTTTCTTTTTTTAAAGCAATTCTAGTCTTGAGATATATCCCACGTTTAATGAGAGCAAGATTGTTACTAATTCAGGAAATATATAATAGACAAAAATACTAATATCAATGATTGCTATGAACTTAGGAATCTATTATATTTTTAAAAGTTCACAGGATTTCATGATTAAGTAAATGTGATTTACTTTTCCAGCAAAGCATTCTTATGTTTAGATATCCTATTCTTTAATCCATGTGGCCAGCCACTATTCTTTCCCTTTTCCATCTCAATATGTCCTTTATTCTTCTTATATCCATTCTATTTCCTCTAAGAAAAGAAAAAAACCTCTAGATATCAACTAAATATCACCTAGCTCTGTGGTTTTTTTCATTCCTACACTGTATTTTCTGATTTTTATGTCAATATTCTTTCCAGAAAACAATTTTTCCTTGCTAAGTGTAATTTGGGTAGCCATTTAGAGATGACATCAAAATTCACCTTTTCTTACCCTCTCATTTCTTTCTCACATCCTTTTCAAATAGTCACATTGCTACAAAAAAAAGCACAATTTATGTCTGTGGTAACATGACTTTTCATAGGAAAACAGAAATCAGTTAACAAAGGTTCCAATATTATTATGGCAAAAGAAAAAAATAGCATTTAAGAAAATTCCCCCACCACAGGGCACCGTATTCAAACTTGAGTTAAACTTGAGTTTAGGTCATTTCTTACACTGACAGCAGAAGTAAAGAACTGGATTATGTAATACTCCACTGCAAGAACGAATACCCGAGTGCAACTCCTGCCGTGCAAAGACAGGCAGAGAACATGCAGAAGCTATGCCAACATGGGTGGGCTGCAGGCAAGGCCCTCACACAGGAGTGGCACCATCAGAACAGGGAAGTCACCCTTGCACAGTTTCCCATTCTTATTAAACTTCCACTTGAGATTGAAATCCACTCACTGTTGTAGCCACTGCTGCCGCTAGCCTCTGTCGGCGCCGAGTTGTGCCAAACTGGCCCTTCACAGGTGGCCCTTCCTGACATTGAATGGGAAAAGAGAAGGGGGTGAAAACATGGGAGGGAGAGGGAAAGGATGGGACATGGGAGGATGAAAGATAATCAGACAAGGGAGAGGGAGAATTTTTAACTGAACTTGACTTTTCATTTAAAAAAAAAAAAGCATTGAAAAAAGCTTGAAGGGACATTCATGCCATGAGAAATGCTTGTTATTCTTACTGTAGATCACCCAAACACTGTACATCTATTTGCTGAATATAACCCCTACCACAAAAGAAGATGGAGAGTTATGAATTAATGAACAGCCTGTGCGTCTAAGGTAAAATAAATGTATCCAACTCTTTTCTCATGAGATGCCATGCTATATGAAGTCAAAAGGCATTCAATAAATAATAGCAAATAAAAAGAATTCAGGAAAAAATTAATTATTTAATGTGTGAAGGCTGAAATGAATAGGCTATAATGAGAGCTTCCTGCTGGCCAGATAGAAGTTGTAAATTTCTTATTGGGGAAAAGAAATACCGGGAAGGGTAACAGGATTCAATTACCCATTTAATCTCCTACCAAAAAGCCTGTTGGCTGGGACTCAACATTGTTGTTGTTGTTGTTAGGTGGCGTCGAGTCGGTATCCAACTCATAGCGACCCTCATAGGGTTTTCAATGGCAGACTGTTTCGGGATTGCCTTGGGAGTGGATTGCCATTTTTGCGGTGCTGGGAATTGAACTCGGGACCTCAGAGACTGCAGTGCAGCGCTCTACCCACTGAGCTAAATCCCAGCCCCGGGACTCAACATTAGGAAAGGAAAAATGTTGAGCTCTTCAAGTTGGAGAATTCTCTAAGAAAGAAACCACTCTTCCCTCTAGGAGGTTGAGACCTTTAAGTTCCTCAGTATGGACAATGACTATAAAAATTGGTTATGAAAAACTGAAAGCATAGGTTTTCCTTAGTGACATGCGCTTATGCATAAATCACTAGAAGAACTATATAAGTTTTTTTAGGTTTTTTTTTTTTCCTTTTTTTGTGGATGATGTTGAAGGGTAATGCTGTTTCCTTCTAACCACTCAGTTCTACCTTCATTTGATAGACCCTGAGTCTTTAAGGTTGTGAGCAATAAGTTCATTTTCAATGAACTGAGATGTACTTTCTTAGAATAAATGGTTCCAATTGAAAATAAACAGCATGACTCCTTTGATCTGTTTTGAATGACAAAAAAATATTTTGAATTCTTACATCTCTGATTCTCTTTCAATTTTCCAAACTATATTCTTCTTTCTCTTCCATCTTTGCAAATCTTCTACATACATACATGTATGTCATTCACACAAACACATAATTTGTCTTCCACAAAAGTTTTCTATATAAAAATCACTTTATACTTAATGTAGTAAAATGAAGAACTGATTTTTACCCTTCCATGTAATTGGAGGATGTGTGAGATCTAGGATAGCTAAATATGTGAATGACAGACCATTTATCTGCTACTACAGATTTCCTACTATTGCTCATCCCTCCAACATCTAGGGATATAGTATTTAATTCATGCTATTAATAACACAGGTAACTAGCAGTTCTTTCTTCTACAGCATACCTTTAAAGTCATTCCCTTCTTGCCCTCTTTTACCTCACTGAAAACACAACCAATTATTGCATAATGAAATTGAGATTTTTTTAAAATTAGAGTCAGAAAATTTCAAATTTAGGAAACAAGAAGTCTGTTTTCTAAAGGATAATCCCCATGGAACCTTCTAAGATGAATGTTGAATTTATGAGTTACACAGTGGATTCCTCAAGCCAACTACCAATGCATTTAATATAAACACACAGGTCTAGCACTTAACCTTCACATTCTAATCAAGAGCACAATCTCATCTATGCAAGAATAAGCAATCAAACATCTAGTACAATATGTTCTTCATTTTCACTTTCCCGAGGCCAACTTCTAAAAAACGATCTATTTAATAATTACTTCAAAATGACAACTACAGGATGCTGGATACAAAGTTCAGTGATACAACATCAGTAACAACAACAGCAGTAATAACCATCACCTCCACCACCAGGCATCACCTCCACAACCATGCACACATGGTTGATAAACTAAGAGATGAAAACAACAAGAGGGGAAAGAAAATGAGCTGTCACAACTTGAAAGCCTCTCAAGTTGACTGTAACAGTGATCATCAGGGAAACTGAGATGATAATTAACTCAAAACAAATACTTGGCATCATTAGATGGAATTCCCATAGCCAAAATGCATTTAAAATATGAAGGAAAAAAATGGAGTATTAGAGTGGGGATATAGTGATAGTTATGTTTAACCCATCAGAGTAAAACACTGCCAGGCTTGGTGGTGCACACCTGTAATTCCCAGAGACTCGGGAGACAGAGGCAGGAGGATCACAAGTTTGAAGCCAGAGGTAGCCTGTGTAACTTAGTGATACCCTGTCTCAAGATAAAAAATAAAAAAGGGGCTGGGTGTGCAGCTCAGTGGTAGAGCACTTGCAAAGCATTTGTGAGGCCCTGGGCTCAGCACCCCCAGTACTGCAAAACAAACAAACACTATGTCTTTCTATAGGCAAAATACTGCTGAGTAAAAATATTCATATTGGCCATAGTCATTGCTGGATGAGTGTAGGGTTCCCAGGCAGGTTTGCATGTTGAAAAAATTTTGAGTACCTTTCCAGTCACACAGAATGAGCATCTTGAGGGCTCTGAGGAAACCTGTTGGCTTGGCCAAGCAAAAAGGACCAGATTCTGTAACATTTAAGCCAATGGGACCTTTTGTTTAAGTCCAAGTGGAAGTGGAATTTCTCTGGGAGTGATTCATAGCTTATTGCCACTCAAAGTCTATTTGTTGCTACTTAAAGCTGGAACTACATCTGTCCCTTTTGAAAAGGCAATGTTTTCTTTGAGTGTGGGAATGAGATAATTTTAATTTCCCTCAAAAATATAAAAACAAGAATTATAGTAGCCATGTTTGTTACTCTCTGGTAAAACAAAAATGAACATAATATAAAATACAAAACAAAAATAACATAAATAACATTTTAAAAATGACTTAAAAAAAAATCTCTGTAACTTCTTTGCACATTTAAAAGCACAGCCAGTGACTAGGAAGCATATTCACAGCTGCATTCTGTTTCCTCCAGGGAAAAAATGGAGTGATGTGGAGGTGTGGAGGGCTTCCTAGCCACAGCAGACAGCCAGAGGCATTGTGTTCAGACACTCAGTGGCATATCATATAAAAACAAATTGAAATAATATCTTTTCACAAATGTGTATGTTCTTATCATACTTTCTTTGATTGTTTTATTTATAGGAATAAGTCTTTTATTTATGAAAATAGTTCTTTTTTCTCCTGGCCATGAGAACCATAGATACCAAGCTTACAAACCATTAAACAAACAAACTAGATAATCACACACTCAAAACAAATGAAACTGCCAAAGGCAATTTTTGGTAACTTTCTTGTGAAATCATTTGGAATATTTGTCCCTACAGGACTAATTTTATGAACAGAAGAGAAAACATACCAGAACACACTGAACAAAGGAACACATAAAATTGTATTCACAGGATGTAGATATTAATAAAAATATACGGATCTTTAGAGCATGTGGAAATGTGCTTTTAAATACATCAGATTAGCAAGTAAAGTAGAAGTTTGTTATTTACACATTCAGAATTACAATGCAAAGAATGTTATTAAAGCAATCTTAATTAGAGAAGAATTATTTTGTTAATTATTCAGAAGATGGAAGAATTCTGAAAAGCAGTTCCTTTTACCTTTGTGTTATGATATAAATTGATTTATAATATAGCTTTTAATACCCAAATGATAAATCTAATTTTGATTGTGCATGGAAGGAATCTAGCTAAGATTAGCAGAGATTTTATTTTAAAGATTTTAAAGACCTGAAAGTAATATGATTTATGACACAGGAGGTTTTTAGGCATGTGCTGCATTTTGTATCATTATCATGCAATAACATAAGATCTTACTTCAAAAATCTATAACTACTTATTTCAAGTAAGAATTTATTTCAAACAAATTTTAAGTAAATTTAGCTGAGCCATTAAGACATTAGTGTATATTTTAAAGTAATTTGTTGAAGGCCAAATACTACCTACATTTGAAGAATCACAGAATTTTAGAATTGGAAGGGAATTCAGAGATCATTAAACTAACTCCTTCATTTTACCTAAGAGCAAACAAAAATCCAGAAAACTTAACAGAAGTGCACAAAATTATACACCTTGAGAATCACAGGGATTACACTATAACCTATGTTTGTTGATTTTTTTAACCTATGGCACCCCCTATTCTTTTTCTTGATTAATAGAAATTTGGACAAGGTTCTCATATAAAAGATTCTTTAAATATCTAGTATATATAAATGAATGTTCATTACAATCCACTAGATTTTTAAGATGACTTTTTGTTAAAATAAGTTTTAATGGTTTGTAGGCTATCATTGCAAATGAAAGTGCTACTTTATAGCTATATTATATAATTTTAACCTTTCACTCAAATTCTTTTCACTTATGCTCAAGTAAGTAAAATAAGAACTTCCCACTATTTTAGATAACACAACTCAGTCTGAAAAGCACTTGCTTTAATGTAGTTCAACTATTCTCTCCATCTAATCCCTGTGAACTGATATATAAAGACTAATACTTTAAAAGCAAATGAAAATATGAAGGAAGGGAAAGTAAAAGCTGTACCTGCAGTTGTATTTTTGTATCTTTGCTGACACTTTTTGTTCTCCAGCGTCTTGTGACCCGTTTGTCTTTCTTTGAAATATCTACACAGTTAGCCTACATTACACAAATAGTTAAAAGCAACAAAGGATTATTAAGTTTACATAGATGATACACAAACAGACAAAGAACACAGCAAGTTAGTAAAGAACTACTGTTAGAGCCTCGAAGCAAACCAGCCAGGAAAAACATTGGATTAAAAGCAGAAAAAAATTTTTAAAAAAAGCAGAGACTTTTACAACTTAATTGTAAAAGGTATTTTCTGATATGCCAAGAGAAAACAGGATTAGAGATTATGAGCATTCTCTACACGAAAAACAGAGTCATAATTCTGAAAGGGAATTTGTATCTTCAAACCTATCATTTCTAATGCAACAGAAACATGGAAGAATAACTCAGAAATATATTTCTATAACAGTTTGTACTGTATTTAAATCTAAAACCTTCATTAAAAGTCATCTTAATTAGCACAATCACAACATTCAAAAATATTAATAACTCCAGAATCTGTATTATAGTCACTGTATTTCCCTTTAAATGTCAGCTTGTATATTCATGGAACAATCAAGTAAAGATTTTTAGTTAACATCTTAAGCCTTTTTATCAGTAGCAGTTACATGTTTTTTTTGTTGTTGTTGTTCTGAGCTGTGATTTTACTTGTATGTCAATCATTCCCTTAGATTCTTTTATTTAAAAGATTTCACAAAAGTATCGTGCAAAATGGTAAATAATAAAACATTCTCTAAACCATACACTCCATTAAGGACTGGTCATTATATTTTCCAATTTAACATTCATCCTTTTCATATGGTATGTTCTTACTCATTCTGTAAAGCAGTTATATGTTTACCTGCATGTCAGTAAAGTTAGGTGCAGACTGAGTTCTCTGAAGTATCTCCAAATTTTGCAGGAGTTTGCTAAGTTCCACAAGGTTTGACTGGCAGTGTGCAAGATCTAACAGAAATCAGAAATAAGAACATTAGAATTGTGTAGGTAGGGTGGTGAATGGTAATAAAAGGCAGTGAATCTACATTATGGCAAATAGGATCAAGCAGAGCCATGTTTATATGATGTTTGTTAGTGAAACAAAGCAGACCCTTCTCTGGTGAGAACCAGAAAGCCGACATTACTGGCCTGCACCATGACACCCAATAGAACTAACAGTCTTAAGGGAGAACTAATGTAGTGGACAAAGAATTGTAATGGGCTGTGGATGGGCTGTAGTCCCAACCTCTCATGAGGGCAGCTGTATACTCTTGGGCAAATTCCTTAACCTCATGTATTTTACTTTTCTCATCTACAAAGTGGGGATGGCAGCAATACTTAGGCCTTGTGGATGAATGCAACAGAAAAATGCCTGCTAAGTACTGCCCCACGGCCTGAACACAGGTTCAAGAGTGGTGATTTCCCATGAGCTTTGGAGAGGGATGAAGTAGAAGAGCAAGAGTGTGCGGGGAGACAACAGTCAGGAGGCTGTGTGGCCACCACAGTCAAGGAGGATGGTGGGGCCGAGTCAGAAACACAGGAACAAAATTCAGAGAAAGGCAGCTAAGGGGAAAGATACAATAGACAGGCCAGGTGGACAATCAGAGAGGAGGGTCAAAGATGACCCTGAGCTGGCGGGGGCAGTGACAACAAAAGCACTGACAGAGATGGGACATCCCTTTGGAGGAGACCCAGCTGAGATAGTAGTGTGACATGATCAGACAAACATTCGCTCAGCAGTCAGGATGCCCCAGTTTGAGCTGTAGCTCCACTTTACTAGCCATGGGAACTGGGTCAAAGGAACGAACTTCTCTGCACCTAAGTCTCCCAGAGAACAGGCCCCAAAGTCTAGAATCACTGCCACCCAAACCTGCAGCGTTCTCAGAAAGGGAGGTCTGGCTACTTTCCTCAACAAGAAATTCCTATACAGTCAGAGTGTTTGGTGACCACATCCAAAGAAAACCTTTTAATGAAATGTTGGCTGGACGTGATTATGAATTTAAAATCTCTCTTAAATCATAGTGTCTTACACAGATTGAAGTGGGAAGGTGGCTGTCTCAGAGGATTGATAAGAATGCTGCAGACTTCGAATTCACAAATGGGTGGCATGAAAAAAAATTAGGCAGGGGCACTAACACAGATGGTCAAATTTTAATTTTATTCTAAGTGAGAACATCAGAAATTTAATCTAATATCCACTTTTATTAGAATTTCATAAAAGAGAAAATTTTTAAATTAATCCTGACATCATCTTAAGATCATTTAAAAAATTTAATTGATTGAGCTCCATTAAATAGTTGCCACACGGCTCTTGTTTTTCTGTTTTGAGGATCAAATGAAAGCTGTCTCAGGATAGAAATGGCCTGTAGATCAAATCTGGAACAATGTACTCTGGCTGATTACAAAGAAGGAGAAAGTGTAAGAGGAGATTAAGCTGCTCAGAGATGGCAGAGTGAGGGAATTGTGGATTAGTTCAAAATATTTAAAAACTGATCCACACAAAAACACCACTAACAGGTAACTACAGATACAAGATGTAGCATATGGGAATTTTGCTGCTTATGGCTGAGTTATTAGGAAATATGCACTTGTTCCTTGGGTTAAGACAGTGCAGCAGAGAAAGAGCTCTGGAAGTGACCTAGAGGGGAGGGCAGCACAGGGAGTCTAGGAGCGAGGACAGAGGGCTCGCCAGGGTTCAGAGGGTAGGGGGGTGATTGTGTGAAAGAAACCAGAGAGAAATGGTAAAGAGATGAGGAGAGAAGGTGGAAGTAGGTGGAAGTGGGTAGAAGCTAGGGTAAGGGCAAAACTCAGATTCATTTGTTGGGAGGATATAGGAGAACTGGCAGGTAAGAAGCCCAGGCCATGGAATGGAGAACGATCCAGAGTATAAAAATAAGAAAAAGGGAACATCATGGCAATAAAAAGGTTCAGGCTGAAAACTGCAGCACTCATAAGTTCTTTTGTTTTGTTTTGGTTTCTGGGACTTATTCTGACAGCCTACATGGGCAAGAACTAACCTTCCGCACATCTGTCCATTTCTTCTGAGTCCTGTAGCCAAGCTGCCACTTTACTCTGGCCTGTCGTGCAGGTCGCAGGGAGGCTATTGCTACATGGCAAAGGGGACTGCCATGGAAAGCTGTTGGATTGCACCTACATCAAACAAAAACAGAAATTGAGCCTATGATTTACGCAAAGCAGAAACAGGATATTTAAATAATTGTTAAAAAATACAAGTATCCTCAAAGTGACATTAAAAAAGAAAGGAATAAAGGGCACATTCAAAATATAGAAGTCTCTTGGCTAAGTATGCTATGTGCTCAATGAAGGCAAAATTCACAAATAACAACGATCTCATGAAGCCATAAGCTCCATCATTCAATGAAGGGAATAAGTATATTACATCTCATACTCACAAGGACCTGCCAGTTCAAATTTCCAAACATTTTAATTTAGTAAGGAAGTTCTATGTGATACAATGTCCTTATTGCATGATTTACTCATGATTTAAGGACTTAACTCATGATTTAAGGACTCTCTTTTCAAAAAGCTCTCTGAGCCCTTATGATCAGCTCAAGGTCTTATCAATCATATGTGATTCCTAAATCCATTATCCACAAGCATGCAGCCTTAAAATGCTTCGAATACAGACTGATAATTATATGAAAGGGCAGTCTTTCCTAGTTATTAACTGATAGACTTCCCATTAAAATGATTATATGTGAAATAAACTAAAGTCATATGAAATATGTAGATACTGGTGTAAATGCAGTTAAATAGTGAAATAAACAGAAACTTATCTCCTAAGAAGCTAAAGTAATCTTAAAATTCCATGTTTGACTTTAATATTCAATTACAACTGATTGTGTTTCTTCTAAATCATTATGAACTGAATGATACACTAGCAAACCGAGACTTATTTATGACCTACACTGGGCCACAAACCAATTAACATACAGGAGCCTCATAATTTGATATGACGAAGGTAAGCAAAGCGATAAATAGCTGTTTTCAGGCTTTATTGCATTTTGATAAATGTAATAGAAATCTTTCACTAAGTTAGATTTGAGAGCTATATCAGTCACAAGTAGAGAAACACAACCTTTATGAAAATCAGAGTTGAACAGCTTGCTTATTCCTAGGCAAACAGTGGGGATGACTCGGTTTCTTCAATCTATCATTCCCAGATACCACCCAAGTTATTTAATAAATGAGATGACAGATAAAATAAGACAGGGATAAAAATAATGTATCTTTTATCAATAGTTTGTGACAAAAAGACAGATGGAAGCTGGAAGAACCAAAGAATTTAAAATTTATATATTTTCAAAGATCTATTTGGGATACATTTCTCTTTTCATTGGGATTAATGCTAGGACTCATTCTACCCTGTGGCGAGAACACAGGAGGCCCAGAGAAACTTAGGGACTGTCATGGGAATCTGTAAGTTTCTAAACTTGCTAGTCCTCTGACTTCCTGGCATGTTTCCTTTTATTTCAGAACTGGGTGATATTAGGGTTACCCCAACCCTTTATTACTAAGAGAAACGTTATTAAACAGTCCTTAGCAAGGCTGCAATCAGAATGAAATCATGTGTGGTTTCATCATCTTGTGAAATACAATTAATGGGATTTCACAAATATTACCTATGTAATAACACTGAAAGAGCAAAAAACACGCATGGTAATGTTTCATTGAATCTGATTTGGTCTGTCTTGTTGTTGTTGTTAGGTGCCATCAAGTCGGTATCCGACTCATAGAGACCCTCTGTACAACAGGGGAAACACTATTGTCAGTACTTCTCTGCTGTTCATAGGGTTTTCAATGGCAGATTGATTTTTGGGAGGGGGTTGCCAGGTCCTTCTCCCAAGCCTACAGCTTCTGGTGTTCCCAGGCGGTCTCCCATCCAGGTACTAACCAGGCCCGACCCTGCTTAGCTTCCGAGATCTAACGGGATCGGATGCCACAGGGCTACAGCTGCAGGCAGTTGGTCTGTCTTAGTGTTTTTTAATAAGGTTTCTCAATGCTGTACAAAGGAAACTTGGATCTAGGTATTACAGACACTCCTGTGGAGGCAAGGGGCTGGGATTTAGCTCAGTTGGTAGAGGGCTGCACTGCAGTCTCTGAGGTCCCGAGTTCAATTCCCAGCACCACAAAAATGGGAGAAGGACCTGGCAATCCATTCCCAAGGCAATCCCGAAACAGCCACTGAAAACCCTATGAGGGTCACTATGAGTTGGATACTGACTCGACAGCACCTAACTACAACAACAACTGTAGAGGCAAACAGAAAAAGCAGAATCTCCATTAAAATGTTCCTGAATTCAGTCCTTGTGGCAGTGGGCTCTGTCCCCAATTTCAGGTGCCAAATGTGAAGCTGGATCATTCCTGCGCGTTGGAATGTGGCTATATTTCAGGAAACTTACTTACTGTATTAAAGGCAGAAACAGCTGCCTTCTTTCCTGTTGTCTTAACCTTGGCTTTTAAACAAGTACCTCTAGCTTTTCTGCCTCACAAAAAACGAACTCTTATTACAGCCCAAGGAACAACTTCAGCCTCGTTTGTCTGGCATCTGGTATAACGGAAAGGGCAGTGAGTTTGGAAAACAGGGATGTGGAGTCAGAGCCTACAATGGCTATGCCACTTGTGAAAGACTAGAGACGAAAGAGTGTCAAATGCTTAATATAGCACCTGGTCACTGAAATAGGTTGCTACTTATATTATTATCACATTCTCTAGATTACTTGCAGTAACCTCACGAGGGAATTTACTAGTCTTTCCTTGGGTTATGTATACATAATAGTTCAAGGCAAGAAAGTAAATTTCATTTTCAGAACTTCATCTTCATCTTATTACCATCCAGGAAAACACTTGATTTCTGGGTGCTGATTAAACAAATGTTTATTCTATTTTCCACTATGCTCAGAAAGCCACATAAAAATAGGATGTAGTCCGTTTATTGTTTTTATTATTGTTAGGTGCCATGGAGTTGGGTACAGCTCATAGCGACCCTCATAGGGTTTTCAATGGCTAATTGTTTCAAGATTGCTTTGGGAGTGGATTGCCATGTCCTCCTTCAATTTTTGTGGTGCTAAGGGTCCTCAGTGAGTGCAGAGCAGCACTCTGCAACCTGAGCTAAACCCCAGCCCAGTACATTCCTTAGTAAGGAAAAAATAACTGACAATTCTCTTGCTAATCCACATGTCTGGGCTGGGATTTAGCTCAGTTGGTAGAGCGCTGCTCTACAGTCTCTGAGGTCCCGAGTTCGATTCCCAGCACCACAAAATGGGAGAAGGACATGGCAACCCACTCCCAAGGCAATCCCGAAACAATCAGCCATTGAAAACCCTATGAGGGTCGCTATGAGTCGGATTTGACTCAACGGCACCTAACAACAACAACAACAACAACAACAACAATCCACATGTCTGGCTAATCTATACTTGTGATTAACTTTGATGCCAACATTACTGTTGTCTTCTGAGCAGCAGTTTACAAAGCAAAAACCATTCTGGTGTTTCCAAATGAGACACATGAGACATGATGTGTTTGCATAATTTTTACAAAGCAAAGTCACACCTTTCCATCCACAACAGAAACATTAGCAGCTGGAGAAGACTCAGCTGTAGAGGTTGCAGGAAATATGTGAAAACTAGCATCTCTTGGTGATCTCACAATTTCGTTCTGACGGTATAATCGGTGATGGCGCAGTTTGGAGACCCAAGCATCAAACCAGTCCTGGGATTTTACCTGAAACAATGAGCAAGAGGAGAAGGTAACTGAAACTAGTCTCCTGTCTACCCCTGGTGTAGGCAAATTACTTCTCCTGCTCATGACAGAGAAGCTGCTAAAAAGTGATTTCACCTTCAAATGATAGATGTGCTCTTCTGTGTCAAGGTCTATTCTCCGAGCTTTCTTTTTAATTGACATGACAGACAGTCCAACATCTATACTCCCATGGACCTTCCCTTTTTGAATCTGAAATCAAAAGACTAGTTAAATAAGCTCAAAGGACACATGGTCTGATATGTTTCTGTACTGAACTGAAGTGAGCTCAAGGTAATTTTTAACTTATCTATGGGAAGTGGATTACTGTAATGAGAAAATGACGAAGGTTCTAAGACTAAGATCCTTAAATTAAGAATAGCTGGAGTTGCTATGACTTCACACCAGTTTCAATATGTAAGTCTACCCATCTTAGTCCTATTTTGGGTATAACCAATAATGCTAAATTTTCACAGTTCCAGATTGCATAACTTATATCCCTTCACAAACAATTTTATTGGTTCCTAAAATAACTATGGTCAACTGTTCACCTCTGACCCACCACATCCATGACCAGTCCCTTGGAAGACAACCAGTAGGGTAGGATTGGGCAGCCGGGACCAAAGAGCAGGGAGCAGCTGTTTCCTCCTTCTGGCTGCTGTCTTCTAATCAAGGACACAGCTGATTCAATGGCAGAGATGGGGACAGAACTGAAACCTAGCTCCCTGGTTATTTCCACTACACTACAATGATAAAAAGGAGGGAATTTTCCATTTTGCATGCAAACTACTACTTTGTATATTAATTAAAAATAGTTTAGAATAATCTTAGTTGGTTGGAATTCTCAAGATAAAAGGATATATGAAATACAAACAAAGTCTGAAGGACAGTTTTTAAAAAGATATCAACAAGAACAAAATTGATTTAAATTTCAAAAAGCACAGAAAACAGAGTTTATTGAGAAGTGCAGAAAAAAGAATATTTTTGTTGTCTAAGAAGAAGGGTGATTTTATTAATGTTTTATTTTTAGGGTTAAGCTTCTTTTTAATAACATACAACAAAATAGTTAAATTTTCATGCACTAGACTGAGATTTTATGCTGTTTTAAACATAGGCATAAAACACACCTTTTCTGGAACATGCATGTTTGATAGCTCATTAAATATTACAGGCATAGACATGCACAAAGCTCGTAACTATAGCATAGGACTTGTACAATCACAGTATTTACTCACTTCAGGAAGAATTCTAAGTCAATCTTTGAAACATGTCCTGTGTGCTACTTACATCAAGTGGTGCCTTTGAATACTTTAACATTCCGTTATCCAGGACAAAAAAACGCTGCAAGAACCAAACACCCCTAGTTACTGTCTGTATTTTGAATTATATAAAACATTCACAAGTGTGAGGCTAAAGTTACTTGGCATTTGGCAATCAATCCTTGAATGTATACCTGAATTCAGGACATCTGCTCACGGTTGATCACACTAAATGTGAAGGAAAACAGAGCTCCAGTTCTGTGTTACTAGGGTTCTACTAGGGTTCTTTTAAATACAACTGAGTCAGGGTGGAGTATTTCTGTCATGCTTGTCCTTAACAAGAAAGGAATTTCAGGACCTGCAGCTAAGACTTCTTTCTGAATGAGTCACACTGGAATGTTCTTAAAAATAAGAAATCAGAATAACCTAGATAAGATCACAGCAATTCTTATTTTTTTCTCCAGGACTTGGAGGTTGAACCTAGAGCCTTGAACATGCTAGACAAGTGCTCTACCACTGAACTATACCCCTAACCCCTTATTAATTAAATAATTTATTTTTCTAAATTTTAAGACAAGGTCTCACTAAGTTGCCTCTGGCCTCAAACTTGAATACCCTTTTGCCTTAGCCTCCCATGCTGCTGGGATTACAGGCATATGCCATAGTGCCTGGTTAGATCACAGTGAGTAGTTCTACACAACCACTACAGGGAATTTCTCACCCTGCAGGTAAAATACTGAATTTCCCCTGGATACCATGGAGACTTTAAAAAAAATGCTCATGTCCATTACATTACAGAATTACCTAGAAAGGTTAAGCGACCTTCCCAATATGTTTGTATTTCCAGTTAGTAAAACACTTGCAGCCATGAGTGCATGGTTCCATGTGTAATCCCAGTGGCTGGGAGGCTTGGGCAGGAGGCAGGAGGCAGGAGGCCCATGAGTTTGAGGGCACCCTGGGCTACATAATGAGACTGTGTTTCAAAAACAAAACAAAACAAATAAAACACACAAAACAACAACAACAACAATAATGAAATAGAACAAAAGATGTTTGCATTCTACTATTAGTAAAAGAAATTAAAACTCATTCCAGAATTACATTAAGAGGTGGGGGAGGGCAGAGGTAGGTAGGTAGGTATTGGTGTTTTGCGCATTTTTTGCCTGCTCCAAGGTCTTCCTTGTCCAGTCTGACCAGATTTAGTGGTTTTGCTCACAAACATTCAGGAACTTTCTGCTGTTGATTTCTCTTCTGTGGGCAATTCACAAAAGAACAAACAGCTCCCAGGATCTGAGCAAACAATGGATCCAGTGCCCTCCTCTAGTTCTACACATGTAGAGAGTTTTTCTGTTTCTAGAAAATTACTCTTCTGGAAAGTTTTTATGTGATCTAGGAACTCATAGCTGCAAAGTGGCAGGCAGTCAGGTCTGGGGTCACTCTGCCTAGAATTCACAAAAGGCCAGAGTAATCCCTTTGTTTTGGATTCTGGGGGATAATAAGTATCAGAAAGAATCTTCACATTGGAAAAACATTCAATTATTAATTGCCCAGGACTTGGACAGTCAAATGGGTTTATCCTTGAATCGATACATGGCGGTATTGGAGAATAGAAGAAAAAGTGATGAGAGGAAGAGCTTCCTATTATTTATGGAAAAAAATGTTCAAAGGCATAGACCAGGAAGTTGCCCAAACACCGTTTGTTTTGCTGAAACATGAACTAAGAGTATTAAATTAAAGCCAGCAGTTCATTAAAAATGTGTTTCTTTGACCTCTTTTTCCTATTATTAAAATTTCTATCTATCAAAGAATTTTAGCCAGGATAACTTGTAGGATGTCACAGTCAAAGAGCTGAGCAACGCCAATGATTTGAGAAAATGCAAAGTCAGAATGAAAGGCAAAGGTGGTTGTAGAAAGGATTACCCATTGGCCAAAATTCAAGGAAGAAGAATGGCAGAGGGAGATACCTGGCATTGGCATAATATTATGGGTTGAGGGGAGAGAGTTTCTGATAAGAGAAAGCTCCTTTGACTTGTCTTCATTCCATCTTTGGAGACAGGAGTAATATTTCTAATCTGTTTGTTTTTAAGTCTTTCCCTTAAAGTACACAAAATATATCCTTCAAGAAATTATAGTCCATAATCTCCCTGTTTTTAGCCAGTGGGCAGCCAGCCACCACTTGGCCACTTGGGGTGACAGATCCATCTGTTTTGAGATGAAATCCATCAGCAGAACTGGTAAGGAGATGAATCTGCAATGATCTCAGAGCTCACACTAAGAGATCCACCAAATGGTTTATACTGAAAATGGAACAGAGCTTTCTCCTCCTTAGCACCCCAGAATTCCTTTCCCTTTTCCTTTTCCCTTCCCTACCTTTCCCTGCACTTTCCTTTCCTAAGACACTTGAGCTCAAGTGATCTCTCCCACCTCAGCCTCTTGAGTAGCTGGGGTATAGGCACGTGCCACCATGTCCACCAAGCAACACAGAATTCTTGCTACTCAGGTAATTAGAACAATGTAGTAAAAAATATTTTCTCCCTAATTAAAACTGGGAGATGGAAAAGGATGCTGGGGGGAAGAGAGAAAAATAAACTGTAGTTTAAAGAGCAGTAAACAAACTTCTAGCACCAATAATTTTCCAAATTTAGTTTGTATTACTAACAATTGTACAGATTTATCCCAAAAAACTAAATAGCACTCACTTATAAAGATATCCACCATAACATCTATCAGTAATAAATTACACATGCCCTACATAGCCAGTAGTAAGAAATTGGTTCAATAATGGTGGAATACATACAACTATTCAGTGGAATATATGTATGCATTAAAATATCCTGTATTTAGAAAAATATTCAATGAAAACGTATATATACTAATATAAATGAAGAAAATCAGGTTAGACAATAATATGTACAATTTGAGTTTTAAGTATCATGTGAAATTTTTTCCTTGCATACATCTTAGACTCAAGTAGGTATAATAAATTTCAACTCTAGTGCCTTAAAATAGACCTTGAAAATTAGTTTTGCACATACAATTGTCTTAGTTTCCCACATAATAACAAGTAAGATCTTTATGAAAATTATCTGAACTTGAATCTGATAAAAATGTTACCTTGTGCCAGCCTTTTAAAGGCCATTTTCTTTTCTTCAGCATAAATCCCTCATGTTTGTCTGGTTTCTGGACATTGGTCTGGCCTATTTTGAGCCCTTCTATAATTTCCCAGCTGTCGGCTTCCTGAGAGAAAAGAAAAACAAATCACTTTTTTTGTGTGTTTGAAAGTGACACACGTACAGTAGATGCTTAAGTAGAAGTCACTTCTGAAGTAACACTCGACCGACCATAAGTATGAATGACATTCTGGAGTGAATTGTAATGTCAAACACCACCACGCACTTTTAACTGAAGTTAAAATGAATTTCCCAGGTAGACCTGGAGGCATGTGGGATCCACCAGGGACTTACTGGGGCCACCTTGTCTACTCGGAGTGGAAAGGAATTTCAACTGCCTGTAATAAGAATGTTCAAAATCCACTTTTTTTCCTAACAGTGAATCTCTGGGCACAGAGGAACTTTAAAGTTTCAAAATAAGACTGTTTAAATGACAAATGTTTGATTTGTGTGTAGATCAGGCTTGCCGTGTAGAAACAGGTTGCAGTGGTCCAAAGTGGCTCATAACTGGCTATTGACATAGAAAAATAACACTGGGCGCAGTGGGGCACACCTGCAATCCCAGAAACTCAGGAGGCAGAGGCAGGAGGATTGCAAGTTCAAGGCCAGAGGCAGAATTCATACCTTAATGAGACTCTGACTCAAAATAAATGAACAAATAAATTAATAAAGTAAACAAATAAATACATACATACATACAAATATATATGGCTTGAGGTGCAGCTCAGTGGTGTGTGAGGCCCTAGGTTCAAATCCCAAGTACCATAGGAAAAAAACCAAAAACCCAGAAGAACAATGATGTGCTCCTATTTCCTTTCAGTGCGGCTGTGTGCATCTCAACGTGTATATCAAATGCCTCAGTGGACAAATGCACACCAAGAATTCCAGGCTGTCTAAGATATATATATCCCCTTGGGATCCTGTGGAAAGGTACCAGGCTTTAAGACTAAGAATCTGAGCTTTATTTGTCTGTTTGGGGGGACAAAGTCTTGGTATCTTGGCAAGTTTGGCCTTGAACTTGTGACCTACCTGCCTCAGCCTCCCAAGTGCCAGATTATAGCCATGCACCATCACACCAGGCATAGAATATGGGTTCTAGAGATTGGGACTGTAATTCCTTGGCAGAGCATGTGCTTAGCAGGGATGGTGCCATGGGTTCAATCACCAGCACCAAAAATAAAAAATAAAAATAAACAAAAAAGAACCTTGGTTCTGGAGTCCACTCACATTCCTTTTCAAAAACTGATTAAGTCAGTTTCCTCTTTCATAAGACATGTTTTGTTGGTCTATGGTACATAAATTTTTTAAAAATGCATTGTGAACATTTACAAAGCACATCAGACTTTAAAAGACCAATTTCTCTGAAATCCTGTAGATTTGGTGACACTGGGCCTGCTGAATGCCTATCCTCAGTTTGTCTTAGTCCCCACTGACTTGGCAAACCTACCTGGCTTTTATATGGTATCCTGGGTTTTAAAGTCCCATGACTAGGTGATTGCTAAGGGCCCATGCAGCTCTAAAGTAACCACTGACCTAGCATATACTCTAACAGCCCATCAAAATGATACCTAGGACTACAATGAACTACTTTAACAATTATAAAGAAATAGTATCTCCCAAGGTGGGAACAGGCTTCTCACATCCCATGTACAACTGCTATCATCCTGCCCACAATGCAGTGAGGCAAAATATCTCAGTGTGACCTGCTCTGCTGCCTCAGCTTCACAAAACGGGGTGGGTGCACTGTCCACCCATCAGGACAGGCACTCTGCACAAAGCTCCATCCAAAACAGATTAGGATGCTGCCTTTCAAAAGATTTGTTCTATCAGAAACCATTCTTAGGCCAAAGAACAAAGGGCTCCTCGGGAACAGCTAATGGATTTCATCTGCCAATGGATTTACTGGCCCAGGTAGGTGAATGGTGGCTGCCCAAACCCTGCTAAAGGACTATGAGGCTCTGACAGGCTCAGAGGAAGAGCTGCCATAACCAGGCACTGACATGGGCCATGGGACTGGAATGGAGGTACTATTTACTACCTACTCCACTTTTTCCCTTTCCCCCTGCTATCCAAAAGCTGATTGCCCTATGGCCAAGTCAAATGTACATGAATTGAAATATGTGTAAATAGGGTGGGATTTTCATATGAAGTTTTTTCGGGAGATATAGCCTCAGCAAGGCTGG
This sequence comes from Pedetes capensis, assembly GCA_007922755.1. Classification (NCBI taxonomy): domain Eukaryota; kingdom Metazoa; phylum Chordata; class Mammalia; order Rodentia; family Pedetidae; genus Pedetes; species Pedetes capensis. The sequence continues at coordinate 139,420 of VMDO01001885.1, read as the reverse complement.
AAGAAGCTTCTTACCTCAGAAAAGCCCTCTAAATCCTCTGTCTTACCCCACAACCGACCCCACAACCACCCTACTCCCACCCTAGGAAAAACAATCTGAGACTACAGTTGTTTTCTCATTTCTTGGTCATTGCTAAGGAATGAACAATATACCTTACCAAAAAACACCTACTGGTATTTATTTGGCAATATTATGAGTGGTTTTCTGCTTGAAAATGATTCTATCAAAAACTGTAATTGATCTGGTCAAAACTGTTACTTAGATACAGGGATGTTTTAAAAAATCTGATGAGGTAATTTCTAATGAGACAATTTCGGGTTGCACAGAATGAATATCATGTTTTCCGCATGATACAAGTACAAGAGGCCTTATTACATTATCCAAAGAACCAAGGGGAAGGTACTGGCTTCCCCTTTCTTAATACTGGGTTGTAATTCAGCAAGTGGGCACTGCTTATGAATGATATTAAAAAATAATAAGTAGTAAGTTCTCCTCTCACCAGAAAAGTAGATAACTATTCTATTCCATAAAAATGATGGATATATTTTCAAGAAATTAAAAGAGTAACTCAACATATACATGTAAATATATTCATTAGACTTATCTATTCTTAGAGATGTGTCAGTTGTATTTAAAGACATTTCTATTTTCAGTGGATAGTTCTAGAAGAACATCATTTTTATTTCTGGCTATATTTTATTTGCCTGCAGCCATACCACTGTGGCATCCGATCCTGTCAGATCTCAGCAGCTAAGCCAGTCAGGCTTGGTTAATACTTGGATGAGAAATCCCCTGGGAACCCCAGGTGCTGTAGGCTTGGGAGAAGGACCCGGCAACCCACTACCAACAAACAATCAGCCATTGAAAACCACATGAATAGAGAAACACAACAATAGTGTTCCATCTGTTGTACATAGGGTTGCTAATAGTCGGACACCCACTCGATGGCACCTAACAACAACAACATACCTTATTTGGAGGTTAGTGGTTAACTCTGTGTGTGTGTGGGGGGGGAGAGAATGAGAGAAAGAGAAAAATGTGTAAAGAATACTCTGTATAGCTTGAGAAAATGGAAACATTTAATAAGTATGAATGCTTTTCTGTTCTTATTAAACTCCTAATATAATTTTAAAAACTTGTCTCTGTGGTGCTATGGCTACTGATTTCTGTTAGAGAGGTTTTCTTTTCTTCTTTGGGAGTTTAACTGGAGGGGGGGGGAAGAAGATAGAAAAGGAAAAATGTTAAAACGTATTTCTTAAATATAAATGTCATAGGTCTGAACAAATAATTCCATTTGCTCTGATGCAATATTCCTAAACCTAGCAAAAAAGAAAAAAGAAAAGAATCTTAATATAGTTCTCACAATTAAATAAAAATAAGCTGTCAAGCTGACAGAGGCAAAAGAGTGCAAACAATGTTCTACCTCCTTCAGTTATAAATGCTGATGATTACAAATAGTTACAAATAAAGTATGTAAAAAATGAAACAATCTAGCTCAGCACAAGATAATCATCTATGTTCTACTTTCCATCATGCTGAAATTCCTCCCTCTAAATTTAGGAGACTAGGTCTATCTTAAGAAGACTAAAATAGCTTTCTAAAAATTGAAGATTTGTTTTGAGATTTCAATTGATATTTATTTTCTGCTTAAAACACTCTAATTTTCTCAGTCTATTTAAAACAGAAAGAGAGCTAACAATCCTAATGTGATCATGGCAATACTTAAGTCAGATACGCAAACATTTTTTGGTGTTATAAAAGTTTTAAAAATACTTTTAATCTAATAACAATAGATAAAACTAGAAAGTAATCTACTAATAGCCTGAGCTTTTTCATTTGAAAAAAAGAGAAAACAGAGACATTTCCTTTCTCAAGGGTATACTGTATGTGTGCACCTCTCTCTCTCTCTCTCTCTCTCTGTCTCTCTCTCTCTTTCTTTTCCCCTCCTTCCGGTCCCGTGTGTGTGTGTGTGTGTGTGTGTGTGTGTGTGTGTGTGTGTGTGTGTGTGTATGTTTGTGCTTGCATGTATATGGCTGGGGTGGGGGCAAGAGGTGGGCTATGTAAAAATGCTTTAAGAGCTGAAGGCATCAAACAAAGAAGTTGAACAAATCTTAAGTCAGAACAATGTGCACTTAAGAGTTCTACTGCCAACTCATGCCCTGGAAGCCACTCTTCTCCCAAAGGGCTGAGATGGTGAGATGCTGTGGTACTTGGACTGGATGTGAACCTCTAATTTCATGGGCTCCAAGATTTATTCTGTATTTACTAATATAAAAACAAAAGAAGGGTTTATTAGTCCTATAGCAAGATCCAAATGGGCAACAAGAAGAAGTCACAGGCAAGGGGTACTATTATACCCCAGTCCGATCCTTTCGTTAAGCCAGTGGAGGCCAAGACCAAGCTACGTGAGCTGGGCTAGCTATTGTTGTCGAGTCATCTCTGACTCATAGCAAGCCTTATAGGGTTTTCAATGACTGAATGTTTAGGAGCAGTTTTTTGGGGGGTGTGGGGGAGTGGGCTGCGACATCCTGCTCCCATTTTTGCGGTGCTAGGGATTGAACCCAGGGCTTCAGAGAGCACAGAGCAGCACTCTACCAACTGAGGATTTTCGTCTAGGAAATTATGCTATAATTATAAGTAAAATGAAAATATTAGCGTGCACTTCAATGAGTTCAGGGCTGAGAGAATACATTCTAATCCAGTGCCTGGCATAAAACAGATAATAAATGTTAGCTGCCTTTTGCATTACCCCGTATTTATTTATTTTCTCTTTCTTTTCACTAACTATAAGAGAGAATGGATGTTTCAAAGAGCTGTGTGAGTTATACTTACTAAATATGCATTCTTTATTTGTTGTTCAAATGGAAGTCAGTCATTTTTTAAGTTTTTTTTTATGGTTTAATAATGCTCCCTTTTTTATGGCTTAACAGTCTACTCCTGTCTGACAAAATAAATTCTGTAACATCTTTAAAGTATAAAGAGGTATAAGTGTATATGTTTAATAATACTATAGTAGTAACATGTTCTTTTCTTGAAAGACTATGCTTAATATAGGAAAAGCAAAGTGGAAGGATTAGCTATATATATTTAGAAGCTAACTGTCTTTGGAAATAAAGCGCTATTTTTATATGCAAATTCAAAATCTGCATGCATTCTATTTTCAGTTTCTCAGAAAGGGAGCCAATCCATTGGACATCTTGCAAAGAGATGGAGATGTGTAGAATGCCATCTCCTCATTTGACTTTTACATTTTAGACATAATGATTTTAGATGTTTCCCTAGTCTGAGGAGGAAGCACGCTGAAGGGAAGGAACTCTGGCTTCCACAAAACATAAAATGTCTTAATAATCTGCTGCTTTCTCTCCAGAGCTCGCTTCTAGGAAGGTCAGAAGGAAATCAGAACTTGGAATGTGCGACAGCCCCTCTGTGTAGGTACTATTTGGCCTTGCCGGTCATGTCAGCTGGAAGCATCAGTTGTAGAGTTAGATAAATCTAAGCTTGAATTCTTTCTGTGCTATTTAATAGCTTACTATTATTATTATTACTTTTTACTTTGGGCAAGTTAATAGCTCAGTTTTCATATTTGTAAAATGCAATAAATATATAGCCAGGTGTGGTGGCGCACACCTGTAATCCCAGAGGCTCAGGAGGCAGAGGCAGGAGGATCGCAAGTTCGAGACCAGAGGCAGTCTGCATAACTTAGCGAGACCCTGTCTCAAAAAGTAAAAAAATGGGCTGGGGGTACAGCTCAGTGGTCCAGCACTTGTAGAGCATGCAAGTGCAAGGCCCTGGATCCAATCCCCAGTACCACACACACACACACACAAAAGCAATAAATATATACATTCCATGGAGCTGTTTATAAGAATTATATTAAGTGGTATAATAGCATGGTACCTGGTATGCAATATGTGGGCAATATGGTAGCTATTATTATTATTGTTGCTGGACCCACAGACATTTTTCCATTAGCTCAGCATAGGAATATTTGCTCATCTCTCTAACAGGAGAATACAATGGTTTCTTTTTCCTTCTTCCCTTAAAACCAAGAGAATTTTAGACTTTTGCATATAACCCTGCAAATCCAAGGAAAATATACTTTCACCTACTCTCCACTTACACACTGCAGAAAAACTCTTTGTAGAAGCGGTACCCTAACAGTTGGCATCACAGCTACCTTAAAAGAGTCAGGAGTAAAGGTTATTCACAGTTCATTTGGCTCTAGAGCAGTCATTGTGCCACATTATATACTGACCTTGGAGAGGGGAATGGGCTCTGGTTCTAGGAATTGCCGACTTACAGAGGGCTCTGTGCCAGAGGAAGCAGTCCTCTCCAATACATGGATACTCTGCAAATGAATGGAAATACAGCCCAGGATTAGATCTCCATTCCTCTTATCAGTGGGCATAGGGTGGGATGACACAGATCATAGCACAAACAGTAAGTAAAGTTTAAAATGCTAAGTGACTCAGGCCAAAGACAATAGCAACAGTCAGGAAAATATATGAGTGCAGGACTTTGCTTTTTTCTCTTATGAATTTACTGCTGAACTTCTGCTGCAATGCTGGCTTCAATTATAGAGAGAGTCAGGAATATCTCTGGAAAAACTTAGGACACACAAGAACATTGAGTAAGTTCGACATTTTTACAATTTTATGACAATGGGCTGGGATTTAGCTCAGTTGGTAGAGCACTGCTCTGCAGTCTCTGAGGTCCTGAGTTCAATTCCCAGCATCACAAAAATGGGAAAAGGACGGGGCAATCCACTCCCAAGGCAATCACGAAACAATCAGTCATTGAAAACCCTATGAGGGTCCTTATGAGTCGGAGGTGACTCTACAGCACCTAACAACAACAACATTAGTTATACTCATTAGCCTCACACTGAACTATTTACTCAACTCTCCAACAGAAAATGGCAATAGGTAAAGGTCAAAATGAAAAAATCCATTGCCTTAACATTTAGTCCCTAGAGATTTTTATAAAAATGTACAAAGAAGAAAATAATTCATCAAATATAATAAAAGTAGATATCTTTTTGGAAAGATGATAAAGAGTATGTATAGATTGGTAAGATAACATTCCAACATAAAAATAGGTGAACTAACACGAAGAGGCAACTCATGTATAACATTCAAAAAGATGTTCATCTTCTGTAGTATTCAGAAAAATGAAAACCAAAATAATCATTTTTTTCCTATCTACCAGACTCATGAGTGGGTGAGAGCTGAAAGAAAGGGAGTATAAATTGGGCATGATCTTTCTAAAGAGAAATTTTGCAATTATATTATGAAAAATCTTTGGAAAAAGACGTATATGCCTCACTGACCTAACAATCCCACAATTAAGTCTTAACACTAAAGAAACAATCAGAAAAATATAGAAAAATGTAAGAACAGATATGTTTACTAAAGCATATGTGTCAGAGTAAATATAGCTAACACATATGAGCTCAGTACAGAGTTATAAGAAAATACCAAAATGAGCCAGGCACAGCAGCGGATGCCTGTAATCCCAGCAATTCCAGAGGCAAAGGCAGAAGGATTACAGGTTTGAGGCCAGAGGCAGTCTGCATAATTTAGTGAGACCCTGTCTGAAGATAAAAAATAAAAAAGGGGCTGGGGGTGCAACTCAGTGGTAGAGCCCATGCAAAAAGTATGCATGAGGCCCTGGGTTCAGCCCCCCAGTACCAGAAGAAAAAAAAAAAGAAAGAAAGAAAGAAAATACCAAAATGGCAATATAGATTTATGTTTACAGCTACAATGTTGTTGTTGTTAGGTGCCGTCGAGTCGGTATCCGACTCATAGCGACCCTCATAGGGTTTTCAATGGCAGACTGTTTCGGGATTGCCTTGGGAGTGGATTGCCAGGCCCTTCTCCCATTTTTGTGGTGCTGGGAATTGAACTCGGGACCTCAGAGACTGCAGCGCAGCGCTCTACCCACTGAGCCAAATCCCAGCCCCACAGCTACAATAAGTATGTAAAATATGAGGATGTTGTACATATAATCTAAATTGAGCTAAACAAATCTAAAGTAGCTAAACAAAGATGGTAGGATTACAGGTGATTTTTAATTTTTTCTTGATAGTTTTCTGATTAAAATATTCTTTGTAATAAATAGATATTACTTGTATATTTGGGGAAAGTTTAAGTACCGTGTATTCTCAAATGTAATCCTCATGCTTTCAACAGTTTTGTTGTTGCTGTTACGTGCCATCGAGTCAGCATCCAACTTATAGTGACCCTATGTACAATAGGCAAAACAGTATTGCTACTGCTTCTCTGCTATTCATAGGGCTTTCAATGGCAGATTGATTTTTGGCAGTGGGTTGCTGGGTCCTTCTCCCAAGCCTACAGTATCTGGTGTTCCCAGGCAGTCTCCCATCCAAGTACTAACCAGGCCCAACTATGCTTAGCTTCCGAGCTCTGATGGGATTGGACTCCACAATGCTATGGCTGCAGGCTTTCAACAGTTTTAGAGGGCTATAAAATCAAATGCAGATTAGAATCTCAACCTTGAAACCAAAACACATGTGATTCTAATCTGCATCTGATTTTGTAGCCTCTGAAACTGATGAAAGGATACAGATAAGATTCAAGAATACATGGAACTTTTGGGGGGGAGGCATAAGTCTGAAAGGCATTACAAAAATAGCTCTAGGGAACTAATATTCAGACATAAACTGGAAATGGAATGCAGCATTTTCACTCTTGCAATAACATTTCACTGTTTCAACAGGTAGGTTTTTTTGTTTTTACTTTCTGTCTCTATTTTTGATATCTCACTTAAAAACTATTAATGTGTGTTTGTGTGTTTGTGTGTGCACGTGCATGCGTGTGTGCGCATGCATGCGTGTGTGTGTGTGTGTGTGTGTGTGTGTGTGTGTGTGTGTGTGTGTTACTGGGAGTTTGAACCCAGGATCTTGTGTATGCTAGGCAAGGGCTCCACTACTGAGCTGAAGCCCTAATCCCTTTTAATTTTTTTCTTATTTTGAGACAGGGTCTCACTTAATTTCATAGGCTGCCTCTGGCCACAAACTTGTGAGCCTCCTGCCTCAGCCTCCCAAATCACTGGGATTACAGGCATGAACCACAATGTCTGGCTCAGCTTAATATTTGTTTTGTCATAAAGAAAATTATACTTTGACTTGAGTCATATTGTTCTAATTTGTAGTAATATTCCAAGCTTTTGTTTATTTCTATTACCTTGAAAACAAGAAGAGGCTGGTCATAGATTTTTAAAATCCTACCTCAGTCTACTTCTAAAGTAGTTCATCAAAAAGAAAATAACGGATGTGAAAGATTGAGGAACTGTTCCTATTTCCACAGTTTGTGAGGAAGCAGGACAAATAAGAACACTCATTTTGAGACCAGGGGTAATTAGCAAGACTTCCTAATCTGACACAGTGTCCACTGACAATTTAAACATTAACTTGAGACTGTCTGCTCTTTCCATTTCCAGATTTACTTAAATTAGCAAGGAAAAACTACAAATGTAGCTGAGTGTTCACATTTATGCCAATGTCTTTCATGGGAGAGTCAAAAGTAAGGACATACCAAGAGTGATAAATTGGTGATGCATTTTGATATTTGATAGACAACATGGGAACAAACAACTGGGGACTTGTATCATTTACTTGCTCATGTTGATACTTTAAAGGGATCCTATTTAAAGCACATCAAATAAATTGGAAATTTAGATTTGTTGTGAGATCACAGAATTAGAAATTATAGTGAGAATTTGTTGTTGAGATAAAAATTTTTATTATCTTCTTTTGGGATGTAATTGTCTTTTTCCCTACATGCTTTCATTTTCTTTTTGCTCTTTCAAAATGGCAAAAGTAATATATACTCACTGGAAAAAATTCAAATGGAACATAGAAACATAAAAAAAACAAAACATCAAAGTTGCTAGTTTACAGTTATTCACCCTTCCACCTGCTAGTTTCTGAGTCATGGTTCTCATAAGGGAGCCCAGGGAGGTCTGTGAGGAGAAAACTATTTACATAATAATACCACTGTTATTTGCCTTTTACATGCTTATTTGCTCACTAGCATACAGTGGAGTTTTCCACAGGATAACTAACATATGATATTATAACATTAAACACAGAAGCAGATGTGAGATTCCGGCTATCTTCTATTAAGCCAAACATCAGACAGATTTGCAAAAATGTAAAAGAATACCATTCTTCCCATCAAAATGTTTTGGAAATAGAGTAGAATCCTAACCAAAAATTCTAGTCATGTAAATATAATGAATCAGAAGAGCAGAAACTGTCAGTGAATTGTTATCATTCATTCATTCACTCATTCATTCAAGAAAATCATTACTGGGTACCCATACTGTGCCAGACACAACATACAAGTTAATGGAGAAAAAACAGACAAGAGAGCTGCTCTTGTGATTCTCATGTTCTAGAGAAGACTTATCATAAAAAAGGTCAAACGGTGCTCAGTACATTTTTGTAATGCATTCACACTCTGTTTAATGGGATTACTGTGGCTGTTTATTTTAGTTTTTCAGTCAGGTAACTTTGGTTTGAGCTTCTCTTTAAGGACTCTTCCCTTCCCCATAGTTTCAGGTTGATGGGCAATAAAACCTGCATACATCATCAAATCAATCTCCCTCCCCTCAAAAAAAAACCTCAAAAAACCCACCCACCCAAACAAGAAAACAAACAAAAACAAACACCCCCCCCAGAACATTGTCAAAAGTGCAAAACTTGAAAAGAAACTTGAGATAAGTCACAATATAGATAGGAAATAAAGGATCAACTCAAGCAATTTGGTCAAGAAAAGGAAACTAATCCCCTAATTTCCAAACAAACACACAGACATAGAGATGAATGTGGTCTATTTAAAGTATGATAACCATTGAGTTTTATCTCTATAGTTACCAGAAGGTTCTTAAAATACTGCTTGAATTTTGTGAATCAGAGGGATTGGCAACCAAACAAACCAGGACTGACACCTGGAAAATAACCCAACCACAGTAAGTACCGGGCACAGACAATACAGTTTCTTCTCCACTTGACTCTGAAAGATAATTTGTACTACAGAAGAAAAGAGGTTCATTCATTTTAAATAAAGTACATATTAAAGCTGAGTGAGATCTAAACTCAATATTTTGTTGACTGGCTAAGGCACAGAGAATCATAAAAACATTTACCAAGCTGGGCGTGGTGGCGCACGCCTGTAATCCCAGAGGCTTGGGAGGCGGAGCCAGGAGGGTCGCAAGCTCCAGACCAGAGGAAGTCTACATAACTTAGTGAGACCCTGTCTCAGAAAGTAGAGAAAAAAATAAAAGGGCTGGGGGTGCAGCTCAGTGGCCCAGCACTTGCAAAGCATGCAGGCATGAGGCCCCCAGGATCAACCCCCAGTACCAAAAAAAAAAACCATTTACCAAGACATAGTAAGTAAAGGGGTATGTTTATTACTGCACATGTGCATATATATTGTATTGGAAAATTTAAAGCTATGTTTATAAAACTACACATTATTGTAATTGTTGACTTGCTTCTAAAAATAAGTGATTTCATTTAACCCTCAGTATAAAAAGAAGCCAATAGCTTTTATATAAATGTCCCAGTTTTGTATTTATTATTCGAACCTCATCATCATCTATCCTATTATAATAAATCAACTCACAAACCTGAAATTGGCTTCAAAATCATATTTCTTATGCTAAAAGAAGCATATTGAAGTTACACAACTATATACCTAGCCATTCATTATTTTATTTGTTATTAGTAGTTTTTAGTTAGTGCACAAGTTAACTAATTTATGACATTTCCATACATACATATCATTGTACATTGTTCATGTTCATCTCCCCCATCACCCTCTGCCATTCACCAATTTAAATGAAAGATTGAAGGATTTGAATGCTACATTTTTAATATCAGCAGCTGTAAAAATAAGTTTTAAGTCATCATATCAGGTCAGACCCAAGTTGGACTGGGTGACTGCTGGAAGTAGGTCCAGCTCACCTCCATTTATACCTCCCAGCTCTTCTATCCCCAAAGTATCCCATCCCACACAACTCCCTGAACACAGCAGCTCAGAGAGAGAGCCTGTGCTTAATGTGCACAAGGCCCTAGGTTTAATCTTCACCATCACTAAGAAAAAACAATTCCAAACTTTTCAGCATTTTCTGATTAATCTGTAGAGAACAGTCCCCTAAGCACCATTAACACATGATTAGATGTAAAACTACCATCTAGTTTTATCTTGGTATTATAAAAATCGCAGTTGTAACAGGATAGGTAGGATTCTGGAAAACATTTAAAGAATCTAACTTTTGAAAATGAAAAATCTAGTGAATTAATCACAGAGCCCTTGTTTATTAGAAGTAAAACTATAACTGATGAAAGAGAACATATAAATTTCATTTTGAAACATCTGAAGTTATAAAATTAGTTCTCTTTACACAGTTCCCTTTCAGATCATAATTTGTGCTACAATTTTTTTACTTTTATTCATTAGATAGTTATTTTCACACTCTTTCATGGCAATTTAGAGACAAATGCCACTACCTTAAAGGTGTTATATGTGTTATATGTTGTTGTTGTTAGGTGTCATTGAGTTGGGTCTGAGTCATAGCAACCTACATAGGATTTTCAGGGGCTGATTGTTTGGGGATTGCTTTGGGAGTGGATTGTTACATCCTTCTCCCATTTTTGTGGTGTTGGGGATCAAACCCAGGTCCTCAGAGAGTGCAGAGCAGCACTCTATCAACTGAGCTAAACCCCAGCCCATACATAAGTGTTATATAAGCAAGTTAAATAAAGGGTTACATAAACTTGCTCATTATTTTCTTAAAAGCCAAGTTTCCTCTCAAATCCTAAAATTACAATTTAATCTGCAGGTTGGTTTTCTTAAGGTACTTAGAACACACGGAGAAGGTGGAAGTACTTACCCACCTCTCCCTGCCTGCTCAGAGGCAATTGATGCATATTGAGTTCAAGAGTCTAGAACAGGCATTTCCCTGCAGCTCTTCAGCTTGGTAAAAGTATGTTTCCTGGGTTAGTGTTCACTGGTCTCAGTAACTACTGGCAGTAGGAGGAAATCTGCCAACCTGACTGTACTCTGGTTTCCTCTGTATAAAGATGTGGTAAAAAGATAGACAATGAGACCCTTAATAACAGCTGGATGGATCAGCACAAACCACAAAGAGAGGAGCATGACTTCAGATTTGCTGACTAGGACTTCTTGTCATGCACTTACTTTAACTTCATTTCTAAGATATAAAATTATTGCTGGAAATGTTTAAGGTTGTGGCTACAAATTTCTGTACAGACTCACTTTTCTTTTCTTTTCTTTTTCTTTCTTTTTTTTTTTTTTTTGCGGTACTGGGATTTGAACACAGGACCTCATGCTTGCATGCTTTGCAAGTGCTATACCACTGAGCTGCACCTTCAGCCCATTTTTTTACTTTTTGAGACAGAGTCTCACTAAATTATGCAGACTGCTTCTGGTCTCAAACTTGCAATCCCGCAGCCTCTGCCTCCTAAGTCGCTGGGATAACAGGCATGTGCCACCACATGTGGCTCATTATTATTTAATTTTATGGCTGATTGAACAGTGAGGAATAGAAAGGCTAAGAAAGGCATAGAGTGAGTAAGTGCTGGAGTTGGAATGTGAATCAAGATTTTAAATATTGTCTTCTAAAAATTTAAAGCTAATATTATATGACAAAAACTGCAGCAGTTTCAGGCCCTCAACACTAACTGAACACATTACAAGGCTTCCTCCACTGGAATCTTCCGTGGGTACTGCAAGATAGAAACAAAAAAAGATTAGAGAACTCTTAAATATCATATAACTTCAAGGGTAATGTCTTTGACACCCTTGGGCTACTTCAAGGTTAATTTCCACTTTCTACTTTTCAAGAGCTAAGACTAAGTCAGTTAGCTTTTACTTTGGGATGCAGTATATGATGTTGTTGTTAGATGCTGTCGAGTTGGTGTCCGACTCATAGCGACCCTGTGTACAACAGGTGAAACACTATTGTCAGTGCTGTTTATAGGGTTTTCAATGGTGGATTGATTTTTGGGAGTGGGTTGCTGGGTCCTTCTCCCAAGCCTACAGCACCTGGTGTTTCCAGGTGGTCTCCCATCCAAGTAGTAACCAGGCCCAACCCTGCTTAGCTTCTGAGATCTGACAGGATTGGATGCCACTGTGCTATGGCTGCAGGCCAGTATATGATATACAGAAAAGAATGTAAGTTTTACAATCACATAGACAAGTGTATAAACCTTCATTTTATTTCCCATGTGATTTAGACAAATCAATAACTTTGCTTGGCCTCAGTGTCTTCTATCTGTAAAACAGTGATAGTATCTACCTCAGAAGACATTGCAAGTCCCAGAGTTGACACTTAGCATATACACAATGCTGCCCTGAGACTGGAACAGCACTCTAAGTGGTAGCTACGATGCAGCTATAAACACTCCACAAATAAATGTCTAGGAACCTAATGTATTCTTATTGTAACAGACATATATTTACAAACACTCTGGAAGGAGCCTTTTGAAGTGATAAATCCATACTTTTCTAGCCATCATGTTACCCAGCCAACTCAGTAACCCTAATCCGTGATAGATCATGACCAGGACATCAGGATTTACTGCCAAAGCTGTGGATGTGAGTAGAGGCAGATCTCTGGACAATCACAATGGGAAACTGATAGCATCATTGGCAATGCAGACTCTGGGTGCTGGCAGTGGAAGCCATGTGGGCTTGATGACAGGCACCTTAATGATTTCTTTAGAAGAATGTTTTTCTTTGCAATAGTGTAAAATATTAAAATAACCAAAACCAAAGGCCATGGCTAAAGAAATGGTAACACTACTACTGCATAGTAAGAATTATCTGGCCTTCACTGAAAGATAGCAGCAGTGCAGTAAGTTTCCATATAAGCTTTGCTAAAATGAAGCAGAAAATTTTAGAAGCAGTGGCTAGAAAAAGTCCACATAGCACACCTGAGAAAACCTGATGTAAGAAAAACAAAGTCATCACAGTCTTGGCTCTTCCTGTACAGACTTGGGAAAGTCATTATGAATTAATAGCTACAGACCCACATTTATCTGGTCTGTTTTTGGAAACCCTTGATCATAAGAAATAACATTTAGACCCATCAAGTGCTCCACTGATAGGTGAAAATAGTTCAGTGAGCTTGACTATAGCGTGGCCAAGGCATAGGAATAAATAGCTTTATAATACTCATTACTGCCTTTAAGTAGAAATAGAATCAAAACTTACTGGTCAGCTCACTCCTTACCCTGTACTTTTAACACCTGGCAGTATAACAAAACCCCTGGTAATCACAGCAATTGGAGTACAGCATACACTGGTCATGCTTCATTAAGACAATCACAAACAAATGGCAAATAATATGGATAAGTGCTAGGCCATTTCACAAGCAAAGGCTCTAGAATAGGTATGTCCAACCCTCGGCCCAGAACAGCTGGTAATACAACCCCACAAAATCTTTTAATATCATGTGTTTTTTAATACTTATTTTCTTCATGATTTGCCTATTAGGTATATGCACCAACTATATTATATAATTTATGTGTGGCCTGAGACAATTCCTCTTTATTTGATGTAGCCCAAGGTAGCAGAGTTTGGATACTCCTGCGCTACAACAGGTAGTGTTTATTTAAAAGGGAGGGGAACAGTTAATTTGCAATTTTCTACAAGACTTTCACAATTAACCAGAAGACAATAAAGTTTTCAATATAATCATCACTCACATGATTTTGCTAAAAATACAAGCAGAAATAAACAAACAAACCCTGTATCCATCATTTATATATGTATATTTGAGGCAGAGTTGGGCTATTTTGATCACCCTTGTAAACTCAGAGCATGTATACCTATGATATATCCATCATAAATAGTTGATGAATTGGAGAATAAATAAATATTTGCTGTAATAAAGACAGTTCCTGTTCAGGCATGATTAAATGACTAGGAGATTAAATGCAGGAAGTAAAAGGACAAAGGCAACTCAGCTCATGCCCCAGCAGCTCAAAGATGGTTTTAGAACATGGCTTCAAGTTTACCACGTGGCATGTCCTTCATCTTCATTTAACTTGTAATCTTATGCTTACGGAGTTAGGGCTCACATTTTTATTATTAAAATACATGACAACTTCATCATATTTATTATTCCAAATACTGGTTTAAAGACACACACACACACACACACACACACACACACACACACACACACACTAACTCACAAATATGACTTTAAAAAAACTCACATACACATTCACTGCAGAAATTTTAGGGGAGAAACAGAAATAATAAGAACTTAAAACTACCCACAATAAGCAGTAAACTCTTTCAATATCTTTTTATATTTTCTTTCAGCTTTTTCACACACATACACACACACACACACACACACACACTCTATTCTTAAAAATAAAAAAGGAATTATATTATTTTTTCAATTTAGTAACCTATTGTTTTCAATTAATAATGTATAATTTTCCCACAGCATTAAATATTCCTCAAAAACATTTTAACAGCTATGCAGTATATCAATGAACAGCTGTGAGAGAAGTTATTTAAATGCCTCCTTGTTGTTGAACACTAGGCTGCTTCTACAAAAATACTTTAATTAAGCTACTACAAAAATACTTTAAGATTTTTGCACAGAAATATTTACATGTATCTTCAATTGTTCCTTAGAACACATTTTTTATAGAAACTGTTACAGGTCCTATAATAAAACCTTATTAAAGACTTTAGGTACACATTGCTACCTCTCCCTCCAAAAAAGCAAAATCAATTAACAAGCTCAGCAGTACTACATCAAATGTCTATTTCTCTGCAGCTCACCAATACTGGCTATTATAAATTTTGCAAAATTAGCTCCTTTTTTTTTGTGTGTGTGGGACTAGGAGTTGAATCCAGGGCCTTGTACATGTTAGGCAAGCTCATTATCACTAAGCCACACCACTAGCCCCTATTTTATTTTTGATTTTCAGACAGAGTCTCTCCAAGTTGCACAGGTTGCCTCTGGTCTTGAACTTGTGATCCCCCTGCCTCCACCTCCCTAAAAGCTAGGATCACCAGCATGTACCATGACACCCAGCTATAATTAGCTCTTAAGTAAGATTCCAGATACTGAAGTCTCAAACTTGAAATATACAATAACAGCATACGTACAGGTTTTCCTTTACCTTTCTGAGGGTATTTTCCATACAGTCTAGGAGAGATACACTGCACACTGGGGAAGAGGGAGGTGAAATTTTATATTTATCTCAGTTGAAATTCAAATAAAGTAGATAAGATTTATGGTCCTTTGGGATGATGTTTTTATAGTCCTAATGAAACACCTAAGCCTGCAGCTGTACTACTGTGGCATCTGATCCTGACAGACCTCAGAAGCTAAGCAGAGTGGGCCTGGTTAGTACTTGGATGGGAAACTGCCTGGGAATACTGGGTGCTGTCAGCTTGGGAGAAGGACATGGCAGCCCACTCCCCCAAAACAATCAGCCATTGAAAAACCTATGAAGAGCAGAGGGCACTGACAATAGTGTTTTGCCTGTCATACACAGGGTCACTGTAAGTCAGACACCAACTCAACAGGACCTAACAACAACAACAAAAACAACAATTAAAAACCTAAAATTATATTCTGTAAGAGCAATGCTTGCCTAAGCCAGTGAATGACAGACTCCTGGGAATACCCTATAATGACAGATTCCAAGGCCTTTTCAATCATCTCCAGAGGGAGAGAGCCTCTGGGGTTCTTTAACAGATTATACTGTGGCTCCACCCGCTTCCAGTTATGCCTGAAAATCTAACAGGCAGCATTAATCCTGAATCAGACAGATCAATTTGTTGCTTGTAAAAATACTACCCAGAAACAGCTGTCTCAGGGTCAGAGAGAACCTCTAAAGGGAAGACTGAGAAAGGCAGGCCTAGAGAGTCACAGGGCTGTAACAGGCACAGACTATTAACCCAGTAATGTGAGTTCCAAATCAGTTGTGGGTAATGGGCATCTTACTGTCAGGTGGAAATTTTTTTCCCAGTGGTCTCTATGTCAGCACATTTCACATGCACTAAACACATGCTGTCCACACCAGGCAACAGTGACAGAGAATGCCAAATGGTGGGGACATCACAAAAGCTGCAGGGCTGCTCAGTGTTTTTAGTGAAAAAGGCAAATAGCAGCTTTCAATAAATGAACAAATGATTAAAACTTTTCATTCCAAAAGCAGTATGTGTAATAAAAATTTCAGAAAAGCACAGGTAACATAAAATTTAACAATGACACCAGTACTCATAACAACCATGAACATTTTAGACTATGTACTATTTAATTTGCCTGCAGCCATACCATTGTGGCATCTGATCCTGTTAGATCTCAGAAGCTAAGAAGGGTCGGGCCTGCTTAGTACTTGGAAGGGAGACCACCTGGGAACACCAGGTGCTGTAGGCTTGGGAGAAGGATCTGGCAACCCACTCCAAAAAAAAGAGTCAGCCATTGAAAACCCTATGAATAGCAGAGAAGCACTAACAATACTGTTTTGTCTGTTGTACATAGGGTTGCTATGAGTCAGACTCTGATTCCATGGCACCTAACAACAACAACAACAACAACTATTTAATTTATAGTTTGCTGGACCAATGAGGATGTGAAAAATCACTATTATAGCTCAGAGAAAAAATGATTAGGTGATATATAACTCAAAAGTGACTGACAAGTGCTGCATTACAAAGTTCATTTATAAGTATACAGAAGGCCCTTCCCATGGACATTCAGCTGTCCATGGGACTTTACAACTGATCAAATAATGGAGTAGCCAGAACACAGGCTCCACAAACACAGTTCCCGGGAACAAACCCATCCATTGTTGCTCACTCGCTGTGAGCAAGATAGCTCAACAACTTTTTGCCATAGTTTAGTTCTCTGAAAACAGTGTTGATATAAGAGTCAGCTATCCACAATGAGAGCTCATGAAATAGTAGCTGTTGCTGGTGGTGTTGTGTTAGTTGGCTCATGAACTTTGCTTCACAGACTTGCAGAACACTCAATTTGCAAAATGAATCTAAATCAAAAAGTTTGTCCCAGTGTGAATTTTCACAAGGGAAATATTTTCCCATCGACGTTGGTCCTAAGTAAAGTCCTGAAAAGGTAATCCCATGGGATAGGTGGAATCTCAAAAAGGTTAAATTGAAATTGGAAAGCAACTCAAACATTTGAAAATACTGGGTACCAAAAGATTTATTCTTCAGCATCACTCTAGTGCAGACACTGCAGATTTTCAGGTCAGGTTAGTGTTTCTCTCTGACTTGACAGCTGGGTTCCAGTGTCAACCTGCAAAAAATGGGTCCACTGGAATTCTACATGGAGCTAAGAATTTAAGTTATGTTGTTTCTCACTGATAAGATTGGAGGTGATTTAAACTGGAGGTTAGGTGTCAAACCAGGGATGACTGAGTTTTTTCTCTAAAGAATTAGAATGCTTTTATTTAAGATAACATTATAGTTTGCACAGTACAAAGATGTAAATAGGTTTCATATTCATAAGATAGAGACCCTATACAGGCATCGGAAAAGATTTCCTTAATAGGACCCCAATTGCTCAAGAAATTGCAACAAGAATAGGTAAATGGGACCACATCAAATTAAAAAGCTTCTGCACAGCAAAAGAAACAATTAACAGAGTCAAGGAAACCTCCACAGAATGGGAAAAAATCTTCGCATTTTATACATCTGACAAAGGTCTAATTACTAGAATTTATAAAGAACTCAAGGAAAAAAAACCCCAAAATCCAAACAACCCAATATACAAATGGGCAAAGGAACTGAGTAGACAGTTCTCAAATGAAGAGGTCCATAAAGCCATGAAACACATGAAAAAGTGCTCAACATCCCTAGCCATTAGGGAAATGCAGATCAAAACAATGCTGAGATTTCACCTTACACCAGTAAGAATGGCCAAGATCAATAAAACAAACAACAACAAACGCTGGCGAGGTTGCGGGGAAAAGGGAACACTTTTACATTGTTGGTGGAGCTGTAAATTGGTGCAACCACTGTGGAAATCAATATGGAGGTACCTCAAAAAACTAAAAATAGATCTACCATATGACCCAGCTATAACACTATTGGGAATTTACCCAAAGGGAGATGGGTCATCACACCACAGAGACACCTGCATCTCCATGTTCAATGCAGGGCTTTTCACAATAGCAAAGATATGGAATCAACCAAAGTGCCCTTCAACAGAAGAATGGATAAAAAACTATGGTATATATACAGAATGGAATACTACTCAGCAATCAAGAAAAATGAAATAAGGTCATTCGCAGCAAAATGGAAGGAATTAGAGAAAATTATTTTGAGTGAACTAACACGAGCTCAGAAAGAGAAACAACACATGTTCTCACTCATATGAGGGAGCTGATTCAAAATTACAAGAAGGAAAAATCCTACTCAAAGGTCAGATCATAATAAAAGGGGGGGAGGGAAGATAAGAATGAGGTCAATATAAATGGACTAGAAATCGCATGTAATTGTTCTAACAAGATAAAAACAAAGACCACTACAAGAAAAGTTTCTATCTTAAACAGAAATGGAACCCAAGGACATATAGAAAAATACTACATAGTAAAAGATAGAGAAGACTTGGATGGGAAACTTAGATGGGAAGGAGGGGAGGGGGGAAAACATAGGGGAGAGTAAGGGGTAACCTATATGAATAATATTTATCAAATTGCATATATGAAAATTGTCACAATGAAAAGCATGTCAAAATGAATTACATTATGATGTACATTAAAAATTTCTAATTAAAAAAAAAAAAGATAGAGACCCTATGCTTCAAAGCAGCAATTTGGTTATTTCATTTAACAAAGCTATTTGAAGAAGATGCTCTAAGGGCTCAGAATCCAGTTCACAATACACTGGGAGTTATTTTTATCAGACTGTTTGTCCAAGAAGAAAACTTATTATGTAAACCTTGCACATAAAGTATAGACACTGATGAGGAACATTTTTACTTTCTGGTTTTCTAGGTGCCTGTTCACATATTCTGAAAGCTGCAATAAATAGCAGGTGGTGCTATTATCAGACCAGGTGGTTGTGTCACCAGCCTGGTTACAACAGCACATGGACCCACTGAACCACTGCTGGGGATGGCCTTCACATATCATCAGTGGGCATTAACTGAATGGGCTGATGTTAGTTTTGAAATGTACTACTCTTAATGTACAGAAAAAATCTGGATATCCATGTAATTGAAATTGAAATCTTCTGTAATTGTGAGGAACTGATTATGATACTGAATATGTTGTTGTTGTTAGGTGCTATCAAGTTGGTATCCGACTCATAGCGACCCTGTATACAACAGACAAAACACTGTTTTCAGTGCTTCTCTGCTGTTCATAGGGTTTTCAATGGCAGATTGATTTTTGAGAGTGGGTTGCTGGGTCCACCTCCCAAGCCTACAGCACCTGGTGTTTCCAGGTGGTCTCCCACCCAAGTACTAACTAGGCCCGACCCTGCTTAGCTTCCAAGATCTGACAGGATTGGATGCCACAGGGCTACAGCTGCAGGCTGATACTGAATATAGACTTTATAAAAACTGTCAAGAGGATTAACTACCAGCCTCTTATGACTTATGTATAATTTTGGCTTTATTTATAAACTCTAAGCTTCAGCGAATTTTCAATCATTATAAGGAATCATGGGTATTTTCTCCATTTTTTCATTAAACAAAAAAAGACTGACTCACTTAAGGATGGAGAAGATCTAAATTAGGTGGAGATGTAACAATTCACTTACAGTAGATACCTTCAGCAGGAAAGTATGCATTCTGATCCCTGTGTTCTTACGCTTGTGGTGTCTGGTAAGTCTCAATAATAATATAAGTAAAAATAATCCTTGGCTCTAAATAGGAGTCTTGCTTTTTAAAAAATGCAGATTCTTTAGACTGGTCATAAAACTACTGAACTTGTCTTTACAGGGTGGTCTTAGACATGCATTTTTAAAAAATTCTCTAGAATATATAAGCATAACATAATTATGAAAGCAAACAAACAAAATGCAGCCAGTGAGTCTCAAACTTAGCAAGCCTATTACATAAAGCTGCCATAAAATAATACTGTGATTGACTTGCAAACAATAACTCTGGTTTTAAAATAAAGAGATACTTCCCACTCCCACCAATATTCTTAACATCTATAAAGAATGCTCCCAATTCTTTGATTTTGTCTGATACAATTTACTTCACACACCTCAGCCGTTGACTCTCCCCACATCCCCTCTCAGGGGCAGGTGGAAGAGTCTGAGCTCTTTTGATTCCACCCACTACCTCAGGACTATCCCTCTTACACTGCCAATATCCACTCTGTGAGACTCAGAACTCTCAGTTATACTGCTTTTTCTCCTTGGTGTCATCTTGATCTCATAATCATCTCTCTACAGTACTCCAGGCCTCTGAAGCCTGGTTTGTAATATTCTCTCCATCCAACTTCTCATTTACTTATTCATTCAAATGTATCCTGAGCATACTATATACAAGTTACTGTACGAGGTGCTAGGGATATATTACTGAGTAAATAAAATTCCTTTTCATGGAGTTTACATTTCAGTGACTAGGAACAGAGGAAGGGGATAGAGACATAAATTGATAAAAATAAAACCAGCTAGGTGACCAGTGATTGATGAGGACATGCAGGGAAGGGCAAAGCAGGCTACCTAAGGAGGGTACACTGGAGACTGAGTCAAGTGTGTGAGGAAGCCTAGGATGGCTGAGAGGACCGAAACTGCAGAGGCCCTGAGGTTGGAACATTCTTGGCACATCTCAGGAGATGGGATAAGAGGGGGAAGGCAGAACTAGATTACATATGACCTCAAAGAAAATGCTTATTTGGAAAGAGATGGAAGTCACTGGAAGGCTTCTGCAGAACAGAAGCTCATCTTACTTAGGTTTTGAAGGGAACACTGATTTCTCTGTCAAGAATGACCTGAATGTTGGGTAACGGTAGAAGCCAGGAAAACAGGTAGAAAGCTATGGCGAGAGTTCAGGTGAGGAATGATGTTGGAGACCAGGACAGAGGAGAGAAGGCAGTAAGCAGTGGCCAGATCCTGAAGGAAAAACCAACAGGGCTAACCGATGATTTGGACGCAGAGTATGAGAGGAAATGAGCAATCAAGGACGATTCCTGGAGATTTTGGACACAAATTGAAAGGACAGAGCTGTTGTTTACTGAGAGGGACACTGAAAATGAGCAGACTTGTGAGGGGGACTAAGAGCTCACTTTTGGACACATTAAGTTTGAGATGCCCTCTTGATGTTCAGTGAAGATCTCCCTGGGTAAATTAAACATTATGTGGCCAATCTACGGACATCCGGGATTCAGGTTCACAAATTCAAATGCTTTCAGGATCCAGGCAGGCAAATATAAATAAGTGTTGAAATCAATAAAGACAGGTGAGGACTGTGACCTCTCAGAAAGTGAATGTCCCATCTAAACTGGAAGTTACTCCTGAACCCAGGCTAGAGTTGCCATTAAAGATAAGGGTTCAGTATCCCTGGGGCTCCTAATTTTTAATAGCAAGAAGAATTGGGATTTTTAACAACTAAATATTATACATGAAAACGTTTTACAATCTGCTAAATTCTCAGAATGCTCAATTAAGGTCTTACTTCAGGACTTACAGTCTGCTTAATTGATTAATGTATGTTGTGAAAGGGACGTCAGCATTTTTCTTAATTCGCTTGACAGAACTCTCTTTTTAGACATCTCCAGGAGCAAGTGTTGGCACCTGCTTTGGGGAATTTTGGTTTATGAGTAAGTCCTAGATGTCTAATCAACTCCTTTGTTATCTCTTTGGAAGTTTTATGGCATATGCACTCATGCAGATTATGAGTCACAGCAGAGTATATATACAGACAGGCCATTTTATTAGGTGTCCTAGTATCAGACTTGAGTGAAACTTAGGTGGATCAATTACTGAAGTCTTCTAACATGTTAAATACCAAGTGGAATTGTGAACCTCTCAGAGGTGAAGAAACACTGAAATCACAAGGCACTGAGTCACTTCATGTCCCAACCCCTCTCCTTCTTTCATCTGCTACACAGCATAACATGGTGACAGGAAGAGCAGTCAATTGCTAGGATGCATAGGTGTCCTTTATTTTACTTATCCATGGGGAAGGGAGGAGAGAGAATAAATAAATCTGGAGTGGAAAATTTATAATAAAAAGACAAGATTAATATTGTTGCAGGTCTTTAAAAATACCCTCTTTTTAAAAGAGCTCACAACACAGTGCAGGAGAGCAATATGTGAAAAAAGATAAATAATATAACCATGTTAAATAGTGTCCAAAAGTTCTATAAAAGTTCAGAAAAAGGAGAGGGAAAGGTAGGTTTGAGTGTCTGGTGCAAGTGTCACATGAGCTGGTCCTTGGCACCCTGGGGGGCCTCAGTGGGTAAGGAAGGGAGTGAGAACTCTGCACAGGAAGGACAGGGCACAGACAGATGGGGCTGTGTAGGAACCATGAGCAGGTAAAACTATACAGGTTGGAAAATGGGCTGTAAGGCCAGACCAGATTTTTGTGTTCCCTGGATACCAAGTAAGGAAACCTGGCTTTACTCATGTAGGTAACAGAGAGTCTTTGAAGGATTTGCACATGGATTTAGGGAATTTAGAATGGTGAGGACATGAGGGAAATGGTGAGGCAAAAGTACTGTCTGTATAGGACTCTGGAAAGAGGTGATGAGAGTCTGAGCTGGGGAGCTGTCAATGGGAACAGAAGGAAATGATGGTACAGAGGAGGAAATGATCAATATGAGTTAATAAGTTAAATATGGATGAAGCAAAGGAGGAAGACATAGCACTGAGCCTCAGTCTCAGAGAGAAGGGTTTTCCTCATAGCAAACTGGTTTATACATAATGATTTAAGGCACAGTCAGACAGTAGAATATTTAAGCAGAAATGCTCAATTGGTTCATTAGTGATTTGGGACTAGACTTGCAAAGGACAGGCAAATAATATGCATTAAAATTCTACTATATCTCTAGATAGATCCTTTATCTATCTGAACAATTTAGAAGAGAAATAGAATTGGACTTTACCATTTGGCACCATCTGCACAGAAGTCAGTCAAATGAGAATGGAGACAAACTTACCACACCTTCTGTATGTCCTTTCACTATGAAAATAGTTATCACACAAAAATAGGCGCAAATGAAAAGTATTGCGTCACACCATACCGCATCATAGGAGCACTCAGAATTTCTGAGTTCCATAAGTTCATTCTGAGTCTCAGGGAGTAAATGAGAGGGCAAAAGAAAAACAGAAGTGTAATTGCTCTTTTTAGTCTTCTCTTTCTTGAGGAAGATGGATGATATAAAACTATAGTTACCAAGGAAACAGGAGAAAGTATTTGGGAGAGTTTCCATCTGCTGAAATAACAGCAATGAAAGTAAATTCTGTCCTTAAAAAATAATAACTATTTGAACACTGTCTCTTGTCTAGAACTCACAATTTACAGACAGCCTGCTTTCCTTCTTGTCATCAAACTTTCCACTCACAAGCCATTTGGAAGCCACACCTTCCACCTTCATGCTCCCTCTGCAGACAAGGGTCTTGGTTTTCCCAGGTGTTTTGTGTGCTGGCCTGAAGCTCAGGTGCAACAGACAGATCAACAAGGCGTGACAGATGTTTCTACTGCAGCCATCAGTCTTTTCTATTTGCCACAAGTCTCCAGGGTGAGCCGGGTCGATCCCTTCCTCTTCTGAAAGCAGCTAAGAAGGTCATGCTGCTTAAAATGTCTCTCAATTTAAATGCCCAGAATAAAGGAAAAATGGAGACACCATAACAAGAAAGAATGGAGGGGCAGGTGAAGGGTAGACCAGATCTGCAAACTTAGAAAGCATCTCAGCATGTAGTTATTTAATATACAGGTGTTTTCATTCACAATACTCTTAAGTTTCTTAGACTCTACAAATGCAATGAAATAGATGTTGTAACTGTGGGTAACCACAGATTTAGTTAATGGCAGAACTGCTTCTAAGTAACACAGAATATAGGTATCCTTTATGAACTCAATACAAAAGGACATCAGTGTTGAAAATTCCACAAGAGTCTGAAATATCTGGTATAGGACCTGTGAAAAATGTACAGATAAAGAATCTCTGATTCTTACAGACTCCCCTGGAATTTCTTGCTAGAAAAGGGTGGGGGGCGCTGGGAGAGCTTGAAGTTCTCTAAAAAAGCACTTCTAGCTATGCATTTCCATTATCTGGAAGAATGAGCTTGCATCTCAACTGGCTATTTTAAGAACCATACATATGATAGACTATTAGAAACTGATGTGCCCATGTCTAGAAATTAGGCAATATGTTTTGAACACATAAGGGGTAGGGGACAGAGGGAAGTGAGAAGATCCTATAAGAATGTTTACTAAATGAAACTTTCCCAAATGGAAAGTTTTCATTAAAAGTTAACAACCTACTTGTGAATTTCCAGTTATACAGCTAAAGTACTATCACAAGACAATATTATAATAGAAAATAGTTATTCTCAGATCTGTGTCAGCCGAAACACTACTGTTTTGACAATGACGAGCATTCATATGATTAATTTCCATACAACCCTGGCAGTAGAACAGTCACTAAAATAGGAATGACATAATTCTATAAACAAAAATAACTTACAGAACTGGTTCAAATGGGACAATGGATATTTTCTCCCCTAACTGGGCAATGACAATTTATTTCCTCTGTTGCCTTTAAAAATTGAGTCCTCAGTGCTCATAATTCCTTGATATCAATTTTACTTGTAAACTAAGTCCCAAATTTGATTGTTAGCAGATTCATGGAATATCAAACAGAGGTTAGGGCTTGGCCTATCTGTGACAGCCATATAGAAAGAAGTCCTTTGTGGATTCATACATCCTTTGGCAACTCCATGAAAGAAGAGAGAGCAGAACATTCAAGTTCCAGATAGTGGATCCCACTCCAGGTGTGGACAGTGAGACGACCACAGGGCTTCCTCTAGATACCTTTGCCCCTTTCTATTGTCTGTCTATATTCTGTTTTTCTTTTCTCTTTTTTTTTTTTTTCTTTTTGTGGTACTGGGGGTTGAACCCAGGGCCTCATGCTTGCATGCTTTGCAAGTGCTGTACCGCTGAGCTGCGACCTCAGCCTTTTTTTTTTTTTTTTTTTTGAGACAGGATCTCGCTAAGTTACACAGACTGCCTCTGGTCTCGAACTTGCAATCCTCCTGCCTCCGCCTCCTGAGCCACTGGGATTATAGGTGTGCGCCACCATGCCTGGTACTTTTTATTTTTCAGACACGGGTTAAATTCAAGGACTTGCACATGCTAGGCAAGTGCTCTACCACCTAAATGCACCCCAGCCCCTTTTTTATTTTGAAACATGGTATCCCTAATTTATACAGGCTGCCTGTAGCCTCAAACCCACAATCCTCCTGCCTTAGCCTCCTGCCTAGCCAGGATTACAGGTGTTCGCCACAGCACACAGTTGGTCTGCATTCTTAAAGGGTTCTAAATAACATAAAAGCAAGAGTAACAGCTTCATGATATCATCCAGTGCATCTACAGAAAAAAATGAGTTATTTCCTGTGGAACAAAAAAATGTTACAACACAATTTCAAAATTAGTTAGCAATCTCATCCTGTCCTAAGGGCACTGTACTTGCATAAAACAACAAAATGCACTTTAAACTCTTCTCTTACCTGCCTACTCTCCTTCTGGGAGGATGCTGAAGAAGAGGCACTTCTATGGGTTGGAGTGGAGGTTTTATGAGCAGGGGATATGCCCTTCTCGTCTGAACTCATTGCTGCAGTTAGAGTCTAATTATGCGCACTTGAGACCATCCCAATTTTCTCCAGTTCCCAGGCAAAGAAGCAGATGATTTTTCAGCTTCAATCCATTTCATGAATCAGGTCTGACTAGGAAAGAGCACACCAATATTGAGGTGTCCAAACCACCTAAAAGCAAAACAAAGTTTCACGTAAGTAACTTTTAAAAAATTAAAAAGATTATATTTAGGAAGAATTAATTTGTTGGTGAGGAGAACTCTGACAGAACAGGAAATATTTCTTTCACTAGATTTTAATGTGGAGTATAAAAGTGTTAATGTATTTCCTTGTCAACAGGAAATGGGAAGAAATCATATGCTAAAGCCCCATTCTTCCCTTACATTCTCTTTAAGGCAGATTACAATTTTTATATTCTGGACCCTAATGCCAAAGCACACCAGCTTCTTCCCCAATAATTTACATATCTCCTACCCAATGGATTAAGAGTTCTGCTCATGTTTGTTGTTAGTTTGGCTGTGTCACGTACATGATTGGTTAAACAACGCATCGCAGTCAGTTATAAAAGGGCTGATGCATTATGTGCATCCTGAGATCCAGCATTTGTGAAAGGTCAAGGAATATACAGGCTATAGGTTGGACTGGGATTTAGCTCAGTTGGTAGAGCGCCACTCTGCAGACTCTGCGGCCCTAAGTTTGATTCCCAGCATCCCCAAACTGGGAGAAGGACATGGCAATCCACTCCCAAGGCAATCCAGAAACAATCAGCCATTGAAAACCCTATGAGGGTCACTATGAGTCAGACATGACTCAAGGGCACCTAACAACAGCAACATAGTTTGGATGTTGAATGGCCTCCAAAGGCCCAGGTATTACACGTTTGGTTCTCATGATGATACTATTAGGAAGTGGTAGGACCTTCAGAAAGGGTGGCCTTATGGGAAGTTTATAGACTGTAAGGAGAATGTCCTTCAAGGGGACTGGGAGACCTCAACCCTTTACTCTTTCTTTATTGCCTCCTGGCCATGTGGTGAGCAGTTTTCTCTGCCACATGCTTGCTTCCATTGCATCTGGCATCCCAGCCAGAGGCCTAAAAGCAATGGGCCTGCCTGTTGTAGACTGGAACCTATAAAATCATGAGCCAAAATAAATCTTTTCCTTTTTAAAGTTAATTATCTCAAGGGTTTTTTTGGTTTGTTTTTGTTTGTTTGTTTGTTTTTTTAATACTGATAAGAAGCTAACACAACATATATCCTCATGACCACAGCATGACTAACTGTGCCTCTCAACAACCAAGGAGCTCATATGGATTAAAATTAGAGTTGAGCCCTAAAAGGAGTTAAGCAGTTACCAAAACAGGAGAAGGATGTGGCAATCCACTCCTAAAGCAATCCTAAAAATAATCAGCCATCGAAAACTCCATGAGTGTTGCAGTGAGTCGGACCTGCTCGATGGCACCTAACACAACAACAACTGGTTGTCTAGCATGGCATGATGAAGGAATCAGTGGCAGCCAGCATAACTAAGAACACAGAGAGATGGTGACATGATGGTCAAAGAAAGGCAAGGGCCAATCTTTTGGCGGCTATGATCTGAATGCGTCCCTTCAAATTCATGCATTGGTAACTTAATTCTCAAAGTAAAAGTACTAGGAGTGGAGGCCTGTGGGAGTTAATGCCACCATAAAGCAAGACTTTCAGGAGCAGGCTCTCTCTTTTCTATTCTTGTACTGTGAGGACACACCATTCCTTTTCTCCAGAAGATACAGTACTCAAGATACCATTGTGGAAGCAGGGAGACATGATCCTAACCTGTCAGTGCCTTAATTTTGCACTTCCCAGCCTTCAGGAAAGTGAGAAAGAAATTTCTTTATAAATATCCAGGCTCTGTTTTTCTGTTATAGCAGTACAAATGGGCAAAGACATTGGCATTTGGGCTTTTAATCATAAGGATAAGAAGCCTTAAGAGGTGTGGCACAACCAGAGTTGTGTTACTAAAAGGTTACTTTGATATCCATAAGGAGAAAGAAATTCTGGAAATATAATGTGGGAGGTCCAGTGAGAAAGCAAGAAATGATGGAGTAGAGCAGTGGCAGGAAATTCAACATGAAGCACTGCCCACTGTCGCCAATAAGTGCAGGGGTAATGATGATTCCCAGGTTTCTGGCATTCTAAGCAAAAATTACTCAAAAGAAAATCCAAGATTGACAGGAAGGTCATGAACATGGTTTTAGGTATGTTGAGTAAGGGATATCCTTTAGGAAATTCAAATGAAGACTTACACTTGAAAATTCAGCTCTGGAGCTCAGAGACACCCAGGTTGGAGACATGGGTTATGTTACAAAACAAAATATAGAATGACTTATGAATAGTTCATGAAAATGCTACATGTACAAGTAAATTAAATTTTATATAGGCCTATAAGTTACATTTTTAAATCTGTAACTTATGTTAATGGATTGTGTGCCTTTGGATATGTTAATCAGGATCTTAATGGTCATCTGACTGTACAGAGGAAATGAAACACAATCCCTTGGGCTGATGATGTAGCTTAGTAGAGTGCTTGCCTAGTGAGCCCTGGGTTTGATCCTCAGCACTGCAAAAGAAAAAAAAAAAAAGAAGAAAGAAAGAAAGAGGAGAGGAGAGGAGAGGGGAAGGCAGGGGAGTGCAGGGGAAAGGAGAGGAAGGAAAGGAAAGGAAAGGAAAGGAAAGGAAAGGAAAGGAAGGAGTGGAGTCAAATGATTTTTTTCTTTTTCTTAATTAGCATATATTAAGTGTACTAAAAACTGGGTTTCATTATGATGTTTTCATGCATGTATATAAAGTACTTCGATCATATCTACCCTTCCGTTACCCTTTCTTGTCTCCGCTCCTGTCTCCTGTTAGTGGACCCCTTCCTTTTCCCAAATAGTCTCTCTCTAGTTTTATGTCTTTTATTTATTTATTTATTCATTTTCCAATCTAGATTCTGCATAGGAGAGAAAACGTGTGGTATTTGTTTGAGTCTGGCTTAACATGATGCTCTCCAGGGCCATTCAATAATTAAAAGGGAATTTTTATAAACTGGAAAAATAGGAAATTCTAATGACTAAATTTAGAAGCCTTTCTTAAGATTTTAAATTCACTGTCATCAGAGGAAAAATAAAAGCTACTTATTCTCCAAAATGGAAGATTTTCTCTTGAAACAAAACGAGCCTCTGGACAAACAGAAATGTAAAGAGCTATGGAGCTCTTTTGTTGGCTACCAATAAAGTTTATTTTAGTATTGGCACAGGTTAGTAAAATAAATCAACACTTGATAGATGACCATCTAATTTTTTTCTTTTATAAAGACAATCTAATAAGTGTGAATAAAGTTTCTGAAGTCAAGGACTGGTGCCAGGAAACAGAAAGCAAGAACAGTATTTGGATCCTTAATTTGAAACACTTTGCTTCCTGGTCCAAGATGTTTTACAAGTAGATGCTGACATTTGAGCCAAAAGTATGGTGGTTTTGTGATGTGTTCAAGTGTCCCCTAGGGATGAGGCTGAAACAAGCCAACTCATTAAATGGTTATCCACTTGGAAGTAAATTCAATCCAAGCTTCATTTCCTCTGTTCGACTATTTTCTATTTAACTGTATCCAACTGGAACTACACTTTCCTCATTAATACCAATGATGACACCGTTTTAAAAATTTAATTTAAAATGAATTTCCAGAATAACTTATTTATGATGAAAAGGCAACATTTCAGTGTAATTACAATTGTGAATATGTTAAACAATATCAAAATGAAAGGAAAGCTCAGAAAAATATTTTACTCAGTCCCAAATTTGTTTTTGACGTTATTGTTGTTTCTCTAAAATTTTGGTACTTTTTTAAACACAAGGGTTTTAAGTGCCAATTATAATTTTCAATGATCTTTAAATATCATTGTAACCAATTTTCAATTAAAATTTTCATCACTTATTCTATAAATGTATTATAAATGAAATTATTAGAAGGTTAGATCTATTTATTCTTCATTCATAGAGTGTAAGAAATATTGTGACCTAAAAATACTTGGGCTGGGATTTAGCTCAGTTGGTAGAGCGCTGCGCTGCAGTCTCTGAGGTTCTGAGTTCAATTCCCAGCACTGCAAAAGTGGGAGAAGTACCTGGCAATCCACTCCCAAGGCAATCCTGAAACAGTCAGCCATTGAAAACCCTATGAGGGTCACTATGAGTCAGATACCGACTCGATGGCACCTAACAACAACAACAAAAATACTTATTTTATCTCCATCAAATCACACTGTTGTTGTTACGTGCCATCAAGTCATGTCTAACTCATAGGAACCCTCATAGGGTTTTCAATGGCTGATTATTTTGGAACTGACTGGTGAGTGGATTGCCACATCCTTCTCCCATTTTTGCAGTGCTGGGGATCGAACCCGGGACCTTAGTGACTGCAGAGCAGCACTCTATCAACTGAGCTAAACCCCAGCCCTCAAAGCACATTGTTGTTGTTGTTGTTAGGTGCTGTCAAGTCGGTGTCTAACTCATAGGGACCCTATGTACAACAGATGAAACACTATTGTCAGTGCTTCTCTGCTATTCATAGGGTTTCCAATGGCTGATTGTTGTTTGGGAGTGGCCTGCAGGGTCCCTCTCCCAAGTCTGGAGCACCTGGTGTTTCCAGGTGGTTTTCAACACAAATACTAACCAGGCCCGACCCTGCTTAGCTTCCAAAATCTGATGAGATTGGACGCCACAGTGGTGTGGCTGCAAGCAAAGCACATTAGGCATCATAAATTATATGTGTCCAGGAAAATGTTTGAAGCTGGGGACTATTTAGCCTATGAGAGAAGGACCTGGCAGCCCACTCCTCAAACAATCCTGAAAAAATCAGCCACTGAAATGCCTATGAAGGGCAGGGGAGCACTGACTGGGTCACAATGTGTTGGACCTGACTGGACGGCACCTAACAACAATAACAACATTTAGCCTGGAATAAGTTGTAATATAGTCACAAACAAGCTCAAAACCTCCAGGACTTACAACAAAGGTTTGTTTCTTGCTGATTTATGTATCCTTTAGGTCAGCTGTAGATCTAAGCGCCCCCTTCATCCTAGGCTGACAGTGGAGTAACCCCCATGAGAGGGAAGGAAAAGAGCCATGGCTGATTCATGGGACACTTATTAGAGCTTTTGCTCGTAGGTGGCACATGTCACCTCCACTCACATTTATTGGCAGAAGGAAGTCACATGGACCAGCTGAGGTCAGTGATGCATGAAACCATTCCTCTCAGCAAGACAGGCAGCAGATATTTGGGCAGAATAACATAATTCACTAAATAAACCACAGGAAAACATTAGAAGTTCATACAAACATATGTGAATAAACTCTAGATTCATTACCCACAGAAATCCTTGTTAAAACCTTTGGTTCTACTTTAAACATAAAGTCAGAGAATAATAATAATACTGTATACAATATACTTTTTTCCAATCAACACTACATTTCCAATCAACACTACAACAGCCTCTCTTATAACAAAGAAACTTCAACACTACCACTCTTAAATAGATCAGGACGGCACACACATATACATTTAAACATTATTCTATTGGGACACTTAAATTGTATTCATCATATTTTGGAACAATGAGATTTATCACAGAAGAGTTCATAGTAGCTATATATTCACTTCTGATACTTACAAAAATGATCCTGGTTGTTCAATAATTTTTTTCTTTATTTGATATCATCTGCTCTCTTTGTGTTTACAAGGGATTAATGAAACTATCTTTTCATACTTGAACTTTCTGTATCTTTTTGCACTACATGTCCTTTTAGTAATGTTCAGGTTGAGTTTTACAAAAAATACCTAATAGAGAATTTTCTTTTTTTTATTGGAAATTTTTAATGTACAACTTAATGGGTTTCATTCTGACACGTATTTATGACACTTCCATACACTCATTTCATTGTACATTGCTCACATAACTTTCCCCTTACCCTCTCATGACCCTCCTCCCCATCCCCTACCCTACCAATGATCTTCTTTCTACTTGTATGATTTTTTGTGGGAATATTTATCTATATACGTCCATCCTGATTTTGATTAAAGTCCAAAATTTCTTCTATAATGATCTATCTTTTTACATTCTCAGCAATAGTACATAAGTGATCTAGTCCATTTGCTTTATTGCCATCATTTGGTATTATTGGTATTACTATTATTTCCCATACTAATAAAGTTGTGCTGTTTGCACTGAGATTGACCCCCCCCTTCTTCCCTCCTCATTGGCCCTCCTCCTGTTTTTCCAGTTTTCACTTGATGTTATAAGTAACAGTTGGTTTTACCCTGCTGTATTATTTTGAACGTTCAGCTTTTTGTTTCCTTGCTTCTTTTAAAGCTTGATGGCTTTTCCTTCTCAATGTGCCTGGGCAGCACACTCACTGTTATATAAGAGGGTGCCAAGAAAATGTATACACGTTAACTATATTCAAATTGTAACAACTACTATATATTAACAACAAAAGATGAATGCAAGTCACATTTGACCTCTGCAATTACAAGAAGTCATGCTATACAGTGCTACCATAATTCAATTCAATTTGGAAAAGTAATACATAGATAGCATCTCTTAAAATGTGTACATATTTTTGGTAACCCCCAGTAGTTTTAATTCATTTTTAAATCTGCCTTAATTTGAAAGATGTAATTGCCCTTTTAAGATTTTATTTCTGTTTCTCTATAATTTTCTCTAAATCATACTGGAACCTATAGTCTTTAAACGACATAGTCAAAAGTAAAATGGTATCTTTGGAGTCTTCCCCTATAATATAAGCCTCCCCCATGACCAAAGCGTTCTCTTACCAGTCTTCTATCTTGGTGATTTGATGAGGGGGTTGGGAATTACATTTGGATACTGCAGCAGTAGAGAGAAGCTGCTACTACTTTTTCTGGCTGAGACCAACAGGGTATTCAATGTGTATGGACAGGCTATAAGAAAAGCAAAGCCTGTAAGACTGCAAGAAAAGTAGGCTCCATTTCTATAAGCAAAGCTAAGGTTTGCCATAATCAAAACCTGGCTAGATTTTCCTCAGTCAGGTATATAGCCTTTAAGTTGTTTATAGTTTTGACATTAGAGTCTAATTTAGAGTTTGGGTTATTGATAGTTTTTCTTTTTTCAGTCTTTGCATGAGTATTTACAAAGAAGCCACATTAGAAGATCCTAGACATAAGCCAACTGAGGCAGGGCATTTCCATCAACTGATGGTATTAATGCAAATGTCACCCTTATACTGCGGGGTGGAATAAAGTAGTTTTCCATCAAGATCGTCACCAAAACAATGAATGATGTCTATAGTCATTATACTGCCATCATATATGTTTTTTTTTTAATTTAAAGAAAAGGACTTTTTTATTTCTAAGGTCATTAACCCAACATAAAAAAAAGAAAACAAAGGATTGATTTTTAAATTTTTACTTACTTAATTAATTTTTTGAGACAGGGTTTCATTACATAAACCCAGATGGCACTATGAAACCCAGGCTGGCCTTGAACTCGTGGTCCTCCTGTTTCAGCCCATATACCACCACACCGGGCTAAGCACTGGTTTTAACAAGATAAGCCAGAGACTTCTAGGAAAGACAGCAGCATGAGACCTGGTACACAATTTCATAGAAAATTACTGAAAACCAGAAACCATAAGGACTAAAAACAGAGATATTATCAATATTTACACTAGGAAACAGTGGTTACCTCATGCCACAAAATTTAAGGAGGATCTGCCAGACTCACTTTACTCAGGACCAACCATGACATAGAAAATAATAATGTGCCTGCTAAAGACAATGCATCTGACAAGCACCACTGTTGTTGTTGTTTTTGTTGTTCAGTGCCATCGAGTCGAGTCATGTCCGACTCATAGTGAGTGACCCTTATAGGGTTTTGAATGGCTAATTGTTTTCGGGATTGCCTTGGGAGTGGATTGCCAAGTCCGTCTCCCATTTTTGTGGTGCTGGGAATCGAACTTGGGACCTCAGAGACTGCAGAGTGACACTCTACCAACTGAGCTAAATCCCAGCTGGCAAGCACCACTAGCTTCCCCCAAATCAAGAGGTGAAAAGCAAAAAACAGGCAAAATGCTTGCTTGCCACAGGTGTACAACTTTCCAAGGCCACTGAGGCACAGTCTCCCTGGCACAGAAAGCACACAGCCCTGTCTTGCTCTTTACTGTTTTCTTCAGTCTCCTAAGCACATCCCAGGCATGTCCCCACCTATGTCCCCACCTAGCTCCAAAATACAAAGTATCTACCTGCCAAAAATGATCTCTAGTATAGTTCTTTATAAAACAAAGGAGAAATAACATACACCAAGGTTCAAGTTCCCTGATATTACTGACCAAGCGTCTCTACTCTCTCCTTAGTCTCCTTAAGCCTTCACTAAGTAAGTAAATATGACAAACTACCTTATTCACCACCCAGCCCTCCAGAGTAAATTTAAAGAGGAGAATTTGAGTGTGAGTCAAGTATAGTTGGCACAAATAATCTTTTGGCAAACAGCAGACCTCGTACAAAGAAAAGAAAATTAAAGTTAAAAAAAAAAAAAACATAATCCAGGTGGCATGGCACATGCCAGTAATCCCAGTGACTCAGGAAGCTGAGGCAGGAGGGTCACAGGTTCAAGGCCAGAGGCAGCCTGTGCAACTTAGCAAAGCTCAAAAGAAAAAATAAAAAAGAAGCTGAAGGTGCTGCTCAGTGGTAGAACATTTGCCTCAGGAACAGGACGCCCTGGGTTCAATCCTGCCCACCTCCTCCTTGTACTGAAACACACACACACACACACACACACACACACACACACACTAAACATTATGAAAATTTACTCCCCTGAAGGAGAGAAAATTCTTTATGTACAAAAGATAGAGAGCTTCCTTGGAATAAGAAAGTGGTAGCTTTAGAGCACAGGTGCTTTACATTTAAACAAAACTTAAAAAATGGAGTCTTTGTTTAAGAGATAAGACAGGTTTAGATGTGCTGGGAACTGACCTAGTTAAGAAATTAAGGAAACAAATAATGACACCATAATTTAAATTCACCAATTAAAATAATACTAATGAAGCACAGAATGATTCTGCAGAAAAAACAGTGATAAGAAATATAAAGGAAATCATCTTGCAAATAGAAAAGAAGGCAAGGAAATTGAAAAGGGCAAACAGGACAAGTTAATAGATACTGTAACTAACTGAATCTATGGATATTAATGGTCCTGAATAATAGGCAAAAAGAAAAAGAAATGTTCCCAAATATTTCTAAACATAGGAATTCAATGTAGAAATGAAGACAACCATACTTTAACAGGCAAAATTAGTAGAAAACAAGTCAAAATAAGAAGACTGTAGTGAAATTCCTGAATTTAAATTGCATTATGTAAATTCAATAAATTAAAAATTAGTGATAAAAGCAAGAAGAGATTAACCCTAGCAAGTTTTTGAAAATATACTTTCCTATGTATGTTTTGGGTTAAAGAAAAAATAAAATTAGTATTGTAGAATATTTAAAAATACACAAAATTAAAAGCCAAAAGCACTTAATGTTGTCCCTTTTCTCCCCTCTGTATCTCCACCTCTCATCTCTCTCCATGTGGTGGAATGACTTCTTCAATTAACTTGAAAGTGAAAGAATAAAGATAAAAGCAACCAAAGAATATATAAAATAATATATAATAAGAAAATTACATATTTCTAAACGTAGAGCATAGATAAAGCTATGAAAGGAAAGGAAAGCTAAGGAAAGGAAAATATATGACCTTAATTATTTGCATTACTAAATGCAAAAGAATAAAAATAAATGTACTAGACTTTAAACTATACTACAGGGCCATAGTTGCAAAAGCAGCTTGATTACTGGCACAAAAATAGGCCTGACAATGGAACAAAAATGAAGGCCCAGAGATACACACACACAATTACAGCCACCTGATTTTTGACAAGGGGGCTAGGCACATTCAATGGAGAAAAGATAGCCTCTTCAACAAATGGTGTTGGGAAAATGTGATATCCATTTGCAGAATATTGAAAATAGACCCATATCTTTCAATCTGTATGAGTCAACCAGAAATGGAAAAAGAGACCTCAACATAAAACCAGAAACCTTAAAATTACTAGGAGAAAAGATAGGGAATATGTTCCAACACATAGCCATAGGTAGGTATTTCCTTAACTAGACTCCAATTACCCAGAAAACACCACTAAGAATTGACAAATGGGATTACATGAGACTGAAACTGTAAAGCAAATGAAATAATTAACAGAGTAAAGAGAGAGCCCACAGAATAGGAGAAAATCTTTGCATCCTACATGTCTAACAGAGGACTACTTTGTAGAACATACAAAAAACTTAAGAAAGCAAATGCCAAGATAACAAATAACCCAATGAACAAGTGGGCAATGGAAATGAATAGACAGTTCTCATGAAGAAGTTTGTAGGGCTAAGAAAAACATGGGAAAATGCTGAATACCTCTAGACATTATGGAAATGTAAATCAAAACAACTCTGAGATTCCATCTCATTCCAGTAAAAATGACCAAGATCAACAAAACAAATAATAACAAATGCTTGAAAAGATGTGGAGAAAAAGAAACACTTTTACACTGCTAGTAGGACCGTAAATTAGTTCAACCACTTTGGGAATCAATATGGAGATACCTCAAAAAACTAAGAATAGAACTGCCATATGACCCAGCTATACCACTCCTGGAATACACCCAAAGGGAGTCAATTCATCATACGACAGATATACCTGTGTCTCCATATTTAATGCAGCACTCTTCACAATTGCAAGGATGTGGAACTAAGGAAGATGTTCATTAACAGAAAAAGGGATAAAAAAATTGTAGTACATCTATACAATGGAATATTACTCAGCAATAAAAGAGAATGAAATAATGTCATTTGTAGCAAAATAGATGGAACTGGAGAATATCATCTTAAATGAACAAACACAGGCTCAAAAAAAGAAATATCATATGTTCTCACTCATATGTGGGAGCTAAATCTTACTTAAAGGAAGAAAAAACTATACATACATACATACATATATAAACATGAACAGTCAAACCTAGTTAAGAAGGGAAAATATAAGCAGAGTAGAGAGAAGGGGGAGGAGTCTCGCAGGGGGAAGTGAAGGTTGTAGAAGGAGAGAAGGGGAGAGGAAATAATGTAAAAGGATAAAGGAGGAGAGGATAATCTCAGTGTAAATCGTGCAACTTTGCAAACACATGGGAAGAAATAAGGGAATATAACCCATAATTGGATCTGAGTTTTACTACATATTAATCAAAGGGTTCCATAAACTTTGTAAGTTGATGAAAGTGTAACCCAAAGCAATGTAATAGTTCCACAGTGGAAATAGCAAATGCCTGTTACTCTATACCCCATCAACACTTAGCAATAAAGGGAAAAAAAGCATTTTAGGAAAAAGAAAAGAAAGGAAATGTTTCCTTATCCTGAATGCCAAGCTACCTCTTATACGATTTCCCTAAGCAATCTTTCTTTGGATATCTGTTAATTTTATGATTAGCAAAACACAAATTGTCCTTCAAAAATTTCTCAATGAGTAAAAAACAGCATACCAGAAATTTTACTTGTGTTCAGAATCATAAAAAGATAACACCACCTCCTTTCAAAAGTTTTATCTATCATGTCAGATGAAAAGCAATAATAGAAATAGTAGGCTCTTACTATGTGCCAGGCAGGCCTGTCCCTTCGCCCCCTGCCCCAACACTTTCAGTCCATTCATAGGAAAGGTCTTGTTATCTACACTGAAGAAATGAGGAAAGCCAGGCTTCAGAAGTTTTATTCCATAGAGTTGTCAGTTTGGTTTCTAAATCTGTTTGACATTAAAGCTCACATAATAAATTTTTCATCAGTGTTTACCCTTGATTTACCAATAAATCAATGAATAAACTAAGCATAAACTAAGAAATAAATCAAGTCTTCTAGAGCACAGCACATTCCTACTGGTACAGAATCCAAATTTATAGAGGTTCTTAACCTGGGACTCATGAAGGGGTTTAGCATATTCCTCAAAACCCCAGAATAATATGAAAAGTGGTGGGTATGCATGCATTTATTCTCCTAGGAAGATACTCTATAGCTTTCATCAGATTACTAAAAGGCTAAAAAATGTACAACCTTGGGAGTTCACACTTCCAAAAGGACTGTTATCTGTACAGGTTTAAAAAAATCCCTGGGCACAGAGGCTGTATACCACCACCACGAGATCAACAGAACATTTGGTCCTGATAGAAGTGTGTACCATGGGCACTGTGACAAGGCTATTTTGATATTAGCACTGATAACTTTACCAATGTTAATTTTCCAAGATTTGTTGGCCACTTCTTCAGTCATCATTTCATTTCTGACGTTTGATGGTGTGCTTAAAAGGAAGATTAGGCGATGTCATAATTCATATTTTAACCAGAAAAATAATATTGGATATATGGTGCTGGTGATTGCTAAGAGACACTGATCATCAGCAGAGTACAAATATTTTGGGGCAACAAAAGGACATAAAAAGTGTTTTCACCTCTACTTTGCAACGATTGTTGCTAGGTGCCATTGAATGGGATCTGACTCATAGCGACACTGTACAACAGAACAGAACACTACCCAACACTCCGCCATGTACATGATCTTTGTATGTTTGAGCCCATTGTTGCAGTCACTATGTTTCTACTCATTTTAGGTTGTGCCTCATCAGCACAAGGATGTCCCAGGGGCTTTACTCTATTCCCATTGTTAAGGTCAATTCTACTTTGAGGAGACAACTCTTTCCTAGTCGTTTCTTAAATGTCTTTCACTCTGGGGAGCTCATTTTCAAGCACTACATTTGACAGTGCTTCTCTGCTATTCATAGGGTTTTCAACGGTTAATTGTTTCAGCGGGGCTGGGATTTAGCTCAGTTGGTAGAGCTCCGCTCTGCAGTCTCTGAGGTCCCGAGGTTGATTCCCAGCACCACAAAAATGGGAGAAGGACATGGCAATCCACTCCTGAGGCAATCCCGATTAGGCAATCAGCCATTGAAAACCCTATAAGGGTCGCTATAGTTGGACATGACTTGACAGCACCTAACAACAACAACAACAACAACAACAACAATTGTTTCAGGAGTGGGCTGCCGGGTCCTTCTCTCTAGTCTGTCTTAGTCTGGAAGTTCAGCTGAAACCTATCCCCTATGGGTGGCCCTGTTGGTATCTGAAATACTGGTAACATGTTGTTGTTGTTAGGTGCCATCGAGTCAGTATCCAACTCATAGGGTTTTCAATGGCTGACTGTTTCAGGATTGCCTTGGGAGTGGATTGCCAGGTCCTTGTCCCATTTTTGTGGTGCTGGGAATTGAACTCAGCACCTCAGAGACTGCAGCGCAGCGCTCTACCAACTGAGCTAAATCCCAGCCCACTGGTAACATAGCTTTCGATATCACAGCCACATACAAGCCCCCACAGCATGACAAGCTGACAGACACATGGGGGGTGCAAC
Organism: Pedetes capensis; assembly: GCA_007922755.1. Lineage (NCBI taxonomy): Eukaryota > Metazoa > Chordata > Mammalia > Rodentia > Pedetidae > Pedetes > Pedetes capensis. The sequence goes on along the minus strand of VMDO01001885.1, from coordinate 100,079 downwards.
CATAACAATTCATAAAATGGCATCAAGTTTGTACAAATTCCTACTAAGGCATCATGTGACATTGAATAGCACATGTCCTGTTCTCTGGAGGAATCGCCTGTCAAAACAGCTCTTTTATCCATGGAGTTGAAGTATATACTATGAGTTGGCTAAAGTTAAGAATGCTCCTGAGTTAACCCTTGTGCATTGCTGGTGAATATAAAAAATAGTGTAGCTGCTGTGGAAAAAAATGGTATGGCAGCTCCTCAAAAATCAAAAATAGAAATAATATATGATAAGCAATTCCACTCCTCATTATATACCTAAAAGAACTGAAGGCAGGGGGTGTAATAGATATTGTACACCATGTCCACAGCAGCATTATTCACATTAGCCAAAATGTGGAAATAACCCTAAGTACCCACCAACATAGGGATGGTTAAAGAAAGCATGATATATTCTTATAATGGAGTATTAGTTGGCCTTAAAAAGAAAGGAAATCCTGACATATTCACACAGATGAACTTTGAAGACATTATGTTAAATGAAATAAGCCAGACACAATAGTGTATGATTCCGCTTACATAAGATACCCAGAGTAGTCTAATCTATGCAGAAAGTAGAATGGGGGTTACCAAGGTCAGTAAAAAAGAGGAAACAGAAAGTGAGTACTTAATGAGTCCAGAGTTTCATTCTGGAAGATGAAAAAGTTCTGGAGATGGATGATGGATGTGAATACAATTAGTGCTACAGAATTATGCACTCAAAAATGATTATGATAGTAAATTTTATATTATCACAATAAAAAATTTTTGAATTATCAAGTATAATGACTTTATTAATATATGTTGTTGTTGTTAGGTGCCATTGAGTTGGTGGACATAGTGACCCTATGTACACCTAAGTACAACAGGCAAAACACTACTGTCAATGCTTCTCTGCTATTCACAGGGTTTTCCATGGCTGATTACTTTTGGGGAGTGAGTTGCTGGATCCTTCTCCCAAGCCTACAGCACCTGGTGTTCCCAGGTGGTCTTCCATCCAAGTACTAACCAGGCCTGTCCCTGCTTAGCTTCTGAGATCTGACAGATCAGACACCATAATGTTGTTAGATGCTGTGGAACTACTGTTGTTAGATGCTGTGGAGTTGCGTCCCGCTCATAGCGACCCTTACAGGGTTTTCAATGGCTATTTCGGGATTGCCTCAGGAGTGGATTGCCACATCCTTCTCCTATATGGTACCACTGTAGGCTCTATAATATATAGGCACTGATTTTACACTATTTTATAGTCAAACTTCATCTTCTTTATGAAATCCTTTCTAACCTATCAGAATCATCACTATAATTTGTGTTACTTTCATACTTACACACATGTTATTGAACAAGCACTGCATTATATTTATTTGATTTGATTCTGAAAGATCCTTGAGGGTGGAGAGTATAACACTTTGTCACTATAGTCATATGTCATGAGCCACCAAAACCCCCTTCACAACATTTACTGAGCTTATCATTTTAGTTAGATTTCAGTCCTTCCATTATACCCACTAAGTATAGTTGACTATGCTCACAAACTGCTTGTAGATAACCACCTCATGCCAGGCCTTTGATTTTACTGTATTTTCTTGAAGATAATCCAAAATAGTCCAAATGATTTGGGGATTGTCATTTCTTATCGGTTTAGTAGTCACTGGAGAGAAAGACTGTACAAAGTTCAACAGTCCCAAGAGAAAACTTCCTGGTCATCCTAAAAAAAGACCTACCAGGCTACTAATAGTACTCTAGGGGCCTGGGGCATTATTAGGTTCTATTCTCCCGGTTATGAGTCCACATTAAAAATAGGGAGAGGCAACAGCCTTAATTCTTTCAAAACACAGCTGATAGGTTGTCCTGGCTGCACAGAAATTACAGCACCTGCCACCTATGTAATTTATTAGCCATCATCTAACCTATTTCTGGACATTTCATGGGTAGAATTTTGAAAAACTGTTATCCTTTAGAATAGCAAGGTTTATGCAGACTATTACATATATATCAGGTGATTCACAAAACTACTGGTGTTGGGTATCAACCATGGGAGTTGGTTTCAATTATTGTTCATTCATTATCACAGGAAAGAAGGAAGAGCTGGCATAACTGAGGATCTACCTTCAGGCCCTTGGTTCTTCAGCCTTGTGAATCATAATTGGGGTGCAGTAACTTTGGCATATGTCCAGGGTTAGAATGCAGTCACTTGTCCTGGCTCAGAAGCTGAATTTGTGATCTCTCCTCAGCTCAGGCTTTAGAGATATCCCTTTGGGAACTTGAAATTGGCCATATTAAGAGTATGGATGGCACTAAACATTTACCCCTCCTCCACACATGTCTGTCAGCTTGTCATGCTGTGGGGGTTGTGGGTTGCTGTGATGCTGAAAGCTACACCACTAGTATATCAGAAACCAGCAGGGTCATAACAGCGTGGTGTCTGATCCTGGCAGATTTCAGAAGCTAAGCAGGGTCAGGCTAGGTTAGTACTTGGATGGGAGGCCATCTGGGAAAACCAGGTACCACAGGCTTGGGAGAAAGACCTGGAAACCCACTCCCAAAAAACAATCAGCCATTGAAAACCTTTTAATTAGAAAAGAAGCACTGACAACAATGCCGGGCATGGCACAGTGTTGGGTAGCATTTCATCTGCTGTGCATAGGGTCACTATGAGTTGGTCTCAACTTGAGAGTACCTAACAACAAGGGCCACTGATGATAGATAGGTTTCAGCTGAGCTTCCAGACTAAGAAAAAATAGGGAGAAGGACCTGGTAGCCCAGTCCTGAATCAATTAGCCATTGAAAACCCTATGAATAGCAGAGAAGTACTCTCAAATACAGTGCCAGAAAATGAGCCTCCCAGGATGGAAAGCATTCAAAAGATATATGGGAAAGAGTTGCCTCCTCAAAGTAGAGTCAACCTTTATGATGGGAATGGAGTAAAGCTCCTGGGACCTCCATTTTGCTGATGTGGCACAACTCAAAATGAGATGAAACACAGTGGCTGTAACAATGGACTCAAGCATAAAGATCATGTGTATGGCACAATGCTGGGTAGTGTTTCATTCTGTTATAAATAGGGTTATTATGAGTCGGATCCAACCTGATGGCATCTAACAACAACAAAAAGTCATACTTACTAGTATGCCGTTGTACATATGGGGTGGTGACTTTTTGTTTTTATTTTTACACTACAAAAACCAAAACCAAAAACAAAAACAAACCCTCACGAATTGCCTGAGTTTGAAACCAATCCCAACTGTGCCATTTCCTAGCTATGAAACCTCAAGGCAATTTACTTAATCTCTCTGTGCTTCAGTTTCTTCATCTATAAAACAAGGATAATAACTCTGCTTCAGGGAGTTTTGAGAAGTAAATGAAATAAACGGTGTTAAATGATTACTGTTATTATGCACCACCTACTAAGCCCATCCTGCAAACTTCTTGATGAGGGGACATAGCCTTGAGGATACACTCTGTAGCCCTAAACAGCAGCTTCCCCAAGAGGAGTTTCATGATATTTAAGTCCAAGAGTTCAAACTTTGAGACCAATTTGATCTATGGCACTATTTTCTTCAAATCCTCTATGAAAAAAGTATGCTAATTTTCCATCAAAGCATAGTGAGTATTGGTGGGAGATGTATAATTTTTAAAAAACCTGCAAAGAATAGAAATTAATATACAGTTTTACATTGTCAAATAGATTGTGTGGCCTATCTTTATTAAAAATATGGCCTATTCATCAATACAAGGTAAGAGAATGATCAAAAATCATGCTTAGTAAGATTACTGCCAAAAATGCTTGAGATATTGATAGAAAGTAAAGGAATGAGGGCTCAGAAGGCTTGACAAACCAAAGCTGAGGTCCAGATAGAGTACTGGTCTCATGGTACTCTACAATTCATAAAGAAATAAACTTCAAAATGCCTGAGCTCCAACATTCCTTTTATCAATGGAGCATGTGATCATGTATCTCAGAGAAGACACCAAGTGGGAAAGATACCTCTGCGTCCAGCTTACTTCACAGAATTTTGCATGAATGAAGACACAAAGAACTGGCTTAAAAATACATACTTACACATATTGTGGTAAAGCTGTTGGGTTGAATACAGAACCTATTTCAAATCTATTTCACTCCAAAACTCTATGGAAACAACAGTAAACGGGATTTTATTTTGTTTTTTAGTAAAAACCCACTAGGGCGGGAAGAGGAGGAGATAAGAGCAATAGAATTTTGGGGCTGGACTGCATACCTCAAAGTGGTAAGCTGACATCTGGGCCATGAAGGTGCCTGTCATGAAGATAGTAAGTGGCAGCTAAAGGAATTCAAAGAGGATTTAAAATGTCACTAGATATTGAATTAGGTGAAAAAAGAGCACTGTTATGGTTTGGATCTAAATGTCCCCCAAATGTCATATGTTTGTACCTTGGGACCCCCCCGACCGCCCACTGGTGGCACTGTCCTGGGAGGTTATGGAACCTTGGGAGGTGGGATCTAGCTTGGAGGAAATGAATCTCTGGGGGCTGGCCTTTGGAGCTTTTTATCCAGACCCCTTGTTTCAGTAAGTTCTCTCTGCCTCCTGACCCACCATGCTGTGAGATCACCTGCTACAGGCCTAACTGCCTGCCTAGATGCCTGCCCTTCCACCATGCCGTCCAGCCTGCATGGACTAAACCCTCTACCCATGGCTCTCAATAAATCTCTCTTCTTCTGTAAGTTTCCCTTGGTTAATTTCTCTGCTACCACAACAACAACTAACTCATACAAGCACCTTTCCCCAAATGACAAGCTGGGAAATGCCAGTAATAAAGCTTACTACAAAATTTCTGAGAGGTGATCCCAGAACCCACCTCTCACCTGGGCATACTCACTGGAAACACAAGTTCTTAAGGTCATCCATACTCATGAATCAAAATTTTTGAGGGTGGTGCCTAGCAATGTGTGTTTTAACAAGGTTGCCAAGTGGGCCTTGTTTTTCAGACCTAACACCCACACCAGGGAACAGTGAGTGTTTGAGACAAAGCCGTTCCAAGATTTAAAGTCTCAAAAATAAAGGAACTGCTATGATTTCTTCAGAAATTAAAAGATTTAGAAAAATAATTTTAAGTAATAATTAAAGTATCTAGGATTTCACACTTTCATAGTCTTAAATGGTCTTTCTACTATAAAATTATTTCTAAAAACTGTAGAAAGCCTATGGAAAATGATTTTTAATATAAACACAATACTCTATGAATAATGCAGAAAATAAAGCAAAATATCTATCATGAATAGGATTTCTGTTGTCTATTAATCCTTGGAATTGCAAAAACTCTTAGATGCCAAACTCAGAAACTAAAAGAGATAACTCAGTAACTGTCTTAGACTAGACTGGGGATAAGCAAACTTTTACTATGCAAATGACCAGACAAAATATTTTAGGCTTTGTGAATCAGTTTGTATCATGGCTACTCAATACAGTAGTTGTAGTGGAAAAGCAGCCATAGGCTATAAGGGATAACCATGGTCAAGTTCCAATAAAACTTTATTTAAAAAACAGGCTGCAACAAAATGAATGAAGTAGAGAACATCATCTCAAGTGAACTAACCCAGTCCCAAAAAGAGAAATACCATATGTTTTCATTCATGTGTGGGAGCTAAAACTAACTTAAAGGGGAAAAAAACTATACATATGTACATAAATAAAAATGATCAACCATACTTATCTATGAAGGGAAAATATAAGCAAAGCTGAAAGAAGAGGAGATGGAAATCAGTGAAGGAGTGATTGGAGAAGGGGGGAAGAGGAGGAGAAATAAAGTAGGGGGCTAAAGAGGGAGAGGATTACCTCAAAATATATGATGCGACTTTATGAATATATGGGAATTATAGTTCTGTAAAATATGTAAGTTGATGAATAAGCAAAAGTGATGTAATAGTTGCATAATGGATATAGCAAGTCTGATTACTCTGTGGGGCTAGGATTTAGCTCAGTTGGTAGGGTGCCACTCTGCAGTCTCTGAGGTGCAGTACTAAAAAGTACTGAAAAAAAAAAAGTACTGATAAAAAAAAGTACGGGGGGGGGGGGGGGGGGGGGAGGATGGGCAATCCACTCCCGAGGCAATCCTGAAATAATCAGCCATTGAAAACCCTATGAGGGTCACTATGAGTTCCATATGACTTGATGGCACCTAACAACAACAATCAAGACTTCAGGATGCCTCTGTAGGAGAACAATGTGGCAATCCACTCCCGAGGCAATCCTGAAACAGTAAGCCATTGAAAACCCTATGAGGAGCCAGGCTGGTGGTGCACAGCTGTAATCCCAGCAACTCGGGAGGCAGAGGTAGGAGGATCACAAGTTCGAGACCAGAGGCAGTCTGCGTAGTTTAGCGAGGCCCTGTCTCAAAAAGTAAAAAAAGGGACTGAGGGTGCAGCTCAGTGGTCCAGCACTTGCAAAGCATGCAAGTGCGAGGCCCTGGGTTCAACCCCTAGTACTGCAAAAAAAAAAAAAAAAAAAAAAAAAAAAAAAAAAAAAAAAAAAAAAAAAAAAAAAAAAAAAAAAGAAAACCCTATGAGAGTCACTATGAGTCAGACACAACTGGATGCGACTGGATGGTACCTAACAACAACAACAACAACAAGAACATTACTCTGTACCCCACCAACATTTATAAATAAAAAAGGAAACGAAAAAACACGGTGCGCGCCAGATTTGGTCTGTGGGCTACAGAATGCTGACTTCTAGACTAGACTATGAATCATGGGGATGCATTCTTAGGACCAGATACTGGAAGGTGCTTTCAAAGAACACAGATTACCAAACAGCTTCTGAGGGCAGGTAGGCCTGTTGTCTGCATGGCAGCTGGCAAGTAACTCATGCAGGAGATTCTGGATCTAATTGTTCTTGCCAACTTCAGATTTTCTATCTCCTCTAAAATGTGGAAGAAGGTATTTTATGCTTATAAATATACGAATTGAAAAATATAAAAGTGGAGAATCCTGTTTTAATCAGAGTAAACATTTACCTATGATGCTGGTTTTATTACACACCCCATGAGAAAAAGATTTGTAAAGCTCTATCTAAATGACAAAACCCTAAATAGCTCGAGAGTATTTCAGGAAAATGCATGAGAGAAGAGGGGAGGGAGAGAGATGTTGAAAATTGCTAAAGGAGTAGATTTTAAGTGTTCTCAACACACATACCCAGTATGGAGAGTAATATAATTAGCTTGATTCACTCATTCTACAATGTACATCTATTTCAAAACATGTTTACCTGAGCTGGGCATAGTGGTGTATGCCTGGAATTCCACCAGGTGGTAGAAGCAGGGGAACTTCAAGTTAGAGGCCAACCTGGGCTACATATGAAGACCCTGTCTCAAAGAAACAAACAAACAAAAGTAGCTCATGAATATCTTTTAAAATTTTAAAAGTAGTTTAATTTTGCCCTTCAAAAAACTGTTTCCAATCAATATTTTAGTTTTGAAAAACCTGGCACTCATATATTATTTGGTGATGATGAACATTGGCCCATGTACTTTCCTTCTGCCTTTGAAACAAAAATCTGAGAATGTATATGTTCAAAAAATTTTTCATTCTAAGAACATATTTCTTTCTCTTCTCATTAAGTTAAAAAATTGTATAATCCATGATAATATGTCAACCATATTTAAGGAATAAACCAATGCATTTATTCTAAGTATGATATACCTAGTGAGATAGTAGGAAAAACCAGCTGAAATATAAATTGAATCACAAAATATAAGATATGCCATCAATGTGCACATGGTGAATACTGATAATCCTTTATTTTTCTGAAGACTCCATTATTGTTTCCAGTTTGAATAAAGTACTCAAAAGGATAAAGAAGAAAAACAAAAGACTAAGAACATGTTGCATAGTCCTGGATCCTAAAGATCTCCTATTTTTTTCTTATACATTTTATAATTTTAGACTTAAACCCTTAATCCATTTTTAGTTTATTTTGTATGAAGCCCTGATGGAGGCTCATTGGTTTGTCTATGGATGTCTAATTGTTCAACATCATTTGTTGAAAACCTATCCTTTCACTGCATTGCTTTTGTACCTTTGTCAAAAATTAGGGGAGCATTAAAAAAAAGATTGAGTTTTATAAATTTTGTTAGATTGCTGACATGTAAGTGCTAAATGAAGCATTTAAGAAAGGCAGAATTTGTCTTGTCCAAAAATCAGCAATGGGACAAAAGTCCAGAATACCAAAGTATTCAAGTAGTGGGTTCTACACATCCACCATTCTACTAAACCTAAACAAGACTGTGTTAATTTAGTGTACATTTTGGCATTTCTTCACATTTTTCTATTAAATGTTTTATTTTGGAATAACATTAGATTTGTAGGAAAAATTCAAAGATACTACAGAAAGTTCCCATATATCCATCACCCAGGACACTCTCCAGTTGTCACCAGTATTTCAGAAGCTGACAGAACAAAGGATTTTAATTTTTAACCTCAGTATTGAAGATTGAACTCAGGGCTTTCTGCATACTAGGTAAGCACTCTAACATTGAGCTATACCCCCAGACACATTTTTATATTTTATTTTGAGACAGGGTCTTGCTTATTTGTACAGGCTGTCTCTGGCCTCCAACTTAGGATCCTCTTCCTCTGCTTCCTGAATCCCTGGGATTACAAGCACATGCCACAGCACCTGGCTAGGGATTTTAATCTTATGGTTTAACTGCTTATAGCATCAGTTGAAAAAAAGACATTTGGGAATAAATTCAAAAGACAAATCTGTAGTCATTATTTAAATAAACTCCATAGTATGTTCCAATTTCGCATTCCAAACATGAAAAAATACTTAGCCAATGACCATTTAGCTCCCTGCTCAGGCATCACCTCAGAATAGGCATAGTACCCTGTCACTTTCTAGTACAATATTCTTTTCATGTCCTCCATAGCATTTGTCTCAATAGTTATATCATTTGTGTACTGGCTTACTGTTCACCCCTAGACACCTCACTATTTGCACCTAAACACCTCACTGTCTTCTTTCCTGCTCTGTCTGTTATAACCCCAGGGCCCAGAATAGTGCCTAGTAGACATTGAGTAGATATTCAATAATCATTGCTGGAAAAATATGAATGAATGAACGTATGCTTACATAAATAAACACTTTATATACAGCAAGGATGACATAAGACACATAATAAATGACACATCTATTCAGATGGCTGTTGGCTCTGAAATTTCAAACTTTTAAATGCCATACACAGTTAAATTTTGAGAACCCTGTATAGTAGTCCATTATCTTTATAGTCACTTCTTATAGGAACAATACTTGGAATTGTTACTTTGAAAACCAAACTTTTCAATGAAGATCTGTTGTTGGTTCACTGCAACAGGACTTCCTAGTATTATTCATTTCATGTACAAAGTCAACGAAGTAAAATTTTAAATCATGCTCAAAGTTCAACTAATTAAAATTTGAATCGTTCCATATGTAAAAACATATTTGAAAAAAATCCACAAATACTGGACTCCAACTGTATGGTAGTATGGAAATGAGACACTGTAAGAAGACAGGTAAAAAGTTTAAAAAGCTATAGGGGGTATGAAGTATCATCTCCTCCCCTACTCCATTGCCTGCCCCTCAGATTCAGGTTCAAGGAATTATCTGGCTATAGGGGAAATAAAGGAAAGAAGAATGCATGGATAGATGGCAAGAAGGGAGGGAAGGAGAACAGAACATTTCCATAAATACTTATATTCTCCCACAGTCAAAGAGAGCAAAATGTGTCCTGTAAGCAAAGCACTTGATCACCTGACCAACCAAAAGAAAAGAAAATCATTCCAGAATAGGCACTATAAAATATCCATTTATCAAATAAAAAGAAATGAGAAGATGGAAACACTGGGGCACCTTCAGGCTCTCTGCTTCATTTACAATGTTAATCTTTCCTTTTATTGTGGACCTGCACCATGATGAAGGGTAGACACTAATAAATGAATTCAATGAGGCACAAAATCATCCGCCACCAAAGAGCATCATAATCTCACTGTCATTGCTGGAACATCTCCTGCTTATGATGTAATGAGTTGTGAATAACTCAAATTACCTGGCAAACTAAAGATTTAGTAGATTGACTCTCACTGCCAAGAAACATATCGATATTAATGCTAAAAATGGAGTTGAAGGAAAAAATTCATCTTCTGACTTCAAACACAAATTTTGAAGGACTAAAAACTGATAATAATGAAAGGTTAAAAGAAATCTCCAATCTTTAAGTTAACTCCTCTCACTACATTAAAATCATAATAATAATTAGTGGTTTTCAGGCTAAGATTATTAATTTGAAACTACCTTATGTTCATGAAGGATAAAGTAAATAATTGTATAATGTTACCTTGAAACAAGATTTTCAATGTAAAATAGAAATACAAATATAAAATCAAACAATATTGAAGCTCCATAACACATTAACTTGGGAAAATCCATACAAATTCTTCAGTTCTTTCCCTCCCTCACTTTCTTTCTTGCTTCCTTCCTTCCTTCCCTTCTTTCTTTCTTTCTTCTCTTTCAGTCTTTCTCTCTTTCTTTCACTTAATTTTTTTTGCATTCCTGGGGGGTTGAACCCAGGGTCACCTCATGCATACTAGGCAAGTGCTCTACCACTGAGTCATTCCATTGCCAAAGTAGATCAGTTCCTTCAACAAGAGAATGTCTGGAAAAGGGGGTAGGAGAGGAAAACAGTCCACATAACCAGATGAAATATATGTAATTTTTTGGATCTGATTCAAATAAGCCAATCCCTTTTTTATTTCTTCTGAGACAAGGTCTTGCTAAGTTGCACAGGCAGCCTCTGGCCCTGAAGTTGCTTCCTGCCTCAGCCTCTTCAGTCACTGGGATTACAGGTATATGCCATGCCACCTAGTTCATAACTTTTCTTTTTAAAGATACATATTTCCTATCCTGCTCCCTGAAAAGGCCCTGGAAACACTATCAACCCACGGCAATAAGTACCCCTAATGCCTACCTGTAGTTTCTAAAATCTGTTTCCTAGTAAAAGGAATCAGGGCTCCAAGGAATAATGACTATGAAATGCCAAAAAAGAGTCTCATGTAATCTCTTATTGTATCAAAAAGCAGGGCCCAAGAAACTAATAGAACTAGGGTGCGTCTGGGATGTTCTGTATCTTGGACTGGTACTGATCAGACAGGTGTGTTTAGTATGTCAAAGTTCACTATGATTCATTATGATAGGTTTGCTTTTCTACATGAATACACAGGAACCAAATGAAGAGACTCTCAGTGAACAAAGAGGGTTTTAGTTGAGCATCAATAAATCAGTTAATTAAAACATAACAAATACTAAAAATCCAAAAACTCACAATGATACTCATGAAAAAGGGAACTCTCCCTAAAATGCACAGAAAGATCATTTATCATCCTCTGAAGAAACCGACACACCAGTTCTAAGTTGTCAGTTATAAGGGAAATATTAAGCACTTACCCTGTCTTTCCTGTATGAAGTGTATTTCAGGGTCACCAAATACTTGGGGATGACAGAAGTTCTTTATAAAGGAATCCAAGCTAATAAATGTATAAGAAACACTAGTTTGGGGAGGAAGAATCACCATTTTAATAATCAGTAATGAAATAATGTATCAGGGCACTAATTATCAGTGGATGAAATAGTTAGGGGAAAACACTGATGGGGAAAATTCACAATAGAGAGATCAAGATGTTCTCCCTGAAGCTGCTGTTTAACCATAGCGTCACTAAAAGTAGGGCAGCCACACCATGTGTACCTCCTGAGGAGACACTGCATGAAGTACATGGCACAAAGGAAGCAGAACGCTTGCCAAAAAACTTAAATCTGAATTCAAGCAAGCTTCTAGGTCTAACTTCCAGTTTCTAATAAATTTAGACAATAGAGAAAAAAGTTAAGAAACAACAGTCATACCCAGCATGTGGAACATTCTATTGCCCAAGTAGATCAGTTTCTTCAACCAGTGAATGGCTTGAAAAAGAGGTGTGTGTGTAGGAAGGGGGAAATAAGCTACATAAGAGACTCAATAACCAAATAAATGAAGTGTATGTAATTTTTAAGATCTGATTCAAATAAACCAATTGTAACAGCCAATTTTGAGACAATCAGGGCATATTGAGTATTTCTGTTTTTACATGTAACATAATATTATGGCTTTGTAGGATAACGTTCACATTAAGAGATGAATATTGGGGCTGGGGGTTTAGTTCACTGGTAGAGCACCTGCCTAACACACCTAAGGCCTTGGGTCCCATGTCCAGCACTGAAGAGAGAGAGACAGACGTGCACATCCTGAAGAATGGTATCCATTGCTACAGTTCTAATAACTTCAGAATAAGAAAGGAGAGGGACAGATGAATTCAGGTATGTACATAAGGGGGTTCACCAAATTGAAATCATTCTAAGTGAAAGGTATTTTTAAAAAATAGATGCAAGAACAAAAATTTTAAAAATTCTTAAGAAACAAAACTTCTCTTTTCTCTACTATTCACAACATTTTGACATTAATAGTATACTCTGTTTTTCTTCACTTAATTACTTTCACAGTTCTACTTTTACTGGCTATACAGTATATTTAATGTAAAATTAATTATTGCTATTGTTGTTAAGTGCTGCCAAGTTGGGTCCAACTCAGAACGACCCTCATGGGGTTTTCAATGGCTGATTGTTTGGGGATTGCTTCAGGAATGGATTGCCACATCGTCCTTCTCCTGTTTGTGCTGTGCTGGAGATCGAACCCCGGTACTGAGAATGCAGAACAGCGCTCTACCAACTGAGCTAAATCCAGCCCTAAAATTAATTAGCTGGTCTAAATCTCTCAAAAGAGGGTCACTATGAGTTGGACCCAACTCGAAGGAACCTAACAACAACTAATCTTTTAGATGGTGGATGACTTATTTTTCTAAAATCTCACATATGAGATTGAAAAAGATACTATACACCAGCAGAGCTGGCCTAGACCACAGCTTTTTTCTCTGCACACAGATACTTTGCTTTTCCCTTCTTATTATTCTTTTCAGATTAACCAGAGGGAAGTTTTGAGGTCTTCTCACCCTGAGCTCCTGGAGAGAAGAGCTGGCTGCTGGCCCACTACTTCCCCCTTGGCTCACTTAGATCTTCAGAATTAGATGCCACTTGAGCAGAAGAGATCCCTCTCCACCCAGGGGAAAGGCAAAGATAGGAAGGAAAAAGGTAGGCAAATGGCATCAGCACTATCATTTCTTATTTGATCTTCTCTCCATTTCTCCTAGCTGAGCGAGATGTCTTATGACTCTCATGCAGATCAAAGGAGCAAACATCAGCTTTCATACCAAGGTTTCATAATCTGACTCCTCTTCTAGTTTTTGCCTAACCATATTACATCAGCTGGGTGGTCAGATGCTTTGCTGAATTTACTTTTAAACACACACACACACACACACACACACACACACACACACACACACGTGCATTTTGATCTGTTTTATATATATAAATAATGGCTTTTAAGCCCTCTCTATATTTTTCTGATTTTTTTCTTCAGTCCTGGTTCTCATTTCCCCAGGGAATTACATGAGATTGAAGATGTGATAACAGGAACTCCAAGAATTGGGGATAAATGAGCTTTCTGAAAGTATTTCTGAGTACACTTGCACATAATCTCTAATTTCTGATAAAAAAATTTCATTAAGAAAATGAGAGGTCAATCACCTGAATTTATTTCCTTTTCAAAAAAGAGTTTAACACCAGGTGCATGCATGCCTGTAATCCCAGCGGCTCAGGAGGTAGAGGCGGGAGGATAGCAAGTTTGAGACCAGAGGTAGTCTGCGTAACTTAGCGAAAGCCTATCTCAAAAAGTAAAAAAAAAAATGGGCTGGGGGTGCAGCTCAGTCGTCCAGCACTTGCAAAGCATGCAGGCATGAGGCCCTGGGTTCAACCCCCAGTACCGCAAAAAAAAAGGAAAAAAAAAAAAAAAGAGTTTAATTTCTTTCTCATATAATCAAGTTATTACTCAGAAAATGTATGGACACAAATTTCCAAGTGTTTTATTTCCAGGAACCTAAATTTGATAATCAAAAAGGCTCATGTACATTTAATTTTTGCATGTAGCCAAGTCAAGAGATCTCAGTTACTACTGACCTAAGAGATTGCAAGAAATAGAGCAAAAAAAAAAAAAAGCAAGCAGGATGACACTAAACTTCCTGAAAGAAAACTCCAACCTAGACAGGCTTCTTTCTTATGTGCTTCAACACTTAAAAATCGACACGCTGAGGCCTAAAATCTGTTTAAGAAACAGGCAATCCCAGGGGGAATCTAAATAGGTTGGTGGGAAGTTTCTGTAAATGGTACAATATTTTTTGTTAAAGAATTAAAAAACAACCATTGTTTTAACAGCATGTCAATTTCCCACATGTCAGTTTAGCTAGTGCTGACAGAGAAGTGCTGTACCCATAAAGACCCTATGATTTCAATCGCTGGGAATAGTGGTGCACACCTATAATCCCAGCAGGAAGGAAGTTCTTGGGTTGAAGACCAGAGGTAGCCTGTGTAATTTATTGAGACCCTGTCTCAAGATAAAAAGAATAAGAAAGGGGTTGGGGATGGAGCTCAGTGGTAGAACACTTGCAAAGTATGTACAAGGTCCTAGGTTAAACCCCTATTACTGCCAAAAAAAAAAAAAAAAAAAAAAGACCCTATGCTTAAAATACTTTATTGCCATATAAAATTTGGTTCAATATCAAATTAACAGGAATGTTACTGAATAAATTTCAATTGACAAGACATAGTGATCAAAAATGGGAAGGAAGTCTTGTGGTTAATGACAACCTACTGTCCTTGAAGGGACATCTAATTCTGAAGACAATATTTCTCAATGACAAAAGTTTTGCATAGGTAGAGGGAATGGCAGATTGCTCAGTGAATCACCCTTGTGTCCAAAAGTGAGGGGCTGGAAAATGAATCTAAATCCCTGCAGGTGTCACTCAAAAAGAATTCAATAAATCAGTTTAACCTCCCTGGCTCCAAAGCAGTCAGATCAGACAATATAACAGTTAGGTCATGAAATACCAGACTCTGAGATGGTAACTTTATTATCTGGAAAAAAAATAATTTAGACTATGCCAATCAGATCTCCTAAGTAGGATCAATGGGCCATGTTATTTTGGAAAATTCTTCCTTCTTCCTGGACAAGACTTTGAAGTATCAGCTTAACCACAGAAAGTCACAATTCTCAAATCTCATACATATTATATAAAATAGTAACTGCAAAAATAATGGCAGAGAATAAAGACAAATAGAATGTCATGTTAAAGTGCATAGCAGTGACTTCATGTAAGGAGAGGAAAAGAATTGGCAGGGTTCTTAAACTCAAAAGCCTACAGGTAGGTGTCAGGCAGGTACTATCAATCTGTAAGACTGGTTAGATTAACTATATAGAGAATGCTAAAGACTAGGAAACTACAATCCTTGGGATAGTAATAAGATCATATTTTTAATCTTCTAAGAGAAGCCAGCAGATATTTTATTTGAAGTTTCCAGATTTTCAGATGTTGGCAAATAATTTTTTTAAAAAAAGAAAAGAAAATGTTCATAGATTTTAAAAAACCATGGTCTAAAACTTGGTCTGTGGGCTACCAGTTTGCAAGTTTACTAAAACAATGTAGTTTTAAGCAATGCAGTCACAAACAGAAAGCTTCTCATATAATAATAATTATGCCAAATTATTAAGCCTTAGTTCCTTCTCTACCAAGAGGGACAAGTCCATGCAAAAAAAAAAAAAAAAAAAAAAAAAAAAAAAAAAAAAAAAAAAAAAAAAAAAAAAAAAAAAAAAAAAAAAAAAAAAAAAAAAAAAAAAAAAAAAAAAAAAAAAAAAAAAAAAAAAAAAAAAAAAAAAAGGAAAAAAGAAAAAGAAAGAAAAAAGAGAAAAAGGAAAAAAAAAAGAAAAGGCAGGAGTGGTATTAGAATTCCTCCAGATTATACATGTCTGAATTATCATCACCTCTACTCCCACCCTTGTGCCCAGGGCAAATGAGAGTGAGAAGGGGTTGTGCAGCTTAAAGAGTCCTAATATCACAACCTTCCCCTTGGGAAAGTAGAATGTTTTGGATAACTAGGAGGGGTGTGTCTAAATTGTGAAGACCAAACTTTCTGGGCCTAGAATGTCAAGTTGCATACATAAATGGCCCTGAAAATAATAAGTGCAAATATCAAAGATGGCAAGTAGACCATGGTGAGTACTGCTGGTATCATACTCATCATTTCAGTCTCACAGGCAAAGAAAAAATAATAATCTGTGTACTATGAACGATTACAAAAACTAGATGCATTTAAAAAGCATGTGTATGCATTCCCATGTGGATCTGTCTGCATGTGTTTATGTAAACAAACCAAGGATGGCATGTCAGCTCACTACTCAAGAAAAGATAGAATCTTATTTCCACCTGAAACTAGACTGCAGATAAGAAATAGACAAAGGTTAATAAATATTTTCCATGTTTTTCTACTTCCAACTTTTTCCTGAGATGACTAGACATAACCAATATATGTATGATATGTTATTTTAAGATCTGATAGATACTAAAAGACAATACAAAAAACACCTTTCCGTGAGATGGTAATGTGTCACTTATCTTTTGCTATTACTAAGCACTGCCTAAGTCAACCTTGCTTTAGCATTAAGCTTGCATTTTTCACACTCACCTTGTACCTCAGAGTCAAAGTCTTCTGTTAGCTGTGTGATTAGAGCTGGTTTATCCTCAGATGCCTTCAGCTTTTCTCCTTGGGACTCAGGCTGTTGACACTGCTGGGGCTATCTTGGTAAATTACAGGGTAGCTCCTTAATTTCCTTATTTTGCTGTTTTCCCAGCACAGAAGAGAACCTGGAAAAGAGAGATGACAGTCATATAATACATCTCCACAGAACTTTCATGAGCCGCTCAGGAGAACTGCCTGTAGCCAATCAGAACATTTCTCCCCAATATATCTTTGGAAGAGAAAGCTCATACTGGAAGGTATCTCAGCTTTTTATTTCCTTGGCTCATTCTTATAGAACCACAAAGACATAACCAATGAATTTCTCAGCAATCAGCAATACTACTGATTCATAATAACATTTTACCCGGAGTTTGGAGTAAGAAACTCTCGAACGATACAGCAAATGTTTTCTAAGGGACAAAGTACATTTTCTAGGACAAAATTTAGCACTCTAATTAAATATAAATCTCAAACAGAGTTTTTAAAAGTACACATATAAAGTGGTCCAATCACACATACACATAAGTGTACAATCCCTAGTGCTCTGATAAAGACCCACTAATAGTCTCTACTTCACAAGAGTAGAATTGCTGATATGGCTCCAAGAGCAATCATCTAGCAGAAATAATGGATTATACTATCAAAGAATACAGTTTTGGACTTGACATAATTTCTTAGAAAGCAATGAAATAGAATGAGAAAATAAATATGTTCACTTTAAGGAAAAAAAGAAAAATCTGACAAGTAACCCAAGTAAAAGCTGTGCTTAGTTATACTCTGATCTTAAGACTCAACATCAGCTTTTCCTTCAAGCCATAAACCTCTTCAGCAAGCTTATTCACAACATGGTTTGAAAAATTACTCCCCAGGTTTGATTTTTTTAAGCCTATTCTCTCCTTGTACTTGAATTTTTCTCCTTTTGCTTATAGAGAAGGGAAGAAATAATGAAGAAGTGCCCTCAAACACACTCTGAAAGACTGTGGTTTACTGAAACTGCAAAAAATGTGTATCTTACCCAACACCCTATGGGCTGATTGCTTCTTTAAACATCATCTTTCTGATAAAAATGATTTCTTCTAAATTCCCTTCCACTTCTTAAAATTAAACAAAATGCTACTGTGTTGTAAAATAATTCCATGTGTTTTGTAGGTCTAAATAAAATTTAAGTGTTGATTATGATGATGATATAGACTAAGATTGTTGTCCATCGATATTATTTTTGTATGCCCAACATATTGCATCTTTTCATTTTCTGCACACACAACTCTGTGCTCTTTAATCTCATATGCAGTGATTATAAGCAGATGGAATATAGATCATTGGCTACAGAAACTCCCCTAGCCACCTTTTCTTTGCTCTTTCCAATGATGGCCAAGCTTTGGAAGAGCAGAGGACCCTGAAAAAGCAGAGGAAATATATTTAGAGTCCCCCTACACTGCAGTTCTTTTTGCCCACCAGCCCCCATCCCTCTTTCCTAGTCATCTCTACAACTTCTTACCATTTGAAAATGGCAAAAGCAAAGGTAAAGAAGAACAAAGGATCATGGGATATGATCAAGGTTTCCTTTCTTTCCTTCTGTTTCCCCTACTAGGAAGGAGCAGAGGGGAGGGAGAAAGCAGAGCGAGTCTTGTTGCCCACACCTAAGGAATATTCCTTCTTCCTATGTCACATTCCATACCCTGTATGTGTGTGTGTCCTCATAGCCTATGCAAATTAAGTTTGGGTGCAAGGAACATTTTCCATGTCCCTCTCTTCTTCCCCCATAGTCTTTGCCAACATCCTTCAGAATCAGCTCCAAACCACAGTTCCTAACTCCATTGGTCTACTCAACTGGAACCGCAACTGCTCACTGTACCTGGTACTTCTGGTTAATTCTATTTATGTAAGGTTGTCCTGGTCTCAGGGTTACCTGTGCTTACATACCTTCCCTTCCCTACCAGGAGAGTATGTTCTGGAAAGCAGGGACCAGACCTTAGATCCCTGCACACAGTAAGTGGAAGAGTTAAACACAGACATTTACAAGGTTTCAATTCATGCATGCTCTGTAAGGAATTAATCTATTATTGTCCATTTTGCTATTAAGAGCATAAAATCATACACTGCCACATTTTTTTTGTGTGTGGCACTGGAATTTGAACCCAGGGCCTCATGCTTACGTGCTTTGCAAGTGCTGTACCACTGAGCTGCACCCTTAGCCCACTTTTTTTTTTACTTTTTGAGATAGGGTACTGCTAAATTACACAGATTGCCTCTGGTCTTGAACTTGCGATCCTCCTGCCTCCATCTCCTGAGCTGCTGGAATTACAGGCATGTGCCTTCGCCCGGCTCACTTTCACATTCTTAAAGACTAAGAGTTTTGGCTTGTTTTGAAACTGTCATTCATATTCATGCAGGCATACAGTTGTTGTTGTTAGGTACCATCAAGTCGTGTCCAACTCACAGCCACTCTCATAGGGTTTTCAATGGCTGATTGTTTCCAGGATTGTTTCTGAAGTAGACTGCCACATCTTTCTCCCATTTTTACAGTGCTGGGTTTTAAATGCAGGTCCTCAGAAAGTGCAGACCAGCACTCTACCAGCTGAGCTACACCCCTGTCCAGGGCATGCTGTACAACCTTCAAAAAGATGACCACTGAGATAAATGCAGTGTCCTCTATCTATGACCTTCTACGACTGAATACTTTTTCTTAATTCACCTTCAAAAACTTGATTATAACAGATAGGTTTATATGGGCACATTTGCCTTCCAAATTTTCAGGTAACTAATATATTGTTTTGTTTGAAAACCAGGGAGTTCACCAAGTGGCAAGTCAACCTTTTTTAATTAAGAAACTACCCAGGGTCTTGTTTTACCTTGCAAACAAATAGCAAGTAGGGCAGAAGTCCAAAGGTAATAAGCTTATCTGGCTCAAGCCTAATTACTCCTTGTGACAACACACGTTGAAGATTAATTCTTAAAGCTCTACTTAAGAAATACATCTAGAGAAGGGAAGAGGTCATTTCTTCATAAAAGCATAACCAAAACTGATGCTTTTTTTTAATGGTACGGGGGTCGGGGGGAACTGAACCCAGGGCCTCACACATGCATTGCAAGTGCTCTATGACTAAGCTTCACCACCAGCAACCTCATTGCAAAATCTTTTATTTTGAGACAAGGTCTCACTAAGTTGTGGAGGCTGCCTCTGGCCTCAAATTTGTGATTCTCTTGCCTCCGCCTCCTGAGTCACTGGGATTACAGGTGTGTACCACCGCACCCAGCTCAAAATTGATGCTGTCATATTTATAGATTTAATGCAATCCCCAATAAAATTCCGCTGACTGACTTTACAGAAATAGCAAAAATGATCCAAAAACTCATATGGAACCACAAAAGACCATGTATAGCCAAAACACTCTTAAACTGCAAAACTAATGCAGGTGGAATGACAATCCCTGACTTCAAGCTATACTATAGGGCAGTGGTAGGAAAAACAGCTTGGTACTGGCACAAAAATAGGCCTGAAGACAGCTGGAACAGAATAGAAGACCCCAAAATACCTCAACACACCTATAGCCACCTTATTTTCGACAAAAGAGCAAAGCAAGAAACTGGAAAAAGCATAGCCTTTACAATAAATGGTGCTGGGAAACATGGAAATCCGCTTGCAGAAAAATGAAAACCGACCTGCATCTCTCAATATGCACGAGAGTTAACTCAAGATGGATAAAAGATCTCAACATAAAACCAGAAACTTTAAAACTAATAGAAGACAAGATAGGCAATACATTCCATCATATAGGCATAGGAAAGTATTTCCTTAATAGGACTCCAATTGCTCAAGAAATTGCAACAAGAGTAGATAAATGGGCTTACAGGAAATTAAAAAGCTTCTGTACAGCAAAAGAAACAATTAACAGAGTCAAGGAAACCCCCATTGAATGGGAAAAAATGTTCACATCCTATACATGAGACATGCCATTGAAAACACTATGAACAGCAGAGAAGCACTGACAATAGTGTTTCCCCTGTTGTACAGAGGGTCGCTATGAGTCGGATACCGACTCCACGGCACCAAACAACAACAACAATACATGAGACAAGTGGGCTGGGATTTGGCTCAATTGGTAGAGCGCTGCACTGCAGTCTCTGAGGTCCCGAGTTCAATTCCCAGCACCACAAAAATGGGAGAAGGGCCTGGCAATCCACTCCCAAGGCAATCCCAAAACAGTCAGCCATTGAAAACCCTATGAGGGTCGCTATGAGTCGGATACCGACTCGACGGCACCTAACAACAACAATAACAACATACATGAGACAAAGGTCTAATTACCAGAATTTATAAAGAACTTAAGAAAAAAATTCCCAAGAAAACAAATAACCCAATACACAAATGGGCAAAGGAACTGAATAGACAGTTCTCAAATGAAGAGGTCCGTAAAGCCATGAAACACATGAAAAAATGCCATTGGGGAAATGCAAATTAAAACAACTCTGAGATTTCACCTCACACCAATAAGAATGGCCAAGATCAATAAAACAAATAACAACAAATGCTGGCGAGGTTGCAGAGAAAAGGGAACACTCTTACATTGTCGGTGGAGCTGTAAATTGGTCCAACCACTGTGGAAATCAATATGGAGATATCTCAAAAAACTGCAAATAGATCTACTGTACGACCCAGCTATAACACTATTGGGAATTTACCCAAAAGGACATGTGTCATCATACCACAGAGACACCTGCATCTCCATGTTCAATGCAGCACTTTTCACAATAGCAAGGATATGGAATCAACCAAAATGCCCATCAACAGAAGAATGGATAAAAAAACTATGGTACATATACACAATGGAATACTACTCAGCAAAGAAAAAAATGAAATAATGCCATTTGCAGCAAAATGGATGGAACTGGAGAAAATTATTTTAGGTGAACGAACACAAGTTCAGAAAGAGAAATACCACATGTTCTCACTCATGTGGGAGCTGAATCAAAATGATAAGAAGGAAAAAAATCCTATGCAGAGATGGGAACATAATTAAAAAAAGCTAAAAATGGTATTATTATAGATGGTCTAGGTAATTCATGTAATAGTTCTGACAATGTAAAAAGAAAGTTCACTACAGAAAAAGTTTCTATCTTAAACAGAACTGGAAACCAAGGATACATAGAAAAATATTACCATAAAAAGACAAGCAAATGGAAGACAATTCTTTGGTGGGGGCGGGGGGACAGGGGTAGGAAATGAACAAAAGGGTAAAGGGGAAATTATATGTATAATGTGCAACAAAATGTATATATGGAAATGTCACAATGAAAAGCACGTCAGAATGAATCACATTAAGGTGTATATTAAAATTTTCCAATTAAAAAAAGTAATGTAAAAAAATGCTGTCTTATAGCATATTTTGTTTTTATCAACACACTGACAAAAAGAATCATGTTCTAATTTAACGATACCCTCTGTAAAGCAAAAAGGCTCTCATTCATCCTTCTCCCATGTCATTAATTGAAAATTATACAGGCTGAAAAGATAGATTTGAACAATCTCCCACACCAACCAATACACACGGAGTGGTCTCTGGAAAAATCTCACTCAGGAGAGTTTAGTGATTTGGCAATGGTTCCTTCTAAATGGCTCATCCAGGAAGCAAATGATCCATTATCTTTGCAACAGAATTTTCCTTCTAAATACTGTCACTAAGCCTCCCACAGCCGGAATTTTACCCACTATACACCATGTTCTTGTGTAGTGCATTCTCTACACAGTTCTCCTGTTTCTCACTCAAGCATCAGAGACTGTGATGAATTCTATCAAAGATGAGACTGTACTATGCAGCTACTCAATAAATGTATATAACACAAAATGGAGACAAGATAAAGCTTCATCGCTCTGCAGAAAAAAAAGGAAAGTTTCCTAAATAACAAAGGTAACAAAGACAACCAGAATAACAGGAGTGTGTTTCCAAGAAGTTAGAAATCTATAGGTTGCTGTTGTTAGGTGCTCTCAAGTGACTGCCCAACTCATAGCAACTCCACATACAACAGACAAAACACTATTGTTAGTGCTTCTCTGCTATTCATAGGGTTTTCAATGGCTGATTATTTTGGGGGAGTGGGTTGCTGGGTCCTTTTCCCAGGCCTACAGCACCTGGTGTTCCCCTACAGCACCTGGTATTCCCAGGCGGTCTCTCATCCAAGTACTAACCAGGCCCAACCTTGCTTAGGTATTGGGATCTGATGGGATCAGGTGCCACAGTAGTATGGCTGTAAACAGTAAGCAAAGTCCACTTCACAACAAAAAGAAGAAATGAGACCCTTGACTATGTTCTTTATGTTTGGTTAAGAGTTTTGTTTCAGTGCTCACATCATTTCCTTAAAGAAGGACTGGTGTCACTTTAGGGTAAAACATCCTATATTGCATTTCCACCAGGGCTTCGAATCTGTAAAAAAATTGGGTTCAGTTCCAGGTATAGGTTCAGTATTTTAAAATTTAGTGGGTTCAGGTTTGGTTTGGGTTTGGGTTTAAATCCTACTTGTAAATAGCAGGACTTCAAACCAAACCCAAACTTGGTCCCTGAACTTAAAATTTTTTTCTGAACCCAAATCCAGTGAAGAAATGGGAGTGGGATCAGCTTTTAATGTGGCTTTTTGTTTGCTTGTTTTTTGGCTGGTTTTTTGTTTTGTTTTTTGTTTTTGGTGTTGTTGTTGTTGTTGTTGTTGTTGTTGTTGTTGTTGTTAGGAGCTGGAGAGTAAGGTCCAACATATAGTGACCCTATAGACAACAAAACACTACCTGCCATTGTGCCATGTCCAGCACTATTGTCAGTGCTTCTCTGCTATGCGTAGTGTTTTCAATGGGTGATTGTTTCAGGAGTGGGTTGCCAGGTCCTTCTCCCAAGCCTACAGCACCTGGTGTTCCCAGGCAATCTCCCATCCAAGGACTAACTAGGCAACTTCCGAGAGCTTAGCTTTTGAGATCTGATGAGATCAGACACCAGGGTGGTATGGCTGTAGACTTTTGTATCACTAACTAGTTAAAAATTGAAAAAAAAATGAAAAATGTTAGAGAATAATAGACAAGAAGAAAGGGAATAGAGGGCTCTATAGCCAGCTACCTCCCAGCCTAGTCATATGCTTCCCAGCCACCTATAATAAATATATCAATGTAAGCCTCCTATGGGAAAAAGGCTTTGGTTTGGTGATCAGTGTTTCCTTAATAGATAATACCCTTACAAACAGCATACTTGCTAAAAGGAAACAGAATTAATATCACTCCTCACCTCTACAATCATCCAGGAAGGATGATAAGATTATGTGGACATATGTCACATTGAAGACAAAGGTGCACCTGACTCATGCCATGGTATTTTCAGTGGCATTGTATGGTTGTGAAAGCTGGACGTTGAACAAGCGAGACAGGAAAAGAATTGATGCTTCTGAATTATGGTGCTGGAGATGACTACTGAATATACCACAGACTGCCAAAAAAGCCAAAAGATCTGTCCTAGAAGAAATGCAACCAGAGTGCTCCTTGGAAGCAAGGATGGTCAGACTGTGTCTTACATATTTTAGACATGTAGTCAGGAGAAACCAATCCCTGGAAAAAGACATCATGTTTGGGAGAGTGGCAGGTCAATGAAAAAAAAAAAAGAAAACCCTCCACCAGATGGATTGACACAGTGTCTGCAACAATGGCCTTAAATATACATAAGATTGTGTGCCTGGCACAGAATCAGAAAGTGTTTCAATCTGCTGTACATAATGTCGCTATGAGTTGGACTCAACTCGACGGCACCTAACAACAACAACAACAAACCACCTCCTAGAAATGGAAAAGGACATTGTAATAGTGAATTCTGCTCCCTCATCAAGACCGGTACCTGTCTAGATTTCTAACCTTTTGAAATGCCTGCCTCTGATCCCAGTCCTTTGAATACACTGGAAATCTACTGAGCCCTTTTGAACACAGGCCCCAGATGTAAAATGTTTAAAATTATTTAAAATAATTTAGGCAACACAAAAACATAATTTTCTCAGTATTTATACCTAGCCAGTTTTCCAGATTTTTTTGTTTGAATCTAACTTAGCTCAAATTGATGTGCATTTCTCTGATGGTAGAGGAAGTGTTTTATTTCTCCAAATCCCAAAGACCAAGCTCAAGAAGGACCTGGCATGTATTAAGGATTCAAGTGATTTTTTTTTTCCTCTCAAGATAAAAAGTTTTGTTAATTTTGACAAAAGTTAAGATAACTGACAATACAGGCAGGAATTCTGGTTATAGATTACTAAAAGAAGCCCACAATTTCATTATTCCCTTATCATTTTTGTTTCATATACCAAGAATAAATCCTATAGAAACTACTCAGCCATTCTATTTTTTAGCTGAATGAAAAATTTTAAAAGTATTAAAAAGCCCATTATTATAAACCCTGTAAACATGCTTAGGACATATTCTAATCTTTGGAAGGTAGCATATTCTAGAGCCAGTCAGCAAATTTTCTCTGTAAAGATCTAGATCAGTGAATATTTCAGATTGTGTGGGCCACACAACCTAGTAGTCGATGCAATTATACAACTCTGCTTTTGCAACAAAAAAGCAGCTATAGATAGTCTGTAAATGAGTGGTCATGGCTGGGTTATAGTAAAACTTTATTTAAAATGATGTTGAATAAGCTGAGCACTGTGGCACACACTTATAATTCCACTACTTAGGAGGCTGAGGCAGGAGGATCACAAGCTTAAAGCCAGCCTAGGCTACATAGAGAGACCGTGTCTCCAAAGAAAAAGAAAAGCAGATAGCTATGGCAGTGATTTCACTGTTTTTCACTCTACAATGTGGAGAACTCTTGTGAAGTGAGAAAAATGTTATTCAGAAAAATATATGGGCTCCAAAGAAAATGTCTATTCCTAATGGAGTGATACAAGAGCAAACAAATTGAGGCTCTAAGGAAGAGATGTATTCAATGAGACAAGAGAAGTTCTGAATTAACTTTACACAAGAATGTAGAATTTGGTGATATCTCAAGAACACCATGAAGACAGTCTGACATACATCCTATGTAGGAATGTGAAAAATGTGATTTATGAAACCACCTCAGGGAGAGCTGCAGCCAATGCCAAAATACTCATTAATTGGGAGAAAGCTTAGCCTATTACATAAAAAGCATGTTTAAGAAATGCTTGAATCTTAACAGAATATTTGTGCGTGTGAGAGAGAGCCAGGAAATTTCAAAATTTATGAAGTCTCAGATCATACTTCCTTCATGAATTCTAATGATCACACTGTGTTTACTTGATATACCAGGGAGAAAGTAGTAAATGGCATCATCAGCACTTACTAATCTATATTTGTCTATGAAAGAGTTATGACAAAATCTATCTTAACTACATTGCCTTAATGATGTTATCACTAATTTACCATTACAAACGAGTTACTAGATAAGTGCCTGCATGCAAGTTACTTCACCTCTTTGTGCTTTGGGTTCCTCATTCGTAAAATGTGGCTCCTTTATGGAGATGTTTGGGGATTAAGGAAATTGATGTGTGTAAAGAATTCACAACAGTCCAGGCATACAGGAAGTGGTCAAATGCTACCATGCTGCTGCTGCTCCTCTGAGTCTTTTCTCCCCACATCAGATTTTTTGGTTTCTCCTCCTTTGCCCTTTCTTTTTTCTCCTTCTTGGCTCCCTGGATGGCCTTCTCTCACTTGGAGGGTTTCAACCTGCAATGTGCTATTGTTATTGTTAGGTGCCGTCAAGTCAAGTCCAACTCATAGTGACCCTATGTACAGCGGAATGAAATACTCCCCGATTGTGTGCCAGGCACATGATTTATGCTCAAGAGAATGTTAAATCACTCTCCCCAAGTCTTTTCCAGACTACATTGTCAACCACTCATTGGCCATTTCCATTAAAATGTACCATGGACACCTGAAACTTAATGTGTCTAAAAATCAAGCCCATTATCTTTCTATCCTGTCCTTTTTCTCCTCTTATACTCCTTAGTTAATGACATCACTATCCATTCTTTAATCTGAATTTTTTTTTATTTTCTTTTTTTCTGGTGCTGAGGACCAAACCCAGGGCTTTGCACTTGCAAGGCAAGTGCTCTACCACTGAGCTAAATTCCCAACCCCACTATCCATTCTTATATCAAGCTAGAAACTACAGTTACTCATTTTTTAGTTACTTGTCCATTACCATTTTGTTTCTCTCCTCTTGATCATTCCCTCCTCTGAGATATTCTTCAATGTCAGCGAAACATTTTTCTTAAAACATATTTGACTGTCTTATTCTGTTGTTCAATTATTCTCCATTGCTTGGGGAAAGAAGTCTAGAGACCTATATGAGAGCTTCAGAAGCCTTGGGAACCTTCTGAATTTGGATATAAAACTTTATCTACTTGGCTTTGAATGTTTGTCCCTTCCAAAACTTATGTTGAAATTTAATTGCCACTGTGATGGTATCAGGAGGTGGGACTTTTAATACGTGTCTCTGTCATGAGGTCTCTGTCAACATGAATGCACTAATGCTATCATTGCAGGTATGGTTTGCTCTCTCTGACTCCCCTTTCCCCCTCCTTTCTCTTTCTCTCTCTCTGCCCTTCTGTTCTGTGATGCCATCTGCCATGTTAGGATGAAGCAAAAAGGTCCTTGCCAGATGCTGGTAACTTGATCCTGGACTTCCTGTCTCCAGAACAGCTAGCCAGTAATTCTCGGTTCATGATATCCTACCTAGTCTGCAGTATTACAGACCAAGACGCTGTTCTAGGGGACAATCTTTAAACTGCTCAGTAGAGTTCAATCTGCAATCTCTCTTTTATTTTTTTTCTCTTCAGTATTGGAGAGGTTGAACCCAGGGCCTCATGCATGCTAAAGCAAGTGCTCCACCACTAAGCCACACTCTCAACTCCTTTTTTTATTTTTTATTTTGAGAAAGGATCTCCCTAAATTGTGCAAGCTGCCTCTGGCCTTGACTTGATCCTTCTGCCTCTCAGCCTCCCAAGTCACTGGGATTATAGGTATACACTACTGTGTCCAGCAACCTGCAATCTTAAATTGCATGTAATTTGCCCTCCTATGACTGAAACACACTGCCTGTTTTAGATCCAGCAAACATTATATTTTCCTCCAAGTATGTACACTGAATGTCTTTCACTTCCCCAAGCTTTTGTGTGTATTGTTCCTTCTACTTGGAATGTTCTCCTCAGCCTGTTGAATGCTTAAGAATTCTTTCCGTCTTTGCTCAAATCTCAAATGTCACTTCTGTGAAGCCTTGTCCAAGTGTGCAGCTACGCATGAATAACAAAAGAGATGCTAAGTAGATTTTTGGTGTCTATAATATTGTAATACCAGTCTGAAAAGCTTCACACTACATATAGAATAAACATTCACAAATGTTTAGGCACACACTGTGTTTACTTAATTAAATCTAGACAAATCCTTGCTGGCTTCTCTGGATTTTAATGACATCAGCGTTTAATTGCCTACATTCAAATCCTGGATGAGTCAATCACCACTAAGGTGGTCTTGGCAAGTTACATAGCTTTTCCAAGACTCAGTTTCACGACCTGTGAAGATGGGGAGAGTAGCAGTACCTACCTGTTAGAATTATTGCGAGGACTGAATTAGTTCATAAGTATAGCACTTATAAGTGTGTGGGTTTTTGCTATGATTACAGTTATTTACTGAAAGCTGGGACTGAAGGTTGCAAGGGATCATCACAGAGCAAAATGGGTTGATTTTGCCCATATGAACCCTCAAGCTTTAGTCAACTAAGTTATTTTAGCTAGAGAATCCTAAGAAAAAGGACCCTTTTCACTAACATCTTTATCAACTGCAAAGCATTTTTATTTGATAAAATTCCTCTAGTAGGCTTCAACAGCTAAAATATCCACTCAGAACATTTCCGAGGAACACCACAGATACCCAAACACAATGCCTTAGAACAGAAAAACGCTAGGCTGCTCTCCCCTGGGCAGCAAATCAATGGTCTCCTTGCCGCTCACAATGTGACCAGTCTGAAGGGCAAATGCTGAGTAGGAAACTAGGAAGAGAGACAAAGGGCCTTAATGCCTCAGCTTTCCAACAACCCAGTGTCTTATCTGCCAGAGAAATGGACTATTGGGCATTAGTACCACCCACCTGACCAAAAAAAAAGTTGTCAAATATAGATCCTAACATCATTGGACCTAAGGAGAACTCAAAGTAGAAGGAAAGTAAGTGCATGGTAGATGCTGCAGCTGATGTTCTTCTGAATGATATGGTCACATAAGGTACTTGGGGTGGCCTCTGTCAAAAATTTTTAGCCTAAAAAGCCATTCTAACCATTTTCTTAAATACTGCAGTTATATAAAATGGTATTTTTTGTTCCCCAACATACTGGCAAAAAGATCACTTTACTCTTTATCACTGGCATAATAATCAGACCTTAGGTTAAATCATATGTGTTAATCTTGAAACCTGGGAAAGAAAGAGAAAATCCCCATTTTTTTAGCCTAAAATTGAAGGTCCTCCATGATATAGCACCAATCTCAGCTAACTTTCCAACTTTATCTTCCATAATACATTTCTTGAAATCTTCAACCAAATGAAGATTCTTGCAATTCTCTCAACTGTACCTACTCTTTGCCTACTCTTTTTTCTCTAACTAGAACAGTATTTTCCGTATATTTCCAAAGTCTAAACCTCATCCTGTCCTTCCTTTCAGACCCTTCTTTTCATTCCATGGGTATGACACCATTCTCCACATCCCAGCAGAAGTAATTCTCGAGGTCCATAAGTTTCATAATCTTTGCTCAGTGCTTCTTGAACTTTCCTTGGTCTATCTTGATCAAAATTGACCTATGTTAATTTTTTTTTTTCAAAACTGGATGCTCTTTGAGGGCAGTGTCCACATTCATTTCATCTTTGTAAGTTCGCCTGTCCCATGGGCACATGTGCACATGGTAGGTACATATACTTTTTGCTGAAGCATGTGAGAAGGATGCTAAAGTGTGCTAAAATTCACTGTGACTTATTTAAATCAAATGGACAAGTACATGCACTCAGATGAACTTTGCTGAAGAAAGGCTTTAGTCAAAAGATATGCAACAAGACTTGCTTTCCTATTAAATGAGAGAAGAGAATTTTAATGCTACTTGCAGGGCAAAGAAACCACTGTTTACACTGTTTACCACCCAGTGATTTGCCAACAACTGTTAACAGTGGTGCATTAAAAGCTCCCCTCCCATTAATGCAGTTAATATATTTCCAAGTTAGATAAATCATGTGACACTTGGTCTTGTCTTTCTGTTAGTACAGACTCAAAACACTGCCTCTCAGTTTGGATAAAGACCTCTCAAGACCTGTATATACAGTGATCATTTCAATTATCAGCTCTAATATATCTTAGACTTTTATCTGATACATTATAGAGCCCAGGAGTGTCAGGGCAGACAAAGATTAACAAAAGAACCTCTAAACCTTGGCAGTCCAATACTAGTTGGGCAGAAGTTCAGAAGTGCTAACATGCCACTTGGCACTAACTGAAGTGCTTACTGGATCACAAAGTGGAGGCTGACTTCACTCGTATGTGAAGATTCAACGCTATGCTGATCAGTGTGTTCTTAACAGACCACTGGAGAGCTGCCCACTGTCTCAGTCCTAAGTTCATGGACGATATTTCACTGCCTACTCAGTTCACAAACTATTACATAAATGAGATTTAATTTCCACTCTCAGACATAAATAATTTTCCTATGCCCAGGTTTAGCTCAGTTGGTAGGGTGCTGCTCTATGCTCTGAGGCATGGGTTCAATCCCCAGCACTGCAAAAATGAGAGGACATGGCAATACACTCCCAAAACAATCCTGAAAACAATCAGCCATTGAAAACCCTATGAACAGCAGAGAAGTACTGATATAGTGCCAGGCATGACACACTGTGAGGTAGTGTTTCTTCTGTTGTATTTAGGGTTGCTATGAGGTGGACCTGACTCTATAGCACCTAACAACCACAACAACAAATCATGCCACAATAGACAACCTAAGACCTAAACTCAGGTGGAAAAAAACAGACTCTTACAGGGATGTCTTGACTCAAGTTATACTAACAGGAAACTTTCTGTAGGATGATCTATCTGGTATTGCTTTCATATAAATGACATCTGGAACATTCAGTCTCTTGCTATCACATTCCCAGTATTACTTGGATTACTGGAACAGCAACTGAATCCTTGGGCATGTGACAGGAGACTCAAAGTGTTTTAAGTGAGTGAGTCTTTAAGTGAGTCATATGTATTCTTTAAAATATAAATATGTCTGTCACATGCAAACTGAGGCCAAAATAATGTTTAAAAGTTACAAATTAGGCAAACACTGCTAATGACACTGCCAGAAATTATGTAATGTTTTGAAATTATACATCAGACCCTCAAGAAGTATAAAATTTAAATAATCTGTGTTGATTTTCGTTTAAGTCTTAATTGAATAATCCTGGACAAATTTCCCATTGAGTCAGTCTCTTCTACCTTTAGGTTACTTACTGGGAATATTTCGACAGCCTCATTTCTTAGGCTTACTGTATCTCTCTTCACCTAGATTTTCATTTGGTTTCTTCAATGACTTACTTATTTGCTCATTAGATCACAACAAAATTTAACAACTAAATCAGGTATATGAGCATTCATATGACTAAAGTTTCTTGTACTAAATTGGAATAAATTTTAAAGTGTTGCGACAATAAACAATGCCATCCATTATAACTCAAAGCTTTTCTTCTGGAAATTTGATATCATAAACTGATAAGAAAAAAATGGATAGGGCAAACAGGGTATCCTATGTTATTACTTAAGAGCAATTTACTGCAAACTGAGAGCCTTTGGGGGTATAAGTGGAAATCTGTGGTACTATGGAATGATTGCCTGCATTGTACAGTTAAATGGGTATGTACGTTTCAAATCTCAGTGTTGATGTTTTTCAGCTATGAAACGTACTTAGTCTAACTGATCCTCAAGTCCCTCATTTGCAAAATGGAGATTTAGGCAAATAAAACATAGTTTGAGTTGCTTTGGAGATTATAGATACAACCAGGTGCCACATAACAATGTTTCGGTCAACAATGGACTTCATATGATAGTGGCCCCATAAGATCACAGTGGAGGTGAAAAATTATAATCACAATAGTGACAGCATGGCTTCAGAATGTTGTAGCTGTTGTGAGGTCATCATGAAATGCAGTATTCACAGGTATGGTGATCCTAGTGTAAAGAAACCTACTACGTGGCCAATCATATGAAAGTATAGTTTATAATTATGTACCATACATAACACTTTGAAAATAATAAGGGCAATGTTAATAGTTTATGTATTTATTAAATTATACTTTACATCATTAGAGTATACTCCTACTTTAAAATGTTTACTATAAAACAAGACATTAACCTGGCAGCAGCCTCATGTCTCTTGAGTTTACTCAATACCATGACTGCATCATTTTCTCTTGAGTTTGATTTAATCTTCATGTTGTTTTTTTGATCATGGCCCTAGGAGTAATAGGTTGTATACATACACAGACAGACAGACAGACAGACACACACACACACACACACACACACACACACACACACTCCATATAATATGTATATAGTATGCTGCACAATCTATGTCTGTTTAAGCACACTGTGGTGTTTACACAATGATGAAATTCTCCAACGAGTACATTCTCTGAAAAATGCAGTGTTGAACAGATTAACAGAGGCTAAAATTTTTCTTTTCCAAAATTAAGACCTATGGATTATTATATTTCTATATAAATCTTCCCTTCTTTAGACTACAAGTTTTCCATTTCAGAGAAAATCTATATGCAGAAATCATGCAAGCATTCATGTCAAACAGCCACATTTCATGAATCTCATAGAAATAAAGATCATGAATTTAAAAGCTCAAAGCACCACCACCAATAGGCATCTGCCAAGTAGCAAGCAGCTAAGGGACAAGTCTCTGGAACCATCTAGGTTCACATTCCTACTCACATTCCTACTCTGCCACTCTCTAGCTGTGTGACCCTGAGCAAGGTATATGTATTAGTCAGTTACATATTACTATAACAAAATATGTGAGGCTGGGTAACTTTATAAAGAAAAGAGAGTCATTTAGCTCACGTTCTAGAGGATTAAGGGCATGGCACTAGCATCTGCTTAATTCTAGTGAAGCTGGTAAAGCCCCACCTAGGATGTTCACTTGAATACTTGATTACTGACTGAATACCTACATTGTGCCTATCCCTGAGAATATGGCAGGGAGAAATCCAACACAGTTTCTGCTCTGTGGAGCTTACTTTCCAATATAACAAGGCCATGAAGAAGGAGGAGAGATTCAGAATCTGGAAATATAAGCAAATGTGGAAAAATCTTATCCAATTATTCCCTTGGGTTGTAGTGACCAATATCTTAGGACATTTTGAATGAACTCTACGGATGCATAAAGAAAAGTTTACAATCTTTAAATTCTTACATTGCTAGTGGGAACACAAGTTAGAAGACTTCAGAAATATGTTTGGCATTATCTTCTACAGGTGAAAATACACTATGGCTCAGTAATTTCATTTCCTGGATATATTTCCAGGAAAAGTGAGTGCAGATTCAGACTCTTCATAGCAGTTTTACTCATAATGCTCCCAAACTTGAACTAATCCAAATGTCCATTAGGAAAAGAATACTGTAGGAGCTTCCAGGCTGGTACACACAAAGAGGTACTGCCAAAGTGGCACACCCAGGGAGGGGCATGGAAGCCCTGTACTACCTACAGCCATATTGTTCCCTATGCATATCTTCCACCTGGGTGCTCCTGCCTTGTGTTCTTTATAATACAACAGAGATTAAAGAAGAGTTAAATAAATGGAGAGCTGTACCACTGACTGATATTGACCCATAAAAGAACAAGAGCTAAACTAAGCAATATGGAGGAATCTAAAAAGTACATCCTCAGCAAAAGCATGAGCTGCAGGTTGAGGTTGAGTGAAGATAGAATCTTGAAGAAGCACTGGAGGAACAATGCACAATGAAGAAAAATCCCAAGAGTGATCCTAACATGCTGAGGATGATAAAGGAGAAAAACAGACATGTTCCTTGCTGCCATCTCTGAGCCACTATAATAATCTAGGTATGGATCTGTCTCAATAATTATGGTTAGGAGGTTGAATAATCATCCTTATATTTGAAAAAGAAATGAATAGAATATTGTGAAAACTGTGGAATATTCACATAATAGAGTAATACACAGAAATGAAAAAGTAAACTACTGATACAGGCAATAGTAAGCAAACTCATGGATGAATCCCAACATAAAAAGATCATTCTATAATTTAACTTATGGGAGAAGGACCTGGCAATCCACTTCCAAGGCAATCCCGAAACAGCCATTGAAAACCCTATGAGGGTCGCTATGAGTCAGATCCCACTCAGTGGCACCTAACAACAACAACAACATCATCATTTATTTATAAGAAGTTCAAAGAGACAGCTAGGAGAGGTGGTGTACACTTGTAATCCCAGTGGCTCGGGAGGCAGAGGCAGGAGGATTGCAAGTTTGAGACCAGAGGCAGTCTGTGTAACTTAGCGAGACCCTGTCTCAGAAAGTAAGAAAATGGGCTGAGGGTGCAGCTCAGTGGTCCAGCACTTGCAGAGCATGCAAGTGCGAGGCCCTGGGTTCAAACCCAAGTACTGCAAAAAAAAAAAAAAAAAAAAAGTTCAAAGACAAGCTAAATTAATATATGGTGACAGAAGACAGAATGGTAGTCACTAGTGGAAGGGTACAAACTGGAAGGGGCATAAGAGAACCTTGCAATGTGCTAGAAATGTTCTAGATCTTCATATGGAGGCAGTTTTGCATATTGATATAGATATAAAAAAATTAAGTGTGTACTTTTCTATACATAAATTATACATTTTTAGAAAATCTAAACAAATATAAAATACTATATTTACTTAAAAAATCTTCTATGTTCCCTAACCTTGAGTCAATCCATCCTTCCTTCCTTCTTCCCTTCTTTTTATCCTTCCTTTTTATGTTCCTCCCCTCCTTCCCATATTTACTCAACATGAACACTATGCTAAGCATTGCAAGCACACCACACACGGTCCTCATCC
This sequence comes from Pedetes capensis, assembly GCA_007922755.1. NCBI lineage: Eukaryota > Metazoa > Chordata > Mammalia > Rodentia > Pedetidae > Pedetes > Pedetes capensis. Next base: position 65,222 of record VMDO01001885.1, on the reverse strand, counting down.
TTAAGGAATCTAGATGCCAGTGGGGAAAATCACTTCATTGGCAGTACCGTTGACTGGCAATAATAAATCACATAGTACCTTTTAACACCTCATCTGTTCCAAACTTCAAGTACTTAGCATTTTATATGTTGATTAAATTTACAGTTGGTCTCAATTTAAAACAGAAATTCCTTGGTTGTTTCAAACCTTCCCGTGCTCTTAAATGCTGAGCCCAAGCAGGGCACGGTGGCACATGCCTGTAATCCCAGCAGCTTGGGAGTCAGAGGCAGGAAAATCACAAGTTTGAGACCAGAGGCAGTCTGTGTAATGTAGTGGGACCCTGATGTGGTATAGGGTGAGGTAAAGAGGGAAGCAGGGGCTGATGACACTGAGACAGACCTGCTGGCAGGAATATGAACATAGGCTTGACCCCAAGTTTCTTGGCCAATATTCTTTCCTCAGGTTTGCACATTTTTCTGACCCCCCTGAAACCTGCAGATCTGCAAATCACAAAGACAGTACGTGCCTTACACTTACATATGTTACACTGACCAGCAGAGTACAGGAAATGGCTTATGTTAGTCCACATTTCTTTCCTTGACCACTTCATCCTATACAAAGGCTTAAAAAGGAGAGGTGAAGCAAGGAAAGTAAAGAGATAATGCACTGTATCTTTGGGGAGAAAATGCTAAACTTTGCTCTGACAGCTTTCAATGCCTGGCAAAACCCCAAATAACTATGCCTATCTGGCTGCCCCATCCTAGAGTGTTCAAGGTCCCACTGAGAATGGCAGAGAGGGTGCTGTGCTTGTCCATCTCCCAGTATTAATTTTGCTAAGTATGGTTTTTCTCAGGGTCACTAATGAGGAAAAGTTCTAAAGGAGCTAGGAAAAGTCTTGAGCCTCATTATCGGATATATTTAACCATAGCTACAACTGCTCTCACAAATAGCGGCAAGCTGAAAGAACTGGGAATTGCTTTAGCTTCATAAATTCCTCCTCTTGTTCTGGTTGCATACAGCAGGTCTCACATGATTCCTGAATTCATCTGTTACCAGTTGCCACCTGGAATCACTAGACCGTAAGAGCTACACTCTCACCTCCTGACCCCACCGTGTGTTCAAGCCTATGTTCATATTCCTGCTAGCAGGTCTGTCTCAGTGTTATCAGCCCCTGCTTCCCTCTTTACCTCACCCTATACCACATCATTCTTCCTTTTAATTCCTAAGCACATTCTATTTCCTCTGCCTAGAATGTACTTCTTTCCCTTTCCTTAACCTCTTTGTTGTTGTTAGGTGCCCTCAAGTTGGGTCTGACTAGTAGCGACCCTATGTACAGCAGAATGAAACACTACCGGACACTTTGCCAGGTGCAGCACTATGTCAGTGCTTCTCTGCTATTCATAGGGTTTTCAATGGCTGATTGTTTCAGGATTGTTTTGGGAGTGGGTTGCCAGGTCCTTCTCCCATGTTCGCGGTGCTGGGGATTGAACCCAGGACCTCAGAGAGTGCAGAGCAGCACTCTACCAGCTGAGCTAAACCCCAGCCCTAGCTAATCCCAATTCAGCCCAACTCTCAGTTTCCTAGGGAAGGACTCTGTGATCCTGCAGGCTGGGCCAGATCTCCCTGCTACCCAGTCTCAAGACATCTGCATTTTATTATAGCATTTATCTCAGTTTACAATTAGAGATCTCTGCAATTTTTTCAGGCATATGATTTATCCACTAGTCTTAAGTTTCTCAAGGCTATATGGTACTCAATAAATATTTGTAGAACAAAGTAAGGGAGGAGGGCAAAAGGGAAGGGCAAAAGGACAGGAGAAAAGGGGGAGCAAGCAAGAAAATGAAGAGGGAGGCTTAAGAGTGAATGAAGCACATGCTCCATTCTCATCATATATCGGGCAGTGGTAGAGGAAGCACTCCAACTCAGCTCAGTTTCTATCAAAAGGCTGCCATGCTTCCAAGGACTGACCTGCATTTTCTGATTCAAAGCCGCCAATAAAGAGCCAATGACCTCTCATGAGACTCAAGGGCAGTTATTCAGTCCTGGAACTGGAATTTCAAAATAGCATCAAGTGTCCTGTGCAAACTTCTAGGGCTATGTTTAGTCATTTCATGGAAGCACATGTGTTTTTTAATGGAAACAATAATTAGCATAAAAATTCTTTTAAAAAAGTAAAATATTAAGAAATCACTGCACCATGCTAATAGTCTTCTTTGAGTTTTCTCATTCCCTTTGAGGTCTGTACCAGTGACTACCAAATATAAGAGCTAGGGACTCCTTGGAAATCATGCAATTATTGCAGGGGTCCCAAAAGTATACACAAGGAGCAAGTACTGCCTGTAAACTGAATAAATTAAAGACCAATTATGACCATATTGAAAGACCATGAAATTTCCCATGCTGAAAAAAGATCCTCATGCTCCAAACAGTTCAAAGTCATGCAGTTTAGAAATTAGTTATACTTAGTCCTATTTCCCATTGTGTAAACAGAAGAGGACCACTTACGAAATGGGCTCTTATTACTCTGAGCCAACTGTTTCTGATCTCCTCAGGGAACTTCTGGAACATGCAAGGTCCTACAGTGCCTAATCTAGTCTGGGAGTAATATGGTCAGTATTCATGAATCAACATTTGGGAATTGCTATAGGGTCTTTTGGGCTGGGACTTAGCTCAGTTGTTAGAGCGCAGCTCTGCAGTCTCCGAGGTCCTGAGTTCGATTCCCAGCACCACAAAATGGGAGAAGGACCTGGCAATCCACTCCCAAAGCAATCCCGAAACAGTCAGCCATTGAAAACCCTATGAGGGTCGCTATGAGTCGGATACCGACTTGACGGCACCTAACAACAACAACAACAACATAGGGTCTTTAGCCTGCAGCTGAAGCACTGTGGCATCGGATCCTGTCAGATCTCAGAAGCTAAGCAGGGTCAGGCCTGGTTAGTGCTTGGAGGGAGACCACCTGGAAACACCAGGTGCTGTAGGCTTGGGAGAAGGACCTGGCAACCCACTCCCAAAAATCAATCCACGTTGAAAACCCGAATAGCAGAGAAGCGCTGACAATAATGTTTCGCCTGTTGTATGTAGGATTACTATGAATAGGACACCAACTTGACGGCACCTAACAACAATAAAAACAACAAGAGTCTCTTTAAAGATGATGTCATATAAACCCACAGTGTTAGTGTGATGATGATCAGTTTGGACATTTGTATGAGAAAATAATGCTTCAAATCAAGTAATTTCAAGGGATTTCATTTACTTTTTTTCATGCTTATGGGCTTTACTTATCCTTAGATGATTTCCAGAACTGAAAGAGCATACTGGACAAAGGAATTGGCAGTCACTAAGGAAGTTGTTAGTGTAGTTTCCCATATCACAGCCCAATTGTGGGTCAAAATGAAGGGGGCCCCATAACAGACATCCCCCTGAGTATCATGTTAACATACAACAGTCCTCTTCTTTGTTGGAAGTGTGGGCAGATGGTGACTAAAAGTGCTGGCCAAACAGGGAAAAAGTAAGAGAGGCTTCAAGGATCCTAAGGCAAGTTAAAATTTATCATCATCATTTTAGAAAATATCAAGAGTTTTCTGTCTCGCATGTGCACAAATAAACAGTTTTAAATAGGTGAGTAACTCTGTAGACCCTATGCTTCCTAACCAAGGAATGAAAGGCAAGGGTTTTATAGACATAAGCCTGGCATATTCCTGAGCATAAGTTCACTATCAGAGACAGAGAGAAGTGATCACCAAGCTCCCGAATTAAACAGGAAAGTATACTTACCAGGAGTGAGAACTCTTGGTTTCTCATGACTTTGCTGCTTCAGCATGTGTTACTTTGTGAAGTTAGTCATCTTCAGGGTCTGGTCTCTTTATTTGTAAATCAAGCATGTTAGGCTGGTAGATGATAGCAAATCTCCCTCCAGCTCTGACAGTCTATTCCATATATACTTTTGTCCAAGATTATATTAATGCTTTGTTTTTGGAGAAATCTATTAAGGAACTAATTCTTATTTCAGAATAAGGTCTGCTTTAAACTATGGCTTTTTAAAAAATAAAATCTAATTTCCCCCTCCATTTTCATTGTAGGTTTAGAACCATGCTATCAAAAGATTGAGTCTAGAGCTATTGATAAGGTTTAATAAAGTTCCAGGATCTAGGTGTTGGGGTAATACATGTAATACATGTAATAACATGTAACTTGAGCATACTTTCCCCAATTCTTAACTTCCAACTCTATTTGATTTCTCACTTCTCTCTTATATTTTTTCCCAAATTATTAATTCCAAGTAAGAGTTTAATTAAAATGAAGGAGATTCATGTATACTGATGTCCTCAAATTTTCACAGTAAACAAAGGCCTCTAGGATGGGGAACATCACTGCCTATGCCCTGACACCTCACCTGTAAATACTGAAGGATTCAAACCTCAAGCATTCTCATTTCTCCCTTTCACCGCTAACCCATTAGACTCTAGGGCCCTAAACAAGGAGGCAATTGAGCTGTTCTCTGTTGAAATAGCAAAAGGAATTCAGATCCTGCCACACAGCACTTCAGTGATATTTATTTCAAAATATTAACATTCCTTCCTTAAAAATGAATATTATGTTAAACAAACACAAAGACACTTCAGATATTATTTATTTTGATTCATAAAATACTTCCTTTGGAAAGAGATTCTGAATAATAATAATGAAAGGAATCTTTGCTAACATTTTGATACTATCCTAAAAAGATGGTAAATTTCTCTTCTCCCCCATCAAAAATAATTCTCTCTTGCAATATATATTATGGACATTTTAATATTTGAAACAGTTGAGTATATTTAACATATTTACTTTGTCTTATAGAATTTTAAGTTTGAAAACCAACATAGTTTCAAGACTGATATTTTTAAACCAATAGGAGCAGTTTTTCAAGAAATGTAAAACAAAATTCACCTCTGCATTTAATTTTGAGTCTCCCATATAGTCAGTAAAATAATTCAGGCTTGCATCTCAAATTATAACACACGTACATGTGATGCTTTGCCTTGGGTTTTCACTGTGTGTAGAATACACACATCATAACCCAGTTTAATAGAAAATACTAATCAAAATCCTTTACACATTGCTTCTCCTTAAAAAGAATAAAACAGCAGCATAAAGGTTTGAGACTGGGGAAAATCTGAGAAAAAGGATGACATAAAGCTTGCTTGACTATAAAGGAAAACCAGAAACACTGTTGGCAAAGTTAAAATGTGTCCAGTGCAAAATTCTCCATTAGAACTGCTACAATCTGTTTTCTGATCTCTTTGCTTCACATAAATCACTTTACATCATAGCCTGCAGCCATTTCTGTATTATGGAAGCCAGTGACTAATATCTGAGTTTCACCTTCCTGAACCCTTCTCTCCCCAAGACATGTTCACATATAACTTTTGTGAAAGGGCAAAGAAAAACAGATCATACAGTATTTTGAGGTCCCTCTGCAGTTGTATTTTCTATGATTTTATAATTATATCCTTAGCTGTTTCTATATTATCTTATAGTCCTTGATTAGCTACCCTATTCTTTTCTAATTTAATCATTCTTTAGTTAGTTCTCTTATATTTTTCTTTAACTGTTTTGTTGAATTATAACATTTTTGTCAGATTTCTCCTGATCTCAAACTTAATATTGCTGTTTTTTTTTTGTTGTTGTTGTTAAGAGACACTTTGATTAGTATTTTGTATTACACTGAGCAGTGATAGACACATTCTGTACATAGTCGAAAGCTAAAGCAAAGTATGACGTGTATGTGGGTTACAATTTGAGATGTACACCTGAATTATTTTACTTACTATTATAGGGAAATTCAAAATTAAATACAGAGGTGTATTTTGTTTTACACTACTTGAAAAACTCTGCCCACACTGGTTTAAAAATGGCAGTCTTGAAAGGATGTAAGTTTTCAAGCTTAAAAGTTATAATTCAATGGTGAGTAACTCTTAGGTGTATAGGGTGAAGTTTTACAAATGTACACAACCACGTAACTGCTACTTAGATCAAAGTATAAAACATCAGCCTCCTAATCAAGAATTCCTCAAAGAACCATCATTGCAATTTCTAACATCAAAGAGTTGTTGTTGTTAGGTGCCACTGAGTCTGTTCTGACTCATGGCGACCATATGTACAACAGACAGAAACACTACCTAACACTCTGCCATGCCTGGCACTATTGTCAGTGCTTCTCTGCTATTCATAGGGTTTTCAATAGCTGATTGTTTTTGGAAGTGGGTTGCTGGGCCCATCTCCCAAGCCTACAGCACCTGGTGTTCCCAGGTGTTCTCCCAACTGAATACTAACCAGGCCTGACCCTGCTTAGCTTCTGATATCTGATGACATCGGACACCAGCGTGGTACGGATGAAGACAATATCAAAGAGTAGCTCTTCTCATTTTTAAACATCACCAAGATATGTATCGGGCTGGGATTTAGCTCAGTTGGTAGAGCACTGAGCTACAGTCTCTGAGGACCCGAGTTCAATTCCCAGCACCGCAAAAATGGGAGAAGGACCTGGCAATCCACTCCCAAGGCAATCCCGAAACAGTCTGTCATTGAAAACCCTATGAGGGTCACTATGAGTCGGATATCGACTCGACGGCACCTATCAACAACTATCAACAAGATATGTATCAGTCTTTAACTTGCAATCTGCTCATATTCACCCATGGAGAAATGAAGAAAAACCTTGGTTTCACTAAAAATCAGCATTTCGGAGATGGGAGAAAAAAGGTAAAGATAGTTTAATTTAAAAAGATAGATTTAAGTAAACAAAAAAAATTCCATATAAGCTTCAGTTTGCATTGATAGCATCAGCATGACAAGTGAGGTTGTTGTTGTTAGGTGCCATCGGTATCCGACTCATAGCGACCCTCATAGGGTTTTCAATGGCTGTTTCGGGATTGCCTTGGGAGTGGATTGCCAGGCCCTTCTCCCATTTTTGCGGTGCTGGGAATTGAACTCGGGGCCTCAGAGACTGCAGCGCAGCGCTCTACCCACTGAGCTAAATCCCAGCCCAACAAGTGAGATAGTCTACTTAAAAGTGAAAGTTCCTAACCTTATCCTCCGAAAAGGCCTAGAAAGTTGTAATCACTACCCCTCATGTTCAAATTGTTTCAGGAAACAACATTTCCATCAAAAGAAATCAGAGCTTCTTGAAGAAGTAGTCAATTCCAGGTCTGGGAACAAAAAATAAAATGAAACTGGAATGTCTTGTCTATCAAAAACTGGTAGGACTATATTATAAAATAAATAGAAATATAGTGGATAGGAAGTTAGATACACATATACATACATAAAGGGCTGAGATTTAGCTCAGTTGGTAGAGCGCTGTGCGGCAGTCTCTGAGGCCCCGGGTTCGGTTCCCAGCATTACAGAAATGGGAGAAGGACCTGGCAATCCACTCCCAAGGCAATCCCGAAACAGTCAGCCATTGAAAACCCTATGAGGGTCGCTATGAGTTGGATACCGACTCAACAGCACCTAACAACAACAACATACATACATAAAAACACATACATAAACATATACATACATACATCTTGGAAGCTCCTTTAGCTATAAATGGGACAACTGGATCATCAAAAAGAACAATAAGTACAAATGGATTGAAACATATTGAATGTAAATTTATAATAACTTTCTAAAAAAAGTTACTGGTCAACTTCAGAGGAAGCCAGTCAAGCAACTCATTTTGAAATTGATAAAGGAAAAGAAACAAGCGTTTATCCTGCTTTTTGATTCCACATTGTACCTCCACATAATTCAGGTCTTGAGGCAGAACATCTATTCTTTATACAAACATCCCAATTAAAAACTGAAAAAAATACTATAATTAGAAGATTACTATTTTGCATCTCCTAACAAATAAAGGGGGCTGGGATTTGGCTCAGTGGGTAGAGCGCTGCGCTGCAGTCTCTGAGGTCCCCAGTTCAATTCCCAGCACCTCAAAAATGGGAGAAGGACCTGGCAATCCACTCCCAAGGCAATCCCGAAGCAGTCAGCCATTGAAAACCCTATGAGGGTTTCTATGAGTCGGATACCGACTTGATGGCACCTAACAACAACAACAAACAAATAAAGAGAATCTTGGCAATGATCATCAGATGACCAGAAGCCAGAGACATCATCCACAAGTTTCATACAAAGAAACAGATCATCCAGTATTGACTCAAAGTGAATGCAAACAGCACAGGGAATAAAGTAAAAGTTAATTTTACCTTTTGGGCTCTCCTTTCCAATTAGTTATAGAAACTGTAAGAAACTCAGCAACATTCGTATATAAACTTCCTTCATGAAAGGAACTGCTGCCTGTCAAAGGAGCCAGAGGCAACCACAAATTACTTCATCTTTGGGTTCGCTGCTCTGCTTATGACTATTTTCTGTATATGCTCTTAAATATTTCTTCCCTAAAAGCTAGGAGTAAGGGTAATTCTGCCTACTCCAACTTAAAATAGGGATGATTGAGTTAAAGTATTCAAACAAAATTCCCTATGAAGAAAAACACATTTGGATCTAATTCTACTGTTGAGTCCTCACCAATTTCTTTTAAATTAAATGAAATTAATTTAAAAGCAAGCTCTGGGTATAGTAATTTAACCACTATTTTGATCATTTCTCTTCTACTCAATTAGCAAAAGAACCATTAAGTAATCCCATTAGCAATGAGGGGACAGACAAATGGTTTTCCATATCTTACAATCATCAGTATTTGACTTTAAAAAGTCAGCATAATCTCCAAAGGAATTTGATCAAGACAACTTTAAAACACATAGGCAGGTACATTAAGGGAAACCAGTAGGGGCAGAAGTGTGGCGATGCCTCCCTTATAAGTAAATGAATCAGTTAGCTACGGGGCAAATTACTTCATAGTACAGTATCTCCACTACCATGAACCTTCCAAACAGAATCAGTTGTCACTGAACAGAATGAAGGATCCTTCATAAAGAAAATTGCTAATCTCTCTATGTGAGCTCCAGCAATGAGACAAGGCTGCTTTCTCCATCACTCAGGAAATCATCTCACTGTAACTACGAGATGGGGATATAACTCCAGACTTAACAAACAGGACTGAACTTTGGATCAAAAGAAGCTGGACACAAAAAGAGTATGTACCATTCGTAGGAAGTTCATGAATAAGCAAACTATTGTAGGGTCAAAAATATCAGAACAGCACTTGCCTAGGCAGGGTGGGGAGCTGAGTGAGAAAGGCCATGAGAGACTCTTCTAGAGAAACAGAATCACCATGAAAAGTTGCAACTTACATGTTGTTGCTGTTGTTGTTGGGTGCTGTCGAGTTGGTATCCAACTCATAGTGACCCTCATAGGGTTTTCAATGGCTGACTGTTTCGGGATTGCCTTGGGAGTGGATTGCCAGGTCCTTCTCCCATTTCTGTAATGCTGGGAACCGAACCCGGGGCCTCAGAGACTGCAGCACAGCGCTCTACCAACTGAGCTAAATCCCAGCCTTCAACTTACATAGGTATATCCAATTGTCAAAACTGTATGGCTAAGATTAGTGTTTTTCAGTGTATGTAAACTGCTTTAAAAAAAAAAAACTACTTTAAAAATCACTATAATTATCATTAAGGAAGAATTAGAAAATATATAGATGACACAGGAGGGCAGAGTATTGATAATTGTGGCAGTGGGTAACTGGAATTCCCTATAAATTCCCTATATTATTCTGTTTACTTTGTAGATATTTGAAATTTGCCATCATCAAAAGTCTTTTTAAAAGACCTAGGGATGTAGTTCAGTGATAGAGCACTTGCCTGGCATGTACGAAGCCCTGAGTTTGATCCTGAGCACAAAAAAAAAAAAAAAAAAGAAAGAAAGAAAGAAAGAAAGAAAGAAGGAAGGAAGAAGGAAGAGGCGGAGGAGGAGGAGGAAGAAAGAAGAAAGAAGAGGAAGAGGAGGCAGAAAAGCCAAGACTACAGCTTTAGTTCCCTCTCCACCAACTTAATAGTTACTGGTTCTCTAGGCAAATCAGAACCTTTCAGAACCTCATTTTATTTACCTACCAACTAGAGATAACTACCTCTACTCACCTCATTCATAACAACCCTAGGTTGTTGCTATAAATCAAGGAGGCAATGGATATAAAAGTAAATTCTAAACTTTGAAGCAATATATGATCATAGGAAATTAATAGTAAGATTTGTGATGACTCATAAACCACATTCTGTGTTTGAAGTGATCATTAATATGCTTTCTTCAGACAGGTAGAGTATATATCTATTTACTTTTCACTAATTCCTGCTCGCAAACATAGTAACAGAACTGATGTGTCAAAAGCATGGATAACACAAATAGCATTTATGCGTGATTATGGAGTATACTGGGAATTTGTCCCGCATAACTCTCTAATAATGCAAAAAATTAGGCTTTTAGTAAAGTTTCTAATCTTTGCACATACAACAGATTGATAGCCAAGAGAACATGCCTAAATGCACATTCCAGAAGGAAGTTGATTTAGAATTTTAAGTGAACTCGATAAACTGCATATTCAAAACTGAGAATCAAATATCATAAGACCTACGGAAGCTTGACTAGCCAAAATAATGTCCATGAGTTTATACAAAAATCAAATTAGACATAGGAGACATTAAGTTCTTAAGGGGACTCAACTAGACATAGAAATCAGAAAATGAGACATCTGGCCCTCAATGTCAAGGCACACATATATTCGACTTAAGAAAGTCCAGCTAAAAGTGAATGTGTGGACCACCCTTTTTTTTACTTTTTAAAAGCTTGTCTGTTAGGCTAAACTTAGGCAGCCATTACTATCACAAAATACAATCATACAGAGGGGAAGGAGAGGGAAAGAGGGAGAGAGATGAGGCAGAGAGGGGAAGAGGGAGAGAGGGAAGCACCAGGAGTGAACATGAGTCGCAGGTGTAATTCTGCTCTACTGTTGGGTCTACTGGTGACTCAGAAGAAAAGCCAACAAAAGTATGGGCGTGGTATGCTGTTATTGGCTTGAGTTTCAAAGTGAGTAAGCATGCCAGAGCAATGTTTTAAATAAGAACATTCTAGCTCAAAACTTACAAGAAAATTGCTTGGATAAATTTTTTTTTTTTTTTTTTTTGGCATTAATGTCATCTTCGAGCAATAGATGTGCACACCAAATGTCTGCTTATGGTGTTCCAAAAGCTCTTAAGATCCAGTTTGGGGGAGCGTGTTCCTTTTATCTCAGCATTCTGTTTCAGCCCTTCAGTTCTGCCACGAAGTGAACTGTGAACTGTTCTTCCTCAAGCTGCCACAGACACCTCATCCACTTTTTTCCACCTGATTTCCCTAAGAAGCACCAGCTCAACCTACCAACTGCTGAGTTTTAGGAGTTGCCTGAGGAAGACCATCTGAGCTGCTATTTATGAAATTAATAAACAAAAATATGTTTGAAAGTGCCCTCTTCTTGCTCCTTGGTTGTGGTAGGGGAGATCATATAACACAGTGAAAAGTCTAGGCACTCTGAGATATACCAAGGCTTCCAGCTAAACCCCTGACTCCAGCTACCACCCTCTTTACAAATCTTCTTAATCAAACTCCACAAAACACCAGTGCTAGGTGTTAAGTTGCATTTCCTCTACTGTCTCACATCTCACACCCCAAAGAAAGGGGTCTTTTCTCTAAGAGATGTGCTGCTTTTTCTAAACACAAACTCTGCTTTTTTCCTCTAGTTCGTCACAGAACTCTACAGCTTTTCTGCCCTCAAAGAGGAAATCTTGCTGGTCAGTTAAAAAAACAACAAAAAAAACAAAAAAAACACATTACCACACAAGTAGTCACCCAAGAAGCCAAGAGAGGAGATGGTCAAGAGGAGCTAAGCTTCTAAAATGTTTATCCCAGACTTTGATTTGCCCCTTCCCATAGCACAAAACTCCCAGATGTCAAAGTCAAACCACAGATGACATGAACACCAAGACACAGGAATGGCTTCGAAGGATGTTGGACCCTGTGATTTCTTCCAAGGTCATTTTAAACTCTAAAGTTCTACCAAACACTCTGCTCCAAATCACTTCACTTATCAATTTTGTTCCCAAAATTCCGTTAAACCCAGTCCCTGATGTCACACAGTGATATGAAAACAATCAAGGTAAGGGGCTAGGAAATCGATAAGTATGAAAGACAACCTTTTGAAGTTCCAACCACCCAATCAATGGAGCAAACCCTTCAGAGAGTCTCAGCCATGGAAACCAATCGTGTCAATTTTGGACAAGCATCTCCTTGAGAACTTCTATTCCAGAAACTGCCAGTGACCAAACAGTACAAAACAGCAGTCTCTAAAGTTTTACATAATCATTTGGTGGTAAAGTGTAAAAATACTAATACTACTCTTTGGGATTTTTAATAATCACTCCCTGGGGTGCTAGGATTTGGGAACTAATATATTTTACTAGCCACTCCTAGCTGGTCTTTCTCAATTTTCATTTTGTGTTCCCCCGCAAGGTTAACAAATAAAATACAAGATATCCAGTGAAATCTGGGTGTCCAATAAATAAGGATTCTTTTTTTAGTATGAGCATATCTCAAATATCCCATTTACTACCAAACATTTGTACTAAAAGATGATCTATTGTGTATCTGAAATTCAAATTTAATTTGCTGCCTTATGTTTTTGTTTGCTAAACCTGACCACTTTAAGCCCCACTTCCACTACAATGATGGATAAAATCAATAGGCACATAAAGAACATACTATTATATTCACTTACGACTTACTGGCTCTGACTTTATCCCTTCAAAATATATGTTGTTGTTGTTGTTGTTGTTAGGTGCCATTGAGTCAAGTCCGAGTCATAGCAACCCTTATAGGGTTTTCAATGGTTGATTGTTTCTGGATTACCTTGGGAGTGGATTGCCACATCCTTCTCCCATTTGTGTGGTGCTGGGAATCGAACCTGGGACTTCAGAGACTGCAGAGTGATGCTCTACCAAGTTAAATCCCTGCCTTGAAAATATATAGTATGCAGATAATATGCAAACTATATGAGCAGATGATTATTCTGCAAAATGGAAACAGCAGACCAAATCTAAAATGTTATTAAAACACTGAATTATTAACAAAAATCTACTCATATTAGCTTAATCATCCATATCTGAAATTCTCTTATCTCCTGGAAGAGGCTTCATCATAAAAGAAAATATCTACCAACTCAATTTATCATCCATTTCTTGTTCTCCTTCAAAAGTAATTCCTGATACCTATCTTCTCACAGCCTGCAGCCATAGCACTGTGGTTTCGGATCCCATCAGATCTCAGAAGCTAAGCAGAGTTGGGCCTGGTTAGTACTTGGATGGGAGACCACCAGGGAACACCAGATACTGTAGGCTTGGGAGAAGGACCTGACAACCCACTCCCAAAAATCAATCCACCATTGAAAACCCCATGAAGAGCACAGAAGCACTGACAATGGTGTTTACTCTGTTGTACATAGGGTCGCTATAAGTTGGACACCAACTAGACGGCACCTAAAAACAACATCTTCTCACAGCTCATCAGTGGTGATAACTTCTAATTTCATACAGTGGTAGGAATATCTGTCCTCTTCTGTAGATTCTATGTGGGCCATGCCACTGAAAATGTTCAGGAGCTGCAGAGACACCAGTGTCTCTCACTCTGACCCCATCAAGGCCAGAACTAGATGTAGTGATCCCTGGGGTATCACTTGACAAAAGATCATATTATTTGAGCAGAAAAACCAAACTAATTCTAAGATGAGGTTGTGCCATGAACAGTTACCTCATCAAGCCAGGAAAGAAGAAACAACGGACATCTAATTCATGCTGACCAAAGACGGTGGGAAAATATTAGCATTAATTATAAAGGATGTATTAGGATTTACATGTCTACTTGTCTAAATCTGTTTCAAGTGGCCTCAAGTAACTCATCTTGTTATCTGTGATACAGATTGCATCTAATATAATCATATTTGTTTAACAAAAACTCCGAAGATCCCCTCTAAAACCTGAATTTAGGCTGACCATAAGAGAAAAAACAAGTCTGTGTTTTTTGTTGCTGTTGTTGTTTTGTTTGTTTTGTTTTATCCAAATCATCTTCCCTTTCAATGTTTTTGTTTATCAGCAAATATAGCCCAAGGGCCAAATCTAGCCCTCTGTTTACTTCATAATAGAAGTTTTAAGTGAATAGAGCATGCTAATTTATGTATGTGCTATCCATGGATGCTTTTGCACGATAATGGCAGAGTTGAGTACTTGGCAACAGAAACCATGGCCTGGGAATATCCAAATATTTATAATCTGGCCCTTTAAAGAGAAAGTGTGCCAATCCCTGGTATAAAGTACTAACAGCAACACTTTTTTAAAAAGAAAAAATGAAGCAACATTGAAGGCTTTGCATCTTTTCAACAAAAATTTAAAAAAATAGATGGTGGTTTCCAATCCAAAATTTAGTAGTCTTCTACTCAGCCCAGGTAACCTCCAAGTGGCCAGAAAGTATTTTCAGTACAGTGGCTCCAATGTCTGAGTGTAGCTTGAAAAGAACACTACTCTTTACTCTCAGACATTAAGAATCTAGAGAACAAATGAACACTCAAGGAAATATAACAGATGACATTTCTTTCTGCTTGGAGTCCAGTATTTCAAAAGACAAAGTGACACAATGACAAGCACACACATAGGATGGCTGCTGCCAGTGTTATTTGCAGTTTGAAGAAGAAAATGCAACAGAGCAGCAATAAGGAAATTGTCTCCATTTGGTGTCAGTGCCTAGGAGGGAACTGTGCCTGTTACCAGAATTTAGAATTTAAATCAACATAGCTCTTCTGTGCCTTCCTTGCTTCAGGCAGGAAGAGTGCGTGCTCAGAAAGAACTGCCTTCAAAACTGAAACTTCTGCAAGCCTGAAAATATCCCCAGCACAGGTGCCTGGGAGGGGAGTGGATGGCCACAATGACAGATTACAGTTTCAGAGCCTCTTGGTGAACACGGCCTCCTCTATAGCAATCGAGAATGAAGGGCTCCTTGTAAACGCCTCTCTGCTCCCATGGAAAGTCCTTACAAACAGAAATGGCATGCTCACCATTAATAACATTTTATGCCACAGAAAATTAAGCAGATATTCTTCCAGTGGAAAGGAGCAGGAAGGAAAAAAACATACCATAGTAACTGTTGCTAAATTTAACTTTATAATATTGATGGCTTACCAAATAAAAACTTTAAGAACTGGGTCTAATCCAATCCTTCAACCCCTATTAGAGATCACAAAGGTTCTCCTGCTGGGAAAGCACAGACATTTGGCTTTCTGAACCCTTCTTTGATTCTTACTCCTCCAGTGTGCATCACCCTCACCTCCCTTGTGAGGCTAAAGGTGTGTCTCGTGCCTAAAAGCCCTAGGGTCGTACTGGACAAACACACAGAATCAAATAAACACTCATTACTCTAGAAAAGAGGACGAGCCATTCTAGTTTACCTCACAGCCAGTTGTAACCAGAGCTCAATAGGTTTCTGCTTTATTATTATTATTATTATTATTATTATTATTATTAATGTATTTGATGAATGTCTACCATGTGGTTAGAGTTAAGGTTCAAAGGCCAACATGATACACATGGCCCGAACCTTCTGAGGACAGTGACAAGCTAGAGAGGGACAAGGATCAAATAAAAAATCCCACCAATGATTCTAAGACGATAAATGTGTTCAGTGCTGTGAAGGTAAAGAGCTGGAGTCTGAGAATGTAAAGGAGAGTCCTAATTTATACTGCAAAATCTGAGAAGGCTTCTGCTCTGGGGAAATGACATTTAATATGAAACCAGAAGGAAGGGGAGTTACTCAGGTGAAGGCAGGAGCTGAAGAGGATTTCAGGCAGAAGGAACAGGTGGTAGAGACGCCCTGAGAAAGGGGTATGGGGCCCAGACAAGGGACGTGAGAAGAAGGGAGAGAAGACAAGCAGCAGCCTCCCAAGGCAGATCGGGGATTTTTATTTCATTCTAAGTACAATGGGAGTCACTGGGAGATTTTGAACAGGAGTATGAAAATTAGATCTGCATTTTTAAAAGACAACTGTGTGAGGACTAGACCTGAGGGGCAGAAGCAGGAACAGGAGGCAGGAGGTGCTGAGGCAGGAGATGATGGTGGCCAGGTTTGGGATAGCTGCAGTCAGTGTGGAGAACCAAGGCATCATCCAAGACACTTGGAGGTAGAATCAACAGGAGATATAAAGGAGAGAGAACGTGGTACCAAGGGTGTCTCCCAATTTTCTAGAGCTCCTCAGTAGACAGTGCACTATTTACCAAGACAGAAACTATCTAGGCAGATGCAGTAGAATGAAAGATCATGAAGTCAGCATATATGTCAAGCGCACAATCAGATCTACTAGCTTCTCTAAATGTGCCCATGCCCGTTTTCATTATCTGAAAAATGGAAATTATAGCAGAACCCATATGGTTGTTGTGATAAAACAAGGTAATACATTTAAACCGCATGGCACAATTCCTGGCACTTGAATAGCTTATTAGAAGTTAGGCTGTTGTTAGGTGCTGTCAAGTCAGTTCCAACTCATAGCAACCCTAGGTACTGACACTGTCCCATGCCCAGCACTATGTCAGTGATTCCCTGCTATTCATTGGGTTGCCAATGGTTGACTTTTTCAGGATTGCTTCATGAGTGGATTTCCATGTCTTTCTCCCATTTTTGTAGTGCTGGGGATTGAACCCAGGGACTGACAGCATGCAGAGAGCACTCTACCAATTGAGCTAAACCCCAGCCCCATTAAAAACTATATTGTTATTGTTAGGTGCCATTGAGTCAGGTCTGACTCATAGTGACTCTCATAGGATTTTCAATGGCTGGATATTTCAGGATTGCTTCAGGAGTAGGCTGCCATGTCCTTCTCTCATTTTTGCAATGCTAAAGATTAAACCCAGGTCCTCAGGGAGTGCAGAGCAGCACTCTACCAACTGAGCTAAACACAGCATTAGACACTATAGTTATTATTATTTTATATCTGGGGTTTCAAAAGTCTATTGATAACCTTAATAAAGATGTTTAGTAAACAATTAGATAACTTCACTGGGTAGCTCAGAACACTCTCCTGAGGGGGGGTAGGAAAGATGATAAACACTCAGGTATGCTGAGGTAATATTCTGACTGATAAAACATCCAGTTAGGATTTTACAACAAAGACTTAGATGTTGGCTAAAGGCCAGTATCTGGGTTTCAACAGCTTATAGAGGGAAACCAAAGTTGTGTAGCCTGCATCCGTACCACTGTGGCATCTGATCCCATCAGACGTTGGAAGCTAAAGAGGGCTGGGCCTGGTTAGTATTTGGATGGGAGACCACCTGGGCACACCAGGAGCTGTAGGCTTGGGAGAAGGACCTGGCAACCCATTCCCAAAAGATAATCTGCCATTGAAAACTCTATGACTAGCAGAAGTGCACTGAGAATAGTGTTTCACTGTTTGTACATGGGGTCGCTATGAGACAGACACCAACTTGATGGCAGCTAACAACAAAGTTCTGAAAAATAGAAGACTCTGGTACAGACCTGAGCCCCAACGGAAAACTGAGTGGGTCAAGAGATGAGCCCCTCTGCTGCTGTAAACCAGAGGGTGTAAAGAGTGGGGGATTATGTGAAAAGGGGACATGGAGAAAACTCTGAGCACAGATGAAATACTACACAGCGAGAAAGTCTGCATTGAGTGCAAACATACCAAGCATGTGACTGAGACCTGGCATTCTTAACACCAGCCACAAGCAGGGAAAGGGCTTAGAGTGAGCAAAGGCAGAGGCCTCAGAGAAGTGTTGCTTCTGGGAGAGAAGAAGACAAAGAGGGTGGCTGCCGTGGCCATGAAAGAGGAGGGAGAACTTAAGGATACTGCACCAAGGAGAGAGACGCAAGACACGTCAGACAGTCACCATCCACCT
The DNA here is from genome assembly GCA_007922755.1 of Pedetes capensis. NCBI lineage: Eukaryota > Metazoa > Chordata > Mammalia > Rodentia > Pedetidae > Pedetes > Pedetes capensis. The sequence goes on along the minus strand of VMDO01001885.1, from coordinate 47,337 downwards.
TCTACCACCACCCAATGCCCCCACCACACTGGATTAAAGAAATTATACCTCTCTATGCTGTCAGAAATGAGAGCTCTTAAACTAGGAAAAGTGCCCATGAAATGCCTCAGAGTAAAAAAAAATATATCAGAACAAAACCAAATAACTGCTAAAATTTCTCCCTATCTAAAAACCACAAAGCAGAAGAAAACTATAACAGCACACTAAAAATTGAATTAAATATCCTCACATAACCATATGGAGAATTCAAAAACACCCAGAAACAGAGATACAAAAATTAACAGCAAAAATGGACAACAAAATATTTAGAAATGCAATGAACTGACTGAATACATCAACAACAACAACAACAAAAAGATCTGGGCACATATCTGTAACTCCAGTGACTCAGGAGGCAGAGCCAGGAGGATCACAAGTTCAAGACCAGAGGCAGCCTGTGTAACATAGTGAGACCCTGTCTCAAAAATGAGAAGTAAAAAATGGGCTGGAAATGTAGCTCAGTTGGTACAGTGCTTGCAAAGCATGTGTGAGGTCCTGGGTTCAACCCCCCAGTACCAAAAAAGAAAGAGAAAGAAAGGAAAGAAAAATAGAAAAGAAGGAAGAGAAAAGAAGCTTCTACTTCAGAACTGAACTACATTATAAAGTGCTCAAAAAAATACAGATTTGAAATGAAACTTAATGAAGGACACAGAAGAAAACAGGAAAACAATCAAAGCAGCAAATAGAAAAAAGGGCTTTGAGGTATTTGGGAATGGTGAGAAATACGTAATGGCCTAGGGCAGCTCACAGACAGATGCAGTTAACAAGTGAGGCTGGAAGCAGATCCACTCATTCAACAAATATTCTTGAGCATCTACTGCACGTGGGGCCCAGCTGCCAGTACTGGAAAAGGAAGTGGCTCTCTGTAAGGAAAACAAGCAGGGAGCCAGGGAGCGTTGATCAGGTGAGTGATACAATCCAGCTAAATTTAGAGAAAGGTAACCACAGAAGTGGAATAGAAGTCTGTTTCTAGAGTGGGGCAAGACTGAAAAGGAAGCTAATTAGGTGGCTACCATAAATAATTCTAAGATAAAAGCAGCAAAGTTTCCTGATGACCTCAAATAAAGAAGCCATCAAGGCTTTTATTTAGGGAAACTGGAGAATGATTCCATTAAAGCTAGAGAGACTCTCATATTCTTTTTGGGCAAGATATGATATGACATACAGAGATTTTTACTGCAGGAAAGAGTAGGAAATGAAGATCCTAGGAATAGTTACCCTTTGGATGGTAGTGGCAGCCACCGAACATGAGAAAATGGCCCGTGGGAAAGCAGCTCTCATGCTGAGCCCTGGAGTAACTCGGAAAGCATAATATCTTCAGGGTAGTAGTGGAGGAAGAGCACTTCCAGCCTAAAGAGAAGGTGTCCAGAAGCCACTAGAGAGACCACTGGGAAATGGTGATAGGCCACAGAGGCAGACACTGCACAGAGTGGAGTGAGGACTGAAAAATGGGAACTTAGACACCATTGATGATCTTGATGATGGGCAATTTCTGGTTGAGTGAATGGCCTTTAGTCAACCAGAGGTGAAACGGTGAAGTGCTCTCAGTACCGGGAAGAAAGGACGCAGGAAAAACACTGTGACATGGAAGGGAAGTGGGAGTGCAGGGGCAGGTGAGAGACACTGATAAGGTCACGTCTGCAGAAATGCTGAGAAGAGAATATAACTAATGGAGTGAGAGAGGAAGGGGCCAGGATGGAGCTACCAGGTCAGCTTTCAGTGTCATTTCTAAAACTATGAGATCAGGGAGTATGGAACCTATGTGTAGGATGCCCTTAGGCCAATAGCCCAGGGGCCCTTGAACCTATAAGGTGCATTACAGAATTTAGGGCAGGAGGCTTAGAGTCTAAGACAGACATGGCTTTACATGCCAATTCTGCCACTTGCCAGCTATACACCTTTGAAGACATAATTTATACAAAGCTCAGTTCTCCCATCAGTAAATGAGGTAAAATAATACCAGTCGTCTTCCTCCCTCACAGACTCTAAACGGATGTTAGAAGGGTAACATGACACTGTGTGGGGATGTGCTTTGAAGACAGAAAAATTCTATGCATAAACTATCAGACTGCTATCTAATTATTCCACACAAACAGCACTCGTTTCCCACGAGAGGTAGTATTTGTTCAATCTGTGCTGCACTCCACAGGGTCTAACACAGTATTTTGCACCAAGATGTCTAAACACACACTGTCTTGGAATGAGCAATAGCCTCCTCTTTATGAAGGGCTTGTGGCTGAACTCTTTTCTATGCTGCACACCACTACATAATGCAACCAGCAGACATCCTCCTGGGGTAGATTTTTCAGCCTGAGAGGACCCCTGGAAAACAACAGTGTTCAACTGTATACACTGTGTAACAGCATTTCCAGATTAGCAAAAATGGAATTATGAAAAGGTTGCTGTGTATGTTAACTGTCCAACATAGTGAGAAAATACCTGAGATAATCAACATACAAGGAGGGAGGATTTATTTTGGCTCATGGTTTCAGAAGTTTCAGCCCATGGTTGTCTGGCCCTATTGCTTTGGTGGCACAGGACCCTGAGGTGGCACAGGACATCAGGGTAGGAGTGTGTGGTGGAGGAGGCCCGCTCACCTCATAGCAGCCAAGAAAAAGAAAGAGGCAAGAAGAGGCCAGAGCTCCAATAACCTCTTCAAGGGCATGCCTCCTATGACCTAACTTCCTCCCACTCAGACCTACCACTGAAGGTTCCACCTCTCAAGAGCACTTTGCTGAGGACCAAGCTGTTAACACAAAGGCCTTCAGGTAATGCCAGATCTAAATCACAGCCATGTTATATAGTCAGTATTTTTTTTTTTAAATAAGAAGAAAAAAGTAAGAAATCATGTTCCAAGAACACTCAGACTCTGGGTCTAGAGAAAGCATCTAGACAAAATCAACTAGTCTGGTTGAGAGGTAATCTACACTCCTTAAACTGCCCTCAGGTAGGGGAAACCATGAGCCATGGAAGACAGGCTTGAGTTTTGTCAAATTATCTTGTAAGAAGTTGCTACAGCCAAACTCATCACATTCTTTCACATCCACATTCCAGTTACCTCAAAACAGAGCAAACTTTGGAAAAGCACATCTCAATACAGCTAAGACAGCCTTACCCACCATTCAAGGGATTTTTTTTTTGTTACAGTGGTAATATAGCATCTGTAATGTAGCACATTGTTGGAGGGAAATAATGCATGTGGAGAAACATTTTTTTTCCACTACCAAAGCAGCAATTATTTTCACTACATAGTACGGCAAGTCTCAGTAGTGATTTAAAATTAAATTGTTAACCAACTATCAGGAGCCATGAAATAAGTGTGAGTCTGCCTCTGAATAGCAAGCACTGGAATATTTGAAATCACATGAAACTGTAAAAGCATATGGTAGTAGCACTCTCTCTTCAAGTCGCCTTCTAGTCAAGAAAGCCACCTACTACCTTTAACAACCTCAAGCAAGGGGGAAATGTTAGGAATGCAATATTTTTATTGCCCTTTTGTATAAATATGTTCATTTATTCATTCATGAAAATATACCTTGGGGCCTTAATATGTGCCAGATGCAGCTCTAGGAACTAGGGATATGATGTTAAAACAAACAGACTTGTCCTTGATCTCATAGGCTTATGGTCTACTGGGAAAGATAAATTTAAAAACTATAAACAGTATGCATATAACTACAATATTAAACATCAGAAGGAGAATAGCATGGTACTATGAGAAAGAAGTAAGAGAGGGACCTGACTTAACTATATGGGAGTAGGCGGCTTCTCAAAAGTAACCTTTAAGCCAAGACTGAAGGTCAAGGGGGAGTGGATTTGCACCCTGTGTGTGAGGAGGAGGGCACAGAATGCAGTGGTAGTTGTAAACAGAGAGAGAGAGAGAATTTGGAGGACTGAGATTACTATTTTTTTCTAAGAGCAGTGGGAGGTGGTAAAAGACTTTAAACAGGGCAGAGACATGATCAGATGTGTGTTCCTAAAACATGAATGGAGAACAAGAAATGAGAAAGCTGTGGCAATGGAGATGGGAGGAGGAGATGACGAGATGAGATCTATTTTGAAGATGAATGGACCCTACTGTTCCAAGTGGGGAATGCAGGGAGGGAGTGAGCATCAAAGAAAACCCTGGTTCTGGCTGGAACAACGGACTGAATGGAGGTAGAGAATACAAAGACAGGGAGAGCAGCAGGCATGGGCTTAGTAGACAAGGAGGGGATCAAAAGATTGGTTTTGAACAAAAGTTAAGAAGATGCCTTTGAGACCACCACATGGAAATGTCAAGTAAGAGGTGGAATTAAGTGAAACAGAAATGTGATCCATGTGCCATTTTTCTCTTAAGACCTACCATAGCAGCTTAAGACTGCCTGTCCTGACTTCTTTGAAGAAGATATCCCCAACTTTCATGCACCTCAGACACAGTCATTCCCATCCCAAGATGCAGGATAGTGGGATGGAGCCACCAGTCCTCTCTAAGAACCGTGAGCAGCACTCATTCTCAGCCATAGCAAATGACCTCAGAAAGCAGAGGTCAGCTATAATGCAACTATACAGGGTTATAGATTTTATAAATTTTGATACATTATAAATTTCATATAAGTGGTATAATTATAATATGTGAAATATATCAAATAAGTATAATTTTAACATATTCTTAAGTTTTATATAAAATAATGCAAACACATTTTCTAAGGATTTTATGTCTGTGTGTGTATGTGTGTGTGTGCTAGAGATAAACTTAGGCCAGCAAGGAATATTTTGAAAATCCCTACAAGATGGTATGAAAACACTGCTTCAGCTATCAATTACACTGCAGGTTATAAAGGACCCCAAATCTGATCCTTATGTTAGTTTTTGTTTTGCTTCATTTTTAAAAAAATCAAATTTCCATGATTCAAACTCCTTTGCCCACTGAAAACATCCACTGATTTAAATAAGGGAAAAAACTATAGAAGCAGGCTCACCACACTTGACTTCTGGTGGGGCGACATTTAACTCAGTGAGACTGCCAAGTCAAAAGATGACATCATCCACATCTGCTGATTCACAGGCAGAGAGGGGGCACAGGAGAAGGTGACAGTGAAGCCAAGAGAGATGTGGGAATTGTGACTACATTGTGCTGGAAAGTGGGCTGCTAAGCAGAATAACTGTATTAAAAAAACTACTGGTAGCCAGTGAAGAAAGAAAAAGGCATACTTTTGAGCTGATATCAGAGGACACAAATAACATTCATTAGGTGGGCAAATAAAAGGCAGGATCATAGCAGAGAAACTGAAACTGCATGTTCTCTTTTCCTTTTCTGAGTGTACTTTTTCCACATCTCAATCACACTTTCCCAACAGGCACCTTAAAATCATCTTAAAGCCACTTAGTCTAAAGCCATCATTTAAGCTGGGAACAACCTTTTTTTTTTCCCCCAATACTGGGGGTTGAACTCAGGGCCTCACACTTACATTCTTGGCAAGTGCTGTACCACTAAGCTGCACTCCCAGCCCACTTTTTTACTTTGTGAGACAGGGTCTCGCTAAATTACACAGACTGCATCTGGTCTCGAACTTGCAATCCTCCGGCCACTGCCTCCTGAGTCGCTGGGATTACATGAGAGCAGCACTGTGCTTGGCAACTTAAACTTTTTTTAAATTCACAAAATAAAACTCTTTAAATGGTCAATATAAGTATGCAGGAACATAATTTCTAAAGCAAAAGTATGTCTGTTTATATGTGCTTAATTGTATTACAACTAAATTTCTTGAACATGAATACATATAAGGGTATCAATAGTCTACCCAAGGTACAAAATCAAAATGAATTTATCAAGTCATGTTCATTTTCAAAGAATGGAATCCCTAAAGTTAAAATAATGTCTGCAGTCTATTGTCATGAAAACATTTAATCCAATCTTCTGAGTGCCTATTATGTATAAGTAAGGAAACATAGGTAAGATGATCAACTATTGAGCCAAAATTAAGGCAATGTCTGAGAATATGAATAGGTTTATAAGGACAATTCCCTCATGTCTGTCAGCTTGTCATGCTGTAGGGGCTTACATGTTACTGTGATGATGCCACCAGTATTTCAGATACCAGCAGGGCCATCCATGGTGAACAGGTTTCAACTAAGCTTCCAAATTCAGACAGACTAGGAAGAAGGAGCCTGCAGCCATTTCACCGTAGCATCTGATCCTTTCAGATGTTGGAAAATAAGCAGGATCGGGCCTGGTTAGTACTTGGATGAGAGACAGCCTAGGAACACCAGGTGCCGTAAGCTTGGAAAAAGGACCCAGAAACCCCACTCCCACCACCCCCCCCCAAAAAAAAAATCAGCCCTTGAAACCCTATGAATAGCAGAGAAGCTATAGTGTTTCGTCTGTTGTCTGTATGGCCACTATGAGTCTGACACCGACTCAATGATACCTAACAACAAAGTTTTCTAAGTTAGAATTACTGAATTTTACTTTGCCTGCAGCCATACCGTTGTGGCATCCAATCCCATCAGATCTTGGAAGCTAAGCAGGGTCAGCCTGGATAGTACTTGGATGGGAGACTGCCTGAGAACACCAGGTACTGTAGGATTGGGAGAAGGACCTGCGAAACCCACTCCCAGAAAACAATAAGACATTGAAAACCCGTGAATAGCAGAGAAGCACTGTCAAATATAGTACTGGAAAATGAGAGACTCAGGCTGGAGGGTATTCAAGATACAATTGGGAAAGAGTTGCCTCCTCAAGGTAGAGTCAACCTTAATGACAGGAATGGAGTAAAGCCCTTTGGGCCTTCTTTTGTAGATGTGGCACAACTCAAACCGAGAAGAAACATGGTAGCTGCCACACTGGGCTCAACATAAAAAGCATAACATTGGGTAGTATTTCATTCTCTTTTACGTAGAGTCGCTTCGAGTTACATCTAACTCAATGGCACCTAACAACAAGAAGAATAACTAGTAATGATAGTAGTATAAAAATAATAACAACAATTATTAACATTAACTTTTATTAAGTGATTATTATGTGAATGTTTCTCAACTAAGCATTTGTTTTTAATATTTTCAAAATTATGGTAAAATTTACCATCTTAACTGGTTTTAAGTGCATAAATGAGTTAAGCACACTCATGTTATTATACAACCATCACTATTATCCACCATCTTCTCGAACTGAAACTCTTTCCCGTTATAATAACCCCCCATTCTGCCATCCCCCCAAGTTCTGGCAGCCACTATCCTTGAGTGTTATGATTTTATACAAATTGCCAATGATAAGTGTATTTCTTCTATTCGAATCTAAGGTCTCTTTTTCAACCAAGACATTAAAATCAACAACCAAAATAAAGTTTATAACTAAGTATTGAATCTATATTTTTATAAAATGAAGCACATAAAATTATTAATAATGGGCAGGGGATGTAGCTCAGTAGTAGAGTGCCTGCCTAGCACATGCAGGGCTCCAGGTTTGATATCTAGAAATACACACACACACACACACATACACACACACACACACACACACACACACACACACAGGCAAAATTATTGATAACATCTTACAGCAAAATGGTGTTACTGTTAAAAGTTTAAATATTAATTTCATCTTTTCATTTTTATAAAATCTCTACTTCATGTTTTATAATTATGCTGTTATACATGTAGAATTTTACTAATAAATATCAAATTTTAGATATAACATGCTCAAAAACATTTTGTTGATGTGGTGTACAACAAAATAATGCTTATAGGAAACCACTGACATAAGCTGTGGTCCCATTAATAGGAACCAATGAAAGTAGGGAAGGCAAGGAGTTTGATTTTGAATATGTTGAAATATATTGAGTTTAATGTGCCAGTAGATGATCGGGTGGATACATCCAAAAGACATGAAAGCCTGGAGTTCAGCTGAGAGGTAGAATCTGTACTTAAGAGTCATCTACACAGAGAGTACCACACAGAACAGGAAGATGAAGGAGAAATATGAAGGAGGAAAACAGCAGGGGCCTTCACAGAGGGGAAGGTTGCATTTGGAAAGTACAGGAGAAAGCAGATGTAGGGAAACAGGGAGACAGTAGGACGGATACCACAAAACAAGGCCAGTGTGTCAAATGTTGCCAACAATTAAGGAAATGAAAAACATCACTCACTGTATTTGGTATTTTGGTCCTGTGAGAGCATTTCTGATAATGGGTAGTGTCAGAAGCCAGGTTCAGGACTGACTCAATGGTGAGGCAGTGGAGATAAGGAATGGGAGCGCTCCACAGGAAACATGGCAATGACGGGAAGGAAAGGAAGATGGTGATGGATGAAATGGTTTGTTTGTAAAATGTGTTTCTTTTTTGTTTCTGTCTTTATTAGTAAATCATGGTGAGGTACAGAGTAATATAGCATTGGCTTTTTCCATTATGCAACCATTACATCACTTTCATTAACCCACAAGGTTTATAGAGCTTTATGGCTAATATGTAGTAAAACTCAAATGCATATTTGAGTTATATTCCCCTATTTTTCCAAAGTACTCATGAAGTTGCCTTGTTTACACTGAGATTATCCTCTCCCCCTTTATCCCTCTACACTGATTCTCCTTCCCATCCCACCTTCCACAATTTTCACTTCCCTCTGCTAGTTCCCTCCATCCTCCTTTCTACTCTTTATAGTGTCCTTCTTTGCTAGGTTTAATTGTGCATTTTTTATAGATCAATTTATGTATAGGATTTTTTTCTTCCTTTAAGTAAGATTCAGCTCCCACATACGAGTGAGAACATATGGTATTTCTCTTTTTGAGCTTGTTTCATTCACTTAAGATGATATTCTCCAATTCCATCCATTTTGCTGCAAATGATATTATTTCATTTTTTTATTGCTGAGTAGTATTCCATTGTGTATATGTACCATAAGTTTTTTATCCATTCTTCAAGAAGTGTTTCTAAAGCAGTGATTCTCAAACAGGGGTGACTTTGACCCCAGAAGACATTTGGTAACAACATTTGGAGACATTTTTGGTCATCAAACTCCAAGATGCTACTGGTACCTAGTGGACAGAGGCCAGGGTTGCTGCTAAACATCCTGCAATGCACAGAACAGCCCTTGCAACAAATAATTATTGTTGTTGTTCTTAGGTGCCATCAAGATAGGTACTACTCATAATGATCCTATGTACAACAGAACAAAACACTACCTGACACTATGCCATGCCTGGCACTATGTCAGTGCTTCTTTGCTATTCATAGCATTTTCAATAGCTGATTGTGTTTGGGAGTGGGCTGCTGGGTCCTCACATTTTTGTGCAGCTGAGGATGGAGCCTAAGGCCTCAGACAGTGCACAGCAGCACTCTACCAACTAAGCTAAAACTCAGCCCCTAACAAAGAATAATCTACTCCAAAGTTTCAAAATGCTGAGGAGAAGCACTACTCTAAACAATCAGAGAGATCCAAGCATTTTCATATGGTGAGAAGTTACCAAATTTATAAGACAAGAAAACATGGATATAGGGGATAAATTGGCCTTTTATGAGAGTGCGAAGGTATATGATTAAGAACAAAAGCAGGGAAAAGGACCATAGTACATACCTTTAATCCCAGCTACTTGGAAGCCTGAGGCAGGAAGATCACAGGTTCAAGGATAGAGGCAGCCTGCGCAACTTAGCAAGACCCTGTCACAAAATAAAACATAAAAAGGAGTCTTGGGGTACAGTTCAGTAATAGAGCATTTGCCTAGCATGCATGAGGCCCTGGGCTCAGCCCCCTAAGCAGATGAGTGAGAACTGGAAAAGAGAAGACCGTTTAAAGTTGTTTGAAACACGAGAAATTGAAGCAGGGACAATAAGAATGTAGAGAAATGTTGTTGTTATTGTTAGGTGCCATCAAGTCATATCCAGTTCATAGTGTCCCTCATGTTTCAGGATTGCCTCAGGAGTAGATTGCTACATACCTTCTCTCATTTTTACAGTACTGGGGATCAAAACCTGGGACCTCAGAGACTGCAGAGTGGCACACTATCAACTGAACTAAATCCCTGCCCCATGTAGAGAAACAGGGATTAAAAAAAAGAAAATTGAAAGAATTCGTATTTGATAGCCTTGATCTCATTAAACTTAAGAAACAAGAATTCTGTAGATCTATGGGGGTGGAATCAGTCAGAGGGACCCAAAAGGATTATAAACTACCTGTGAGGGCCCAGTAGGAAAAGAGAATCAACTCAACGCTCTGAATACCTTTAGCAATAGGTTATTCATTCCTAAAGTAAAAGGTAGGAGAACAACATTAGTGTTTTCTTAAGATCAATACTGGCTAGTTAGCTCACTAAAGAACAAGAGAGAAAAAATTTGTCAATTTCCTACAAATCTCCAATTATTTCAAAACAGAAAGTTCTTAAAACATACACACACACACACACACACACACACACACACACACACACACCCCCCACATTGGTAACATGTTGATAGATTATACTACAGTCTAAAATACATTTTTTTCACAGTGCTGGGGATCAAACCCAGGTCTCAGAGCATGCAGAGCAAGGCACTCTACCAGCTGAGCTAAACCCCAGCCTGTCAGATACATTTTTTTCTAGGGCTGAAGTCCAACAAAGGTTGGAAATTCACAACTTGTGAAATCCTTAAAAGTGCTAATCTTAATTGGGGGTTCTCTCCGACTCTATCTTAATTAAGATGTAGGTGCAGAAGTGTTGTTGTCATTGCTATTACTATTTCACTTTCCAAAGCATTATTATGACAGATACCACAGAAATTGAATAAATGATACGACTACAGACATAGATAGTAATGAATGTTAAGAACTATTAAGAAAATACTTCTATTTTCTCCTATTAATGTAATATTGAGTGAACATTCAGTTTTTAAGACTGTATGATTAGCATTATTAAAAAGCTGAATAAAGTAAATTACTCAGTTTTTCTTGAGAAAAGGAAAGAAACTGCCACTAGAGAACTATTACTATCTCAATACATGAAGTGCAAGAGTATTTTCAGTGTCTCTAGAATTCTGTCTACTGTGAATAATAAAACTAATGATAATTGCTAGTACTTAACAAAAGAATTGCCATGTGCCAGATACTGTGCTAAAGCTCATTTCCTAAGTGGATCAGCTTAATACTCACAGCAACCCATGAAGTAGGCACTGTTATTAAAGATGTGAACGATGTGAACAATACAGAGATTAGACAGTTGTCCATGGCCAGATATTTTATGAGCTCTACCTTGACATTTCCAGAGTATGAGGGCTGCCCCTAGAATGCTCTGAAAAAACACAAGAGAAATTAAGAGCACTGGCTTGAGATGAGGTTAGTTTTTCATTTTTGTTTTTGTTTTGCCGTACTGGGGTTGAACCCAGGGCCTCAAGCTTGCTAAGCAAATGCTCTATATCCCCAGCCCCTTTTTTATTTTTTATTTTGAAACACTAAGTTGTGCAGGCTGTCTCTGGCCTTGAACTTGAGGTCCTCCTGCCTTACCCTCCTGAGTTGCTGGAATTACAGGCATGTACCATGGTGCTTGGCTCTGAGAAGGTTTTTAATCTAACACTAAACATTTTAACATTTAACTAATTGAAGTAACAAAATCCACAGTAATTCCAGTAATTATGGATGGATTAGCACTGGAAACAGAACAACCAGGAAAAAGGGAGTCCTATTGCTTAGTCTACTAAGAAGTCTCAACAATTCAGAGGAAGTAGCCATGATAAAGCTAAGGAAAACCCCAACACTGTGCCATGCCTGGCACTAAGTCAGTGCTTCTCTACTGTTCATAGGGTTTTCAATGGCTGATTGTTACAGGATCATTTCAGGAGTGAGCTACCAGGTCCTTCTCCCATTTGGTAGAGTGCTGCTCTGCACTCTCTGAGCCCCTGGGTTCAATTCCCAGCACGGCAAAAATGGGAGAAGAACATGGCAGAGCACTCCCAAAATAATTCTAAAACAATCAGCCATTGAAAACCCTAAGAATAGCAGAGAAGTACTAACATGGTGCTGGGCATAACCCAGTGTCGGGGAATGTTTCCTTCTGTTGTACATAGGGTCACTATGAGTCAGACCCAACTTGATGACACCTAACAACACCAACAATAAGGAAAATCCATGAACCATATCACAGGTTTCAAGAGAGCAAGGCTATTTTACAGGAATTAGAAATTCATTGATGAAAGGACTTGGGATATAGCTCAGTGGCATGCCTGGCATGTACAAGGCCCTGGGTTCAATCCCCAGCGCTGAAAAAAAAAAAAAGAAAGAAAGAAAGAAAAGAAGAATTTCCCCATTGAAAGTTGGTGGTTATCTGAGTTTTAATTTCACTTTTACTATGTATTTTGTTTCTAAAGTCAAATCAAGAATTTTTTTTTAACTTTTTCATCTTTTTAAAAACCTATCTCAAGACTGAAGCTCCTCTTCCCATGTCTACACTCAGGATATTAAACATGTTTCTTGAATCTACTGTTCTGAAAGTTAAGAATTGCAAAAACTGGAAAATAAAATTTACAGTTCCCAGTTTTATAAAAATAAACGCATCCCAAGGAATCCATGATGAATTGCTTCTTTTGGACTGCCAAAAGGAAATATCCAAATATATATACATATATATATATATAAACATAAACTATTTGATATCCATTGTTAGTGGTAATTATGTTATCTGATAGTTAAAAAACCCAGGTGCTCTTGGTCCCTCTGAAGTGCTTCTCAGAGGCAACAATTAAGAGGACTTCATGGTACACCTGAGCCCAGAAACAGGTCCTCATACACAATACAGAATGGAGAGGCACTAAAGAGAGGTATTGCTTGGGCACTGGTTTTGAAAGACCAATTGGGAACTGTTACTACAGAATGAAGTACTGGCCTGAGGGGAACCTCAATGTTCTGGTAATGAACAGCACATCACATGATTTCAAGGCAGTTGAGACAAGATGCAAAATGTAATGCTACTTAAACCCTGAGAAAAAGGAGCTAGATAACTCAATTTCCTTTTCCATAAAGGAATATTAATAGTAGCTAACAATTATTTACTGTGCTATGACAAATGTACTACTAACCTTTTGATTTAGCCATTGCAACTATCTTATGACAAAGGTATTGTTATTTATTTTACATATGACGAAACTGAGGCTCAGACAGGTTCAGTAACTTGTCTAATATACTGTCAGTAGAGCCAAAGCTAGGATTCAAATTCAAACACTTTGAATCCAGAGCTTTCACTTTCCCTTAGCCATGGTGCCCTAAGCATCTCAGATTAATGATCTGCAAACTTGTTTCCACAGACTGACTTTGGCCTTGAATTTTCAAATCTCCTGCCTCCTCCTCCCAAGTCACTAGGATTACAGGCATGCACCGCCACGCCCAGCTCTATATACTTATTGTAAATTTATATATCTCCAGGTAGTATCAGATTATTTTAGACTAGATTCTAGAATAAGCAAACAGGAAAATACAGTAAATGTTTAAGAAAAATGTATGGGAAGTTTTCAAAGGAAAGCTACATGAGTATTCTGTCTATAAAATGAGAAAGGATAGTTTTTTGCCTAGTTTAAGGATTTTTGAGTAGCAAAACATCTGTGTTCAGTTCCTAGTATATAGAAGGAGGTTAAGAATCCCCTAATATGGATGTCAAAGACATGGAAATTTGAACAAGGATTAATCATAGTTGTTTAAATGTATAAATTTGCAAATTAGATTTTCAGAGATTAAAAAGGATTCTGGAGGTGGTAACAATGTGAAGAAAGGGCTGCTCATGTACTGTGTGGGTGGAAATGTACATAGATGGTCACAATGGTTCAAATTATAAAACAGACAGTGGACGCTATTGAAATATCCCATGACAGGAATTCATTAAATTATAAGATGATATGCAGTCTGTTCATAATGGTGATCTATATTTATTGATATATAAAGTATTTGTTGCTGTAAGTTATAGAGGAAAAAGCAGACTGCAAAACAGCACAAAAGCATAATTGCATTTCTTTTTAATATTTATAGTCTAGGTAGGTAAAGACACTGTGGTGTTAATGGGTATTATCTCTGTACAGTGGAGTTGGAACAGACATACTTGTCATTTGAACAATTATACCTAGTGCTAAGTTCTGCCTCCCACACCATGAGCACAGATAGCCTTAACTGGATGAAAGGCCAGTCGTCAGAATCTGATCTTGGTGACTTAAAGTTCTGTGTGCCACATTTCAAGTGACACATTTCCTAGTACCTTGATGCCTTCCTTAGGTATTACACACAACTAAATTTCATGTCCCCCATGTATCTGTCAGTGTGCCATACTGTGGGTGCTTGTGTGTTGCTGTGGTGCTGGAAGTTATGCCACGGGTATTACAGATACCAGCAGGCTCACCCATGGTGGACAGGTTTCAGCTGAGCTTCTAGACTTAGACAGACTAGGGAGAAGGATGTTGCTAACCCTCTCCTGAGACAATTAACCACTGAAAAACCCTATGAATAGCAGAGAAACACTGTCAGATATAGTGCTGGAAAATGAGCCCCCCAGGTTGGAAGGTGCTCAAAAGACAACTGAGGAAGAGTAGCCTCCTCAAAGTAGAGCGAACCTTAATGACAGGAATGGAATGAAGCCCCAGGGACCTCCATTTACTGATGTGGCATGACTCAAAACAAGAAGGAAAAACTGTAAATAATTATTAATATAATTAGAATGTGGAATACACGCAGTAAGAATCTAAGAAAATTAGAAATCATCAAAAGGGAAATTGAGACCATAAACATCAACATTCTAGGTATCAGTGAGCTAAAATGGACTGGTATGGGCTATTCTAGCCATTGAAAACCCTATGAATAGCAGAGAAGCACTGACAATAGTGTTTCACCTGTTGCACACAGGGTCACTATGAGTCAGATACTGACTCAACGGCACCTAACAACAACAACATGGGCCATTTTGAATCAGATAATCATATGGTCTACTATGCCAGGAATGACAGATTGAAGAGAAATGGGGTTGCATTCATCATCAAAAAGGACATCTCAAGATCTATCCTGAAGTACAATGCTGTCAGTGATATAATAATATCCATACACCTACAGGGAAGGCCAGTTAATATGACTATTTTCAAAATTCCACACCCCACTAAGGCTACAAATGAAGATAAGGAAGATTTTTTACCAGCTCATGCAACCTTAACTAGATTGAATACACAATCAAAATGTGCTAATAATTACTGGTGACTGGAATGCAAAAGTTGGAAACAAAGAAGACAACTGAGTCATTGGAAAATATGTCCTTGGTAACAGAAATGATGCTGGAGATCACATGATAGAATTTTGTCAGACCAATGACCTTTTCATTGCAAATACATTTTTTCACCAAAATAAATGATGACTATACACATGGAATTCACCAGAGGGAATATACAGGAACAAAACTGACTGCATTTGTAAAAAGAGATGATGGAAAAGCCCAATATCAAAAGTCAGAACAAGACCAGCTGCTGATTGTGGATCAGACCACCAACTGCCTATATACAAGTTCAAACTCAAACTGAAGAAAATTAGAACAAGTGTATGAGAGCCAAGGTACGACCTTGAGTATATCCCACCTGAGTTAACAAGACCACTTCAGGAACAGGTTTGATGCATTAGACACTAATGATTGAAGACCAGATGAGTTGTGGCATGATATCAAAGACATCACTCATGAGGAAAGCAAAAGGTTTTTAAAAAGACAGGAAAAAAAGAAAAGACCAAATGACATGTCAAAAGAGACTCTTCAAGTTGCCCTTGAATGTCAAACAGGTAAAGTAAAAGGAAGACATGATGAAGTTAAAGAACTAGACAAAAGATTTCAAAGGGCAGCTTGAAAAGACGAAATCAAATATTATGATGACATGTGAAAAGAGCTGGAAATAGAAAACCAAAAGGGAAGAACATGCACTGTTTTTGTCCAGCTTAAGGAAATGAAGAAAAAATTCAAGCCTCGAGTGACAATAGTGAAAGATTCTACAGGGAAACTAATTAATGACACAGGAAACTTCAAAAGAAAGTGTAAGGTATAGACAGAGTCATTATACCAAAAAGAATTGGTGGATGACTAACCATTTGAAGAGGTTGCGTATAATCAGGAACCAATGGTACTGAAGGATGAAGTGGACACTGCCTTGAAGGAACTGGTGAAAACACAAAAGTCCAGGAATGGACAGAATACCAACAGAAATGTTTCAACAAACAGATGTAGTACTGTAGATGCTCACTTGTTTATCCCAAGAGATTTAAAAAAACATCTACTTGCCCAACTGACTGAAAGAGATCCATATTTGTGCCTATTATCAAGAAAAGGGACCCAACCGAATGTGGAACTCATCCAATAACATCATCAATATTACATGCAAGCAAAATTTTGCTAAAGATCATTCAAAAGCGACTGCAGCAGTATATAGTCAGAGAACTGCCAGAAAATCAAGCCAGATTCAGAAGAGGGTGTGGAACCAGGGACATCATTACTGATATTAGATGGATATTAGCTGAAAACAGAGAATACCAGGAAGTGTCTATCTATGTTTTATCAACTATGCAAAGGCATTCGTTGAGTGGATCTTAACAAATTATGGATAACACTGTGAAGAATGGGAACACCAGATCACCTAATTGTATTCATGAGGAATCTGTACATGGACAAGGAGGTAGTCATTTGAACATAACAAGGAAGCACTGCCTGGTTTAAAGAAAGGTGTGTGTAAGGGCTGTATCCTATCACCATAACCCTTCAATCTCCATGCTGAGCAAATAATCTGAGAAATTGAACTTTATGAAGAAGAACATGGCATCAGGATTAGAGGAAGACCCATTAACAACCTGCTTTATGCAGATGACACAACTCTGCTTCCTGAATGTGAAAAGGACTTGAAACATTTACTGTTGAAGATCAAATAACACAGCCTTCAGTATAGCTTGGGACTCAACATCAACAAAACAAAAATACTTACAGCTGGGTCAGTAAGCAACGTCATGATAAATGGAGAAAAGATTGAGGTCATCCAAAATTTTGCTTTACTTGGTTCTACAATCAACACCTGTGTAAGCAACAGTTATGAAATCAAAAGATACATTGCATTGGGAAAAGTTGTTGTGAAAGATCTCTTTAAAGTTTTGAAAAGTTAAGATTTCACACTGAAGACAAAGGTGTGCTGACTCACGCCATTATTCTTAGTCACGTCATATGGTTGTAAAAACTGGATGTTGAATACGGGAGACAGGAGAAGAATTGACACTTTTGAATTATGGTGCTGGAGACAACTATTGAAGATATCATAGATTGCCAAAAGAACCAACAGATCAGTCCTAGAAGAAGTACAACCAGAGTGCTCCTTGGAAGCAAGGATGGCTAGACTGCATCTTAAATATTTTGGACATGTTATCAGGAGAGACCAATCCCTGGAGAAGGACATCATGTTTGGGAGACTGGCAGGTGAATGAAAAAGAGGCTGGCCCTCAACTATGTGGATTGACAATGTCTGCAACAATGGGCTTAAATATAAAAAAGACTGTATGCTGGGCACAGAGTCGAGGAGTGTTTCATTCTATTGTACAGAGGGTCACTATAAGTTGGACCTGACTCAGTGGCACCTAACCACATCCACAACAACATATTTCAAATACTTGATCTTTCCAGGAACCCACTGAATTTGATCAGCACACCATGTTCAATGCTTACCCAATTTGAAATGCTCCCCATACACACTCCATGAGAACTGGCCACACATTTAGTATAAGAACCAGTAAACATTCTGGCACAGAGGAGATGCTCCATGAAACTGTTAGTTTATGGCTAACAATGAGAGCAAAAGGGCCTCCACTGTGGCCACTAATAGTGCCAGAACTTTTGCTGGTAGGAAATTGAGATTCATGATTCCTCCCTACTTTTCATTACAACATAATTATGCAGAGAACCCACCGCTGGAGACAAGATAGACGGTTTCATTATGAAAATATACTGTAGAAGCCAAATGTGTCATGAAAGAGGCTAGCAAACAGTTACTCTGTCATTTACTCAAGACATTTGTTCTTCATGCATGCCAGGTACCCAGCTAGGTGCTGGAGAGACCAAGGCAAAAGACAGGAAATTCATATTTTAAAGAACCTGAAGTCTGGAAGGTATGTACATGTGAGCAGGATAAACACTAGACTCAGTGGAGCACAAACCAAGGAGTAGTCAACTGAGAAAATCAGAAGACAGATCAGTGTCCCTCCTTTGCTGCTCAACTGCTATTAAAAAAAGTTCTTTTACAAATAACTTCACTTCCAAAGGGCAAAGGACACCCTTACAGAATAGGACACTGGTGCATCATGACCATTATTCTCCAGCTGTCCTTCCCTGCCCTGTACCTATTATCCAGTCTTCTCTGTTCTTCTCTGGGCTCCAGGAAGCTGACCCCTACAGACTGTATCACCCAGCATCCCATGCCCTCTACCTTCCAGCTGACCTTGGCTCACTGGAGAGACTAGTAGGAAAGTGAAGGGCACAGGAGTCAGGGTATGATCCCTACCCCCACCTCCCTGCCTGCTCTGTCCCTGGCTATCACTGTACTTACACTTGGTGGCATGGCCAGAGCTCTCACAGGGCTCCCAGGAACACAGCTTCCTCCTTGGCTTCTTCTGGCCCAAAGAAGGTAAAAGCTCTTTCTGTTGCTAGCTCTGGGGTATTTGTTATCACTTGAGAGTTCCTTGAACTCTTCCCTCACTTCTTCAAATCATTCATTAAATGCTCCTTGTGCAACCCTTTAAGATATGCCCTCCCTCACCTGACAGGGGGCTGGGATTTAGCTCAGTTGGTAGAGCGCTGCGCTGTAGTCTCTGAGGTCCTGAGTTCGATTCCCAGCACCGCAAAAATGGGAGAAGGGCCTGGCAATCCACTCCCAAGGCAATCCTGAAACAGACAGCCATTGAAAACCCTATGAGGGTCGCTATGAGTCGGATACCGACTGGAGGGCACCTAACAACAACAACAACACCTGACAGGGCTCTGAGTGGGACCATGGTTTTCAAGAACTACAAAATCCAATCTCTAGAATATATCAGAATAATCTCAAGGGCCCAAAACCTGTCAATATCATTAGTGCCCAACCATGGGCTGTTTGTACAAATTTCAACTATAGGAAAATCTGCACATCTCCTGTACTCAGTTTGAGAACTGCAAAAAGGCAGTCTTCTGAGAAGCTCTGGGTATCTCAGGAGTGAATCACCACCTTTTTTTTTCTTCTTCTTCTTAATGTAACAGGCACTTGACTGAGGGTCCTGAAGACAGAGAATGATCACCTCATGGCAAGCCATAGACACACTTTCCTCCAAAGCTACGCAATGCCTTTCAGCCCACCAGAGAAGCTGAAATCCTGTCGTCGGCCATAATTTCTGTCCTAGTATAGCTGAAGGTATGCTGACACACAACTGATTTTACACTAGCTTCAAATTTGCAATGGTTCTGCTCCACAGAAGTATCAAAGAAAATATGTCCTGTGACTCGAAATGATGTAATTACGATTTCAGATAAAATCACTATGATTCATTCAGCCTACAGTGGAGATAACAGGAAGAAGACAATGTTGCTTCCTCAAAGCAGAGTTAAACACATTACACGTACAAGTCTGTTTCAATTAAAAAAATATTTTTATTAGAACTGTGTTTTTCTTCCCTCCCCAGAAATTTATTGCCTATGGAATTTTTTCTAAGCAAAACTTTTTGGTCGGCATTCTCCGGTGCTCGTCCTTTCAGTCTGCACTATGGTGTTTCCTTAGGCACAAACCACTTGCTTGTTATCATGATTTCTACCATATGCTTCAATGCGACCTTCCTGCCTGTCTTCTATCCCTGTTGTCTTAATTCCCTTTTCCTCAATCTCTCCCTTTCCTAAATTCACCCTTAGATCATAGCATAACCTCTCCTCCCCCTCCCCCAACATTAGTAGAGGATCCTAAAATGTACAAATGTACTTCCATTACTGCTCTGAAAACAGGGCTCTTCCCTTCAGATTCTCTATTCCCACTGGTATTTGGGTTATCCTTGGGGCATTTGATTAGAAGCAAGTGAGGTTGCCTGGGCAACGATTCCAAATTGTCCTAGGATGCCTGGCAAGTGTGTTTTCCACAGCCTGATGTGAAGGTCACACTAGCCAGCCCTGTGACAGTTAAAAGCAAAGTGTCTGTGCCGTCAGCCAAGGGCTCAGAGAACATCCATCAAGATAAGCTCAATAACATTTGCATAATCATAAAATTGTCAGATTCCCAAGGCCATAAGAACTCCACAACTGACTATTTCAAAGAGCCAAAGATACCAGATTTGGACATTAATAACATTAGGTGCATGTGCAAAAATCACTAAAATGAACACTTTAAAAACAAACCAGATGGAATCCAGTCACTTAACCAGTAGAAAATACATTAACAACTCAGTTTTCTCAGATGACTTAAGAACAATTCTACCCTGAGGTAAAGTAATAAACTGAAGGATCTGGGAAAAGTCATAATGTACCCTTTCACTTTTATAATTTCCTTATATGAAAACTAGAAAATGTTATTCTCAAATAGCAAGACCCAATGTTGAAAAAAATGCCCATACCCACTAAATTAACATTACATTTGACTAAATCTCAATCAAAATTCAAGTTCAGTGAGGAAGATACAACAATGTACTTCTAATACATTAAATGCTCTCAAAAAATAATACACTGATACAAGAATATAGAAAAAATATGAAAAGAACACAAAGTAGCTATTTTATCACAAAATTGAAATGGCCAGCACAAAACAGAAAAATGCTCAGTCTGAGTAACAAAGATACAGTTTAAAAATTACAAAACTGCTTCTCATACAACAGTGATCAGGAATCAGAATACACTTTTGAGAGAACAACCTGATAAATCTTGTAGGCTTTTGAAATATGTAATAGATTAGGAAATTATCTTAAGAACCTAATTAATCAAGCTATACAACCATGTGTACAAAGATGTTCATCAATCATAGCGAAAAGAAAGAAAAGAAAAAGAAGAAAAAAAAACCTATACAATCTATGTGTCCAGAAAATCACTGCAACCATTCTGCTGTTGTTAGGTGTCACTGAGTGGGATCCTACGTACAACAGAATGAAACACTGTCCAACACTGTGTCATAATTGGCACTATTGTCAGTGCTTCTCTGCGAGTCACACAGTTTTTGACGGTTGATTGTTTCAGGGGTGGGATGTTGGGTCCTTCTCCCAAGCCTACAGTGCCTGGTATTTCCAGTCGGTCTCCTATCCAAGTACTAACTAGGCCCAATCCTGCTTAGCTTCCAGGATCTGACTAGAGTAGACACCAGGGTAGTATGGCTGTAGACCCTGACTATCCTAAATGATAATAATCACCAACATGAAATCTTGGGAAAGGTAAAGGTTTATGAAAAAGCAACATGTATAGCATAGCATGACTCTATTTTTAAATATGCATAAATACATAAAACATGCAATATATACATATAAATATATATTTATTATATATATGCCATGAACAACTATTGCTTCTTATATTTACATTTTAAATGTTAAAAGAGATTATAATTAATTTTCATGCATACCAAGACTTTTTTTTTCAGCAAACCTTTGCTTTGGACCAAAATTATGAAATCACTGCAATATCAGAGACTCTATGAATTAGATACAAGAAATTTAAAGACATCTATGCATTTTAAGCAGATGGATGGACAAGGAATTAAAATGACATCACCAGCATCAATTTCTGGAAAGCAGGCTGGTGACTGGAAAAGCTACAGCCTGGCATTGCTTCCTAACATAACTACAAAGTCCCAACTTTCTGGGGTTGGATGAGAACTTGTGGCAAAACTGGTTACAATTTCCATAAAGGCAACTCTTTGCCATGTGACTTCCTTCCTTTTTCTTCATTCCCAGTGCATAATATAGAAAAAGAGAAAGAAGCTAGGCATGGTGGTGCACACCTGTAATCCCAGCATCTCGGGAGGTGGAGACAGGGGGATGGCAAGTTCGAGACCAGAGGCAGTCTGTGTAACTTAGTGAGATCCTGTCTCAAAAAGTTAAAAAATGGGCTGGGCGTGCAGCTCAGTGGTCCAGCACTTGCAAAGCACACAAGCGCAAGGCCCTGGGTTCAACCCTCCGTTAGAAAAAAAAAAGAAAGAAAGAAAAGAAAAGGAGAAAGATAAGTTAGCAATGGGGCAGGGAACATGGGATCTGAGAGTGTGACCGTTTTTAATATAGCATTCCAAGGTAGTTTGTCCTAGTGGGGTAAGGGGAGGGATAGTTATGCGCTGTGCCTGTGAGTTGTCACCTGACAGTAGAGAGTTGAGCATAGGAAACTGAAGCCATTCATTTAAACTTGTTTTTGCCAGGTAAAAATATCTAAAACATTACTTTGTATATCATTGAAGATTACAGGACTGCTTGGATCAGTTATCCTCTGAGTATCACTTACTAACCATAGCTACACCTTTGCAAATTCAATCCATATCTCTGTAGAAATAGATTCCATTTGGCTGATGAACAATGCTAATTTTATCTTAAGCTGACCACCAGCAGTAATCATTGTGGGGATATTTAAAAGTTTACTACTTAGGAAAGACCAGTAAAAAGTTTATGATACACACACAGCCAACAAAGGTTTGGGAGCAATAATTACTCTTAGAATTTAACATACATTTCTAATAAATCATGCTCATGATTTCATGTACCCTTGTGGGGTATTTTCATTTGGTTTCACTCAATAACAACACAATCCCTTATTAAAGGGATGTATTTTTACCTTACAATGCATTCCTTCAAGTAGTACTGCACACTTATTAGTGTTTCCTTGTGATGTTCCTACTCTGTACTAAAATAGATGACAATAATTTGTGCCTATCCATTATTTTTACTGGGCTTCACATTTCTTTGTGTTTGGTCCCGTTCACACACTCTCTCTCGCTCTTGCACTTTCTCTCTCTCAAGCTATTTGCTAAGTGGTCATCTTCAAACTGCACACCACAGGGATTTCCAGAGACTGCTTTGTGGTAATCAGAATTTACATTCTACATGAATAGCCTAGTTGAACTAGCCAAACCCCAGGCTGAAGGGGAAACAAAGAAGGTCTTTACCACAGAGAGTCCTTGAGCGGCATTAGTGGGCTAAAGAGTCAATTACCCCTGCACTAAGCCCATCACAAAGCCAGTGTCCTGGGGCAGACCCTGGCTTAATGGACACCGTCCAGTTCTCCCAAGAGGGCAATTTTTTTTTCAGATGCTTTCACTGCTCAGCCACACTCCAGCAACATCCTATTACTGCATTTTCCCATGCAGTGTCTCAGCAACATCCTAAAAATCCAAAAGCAACAGGGAAATCCCCTTTTAGGAGATAATCCTTATGTCAGCAACACAAGCAAAACCACAAGTGAAACAGCATGGCTGTGTGTACAACACAACTAATGATGCTTCTGCAATATTGCACTTCCAAAGAAAAACAGTTTAATTTCTGCACGTTTCTCTTTAAAATTAAACAAGGATGTGTACTAGAGAGAGATTTTATCCAATGTGTTTTAATTCTGCATTTTTCTCTATAAAATTGAATAATGGTATGTATCTAAGCAATATATAAACAAAGACTTCAAATTCCAATAGAAGTTTGCTCACTAAAAGAAACAAAAAAGGTGGGGATATATTTCCAATTAATCCAAGATAGCTGATTAGCAAAATAGAACTCAGTTTCTGAAGCCTCAGCCAAACCAGTGTTCTGTAACATCCCCGCATTCATGTACATGTACACCCTGAATTGTATCAACACTCAGTCATTAATGCATTATGTAACATATAATATATAATTTCATGGGAACAGAGACCACTTCATGACAGCTTGCAGACCAGCTTGCACAACCTCACTCTCTGTCAATCTCTCCAGCCTCTTTCCTAGGCACTCAAAATCTCAAAACTCATGGTGGCACACACCTGTAATCAGACCACTTGGGAGGCTGAGATGAAAGAATAATGAGTATGAAGCCAGGGCAGTCCGGGCTACATAGCAAGAGCCTATCTCTAAACAAACAAACAAATTAATCTCAAATCTCTCAGAAGTAACTGTATTCTCAATGTCCTGAAATCTCCAGACTACTACTTGAGAGGAGGTCCTTAAACTAGTCATCTTGAAATAGCATTGCTCAGGTGGCAGTGAGGGTAATGGTGGATATGGGTATTTAAACTTATTATCCATCTTGGCAGGAATTGTTGTCCACAGTTCAGCACATCAAAGACAACATGCCATTATGTCACTAATTGCTCCTGACACGTGAGGTTTACCATTGGAACCTCTGACTGTGAAGCAGGTCTTGGATTTAACAGCACATAATTAGTTTCTGTTACACTCCAAAAAGAGACTCTCGCTGGAAAGTGGTCCAATAGAATGACTTTTGGCAGCAACATGCACTGGCTATAAATAACTACTTGCCAAGGATCAGCTGTTCAGATGCTGACATATCAGTCAGCTTTCTTCCTTCTCACGCTAGTGTAAAAAGCAATACAAGATTCACATCTCTGACTTCTTACTGATAATCATCTAAATGCCATCTGGGGTTTAGTTCAGTTGGCAGAGAGCTGCTCCGAACTCTCTGAGGACCTGGGTACAATCTCCAGCACTGGGGGATAAAAAAAAAAAAAAGAAAAAAAAAAAACCTCGGGAAAATTGACAGGGCAATCCATTCTCGAGTAGGACCTATCACACCTAACAACAACAATACATATTAATGCCACTCAGTCCCTAGGATACTCACTGCAGAGCTGTTGTGGAACCACTATCCTTGGCTATGCAGTAGGATGGAAGCACCACAAATTTTGACATCCACACTGGGGTTGTGAACCCCGGCTTTGCCATTTTCCAGTTTTTATTTTTGGGTAACTATTCAACTTCTGTGCTTCCATTTCCTGGGTAGTTTTAAAGCATCAAAACTTTCATTCTCTCAGATGACCTGGGTTACCCTCACTCTGGGTTCATCTGCTATTTCCCCATGATCACATTCAGGCTGTTCATTCCTGTACCCAAGATGATGCTGTGCTCTTCTCAGCGCACCACATGAGGAGGCGCAGGTACCCACCCATTCATCCCACCACTGCTAATGGTCACCTGAAACACCTGGACAAGTCCAGGTGTGACAGTGTTCCCTACCAGTAAGTCACTATTCTCCTCTCAGTAATTAATTGACAAGCACTTGGTGGAAAAACACTATAAGACTATGTCTGTACCCTGTTCTTCAAACCTCCACCCACCAAACTTAGCATTCATTGATAACTCCTGCCTTAACCAACTATTGCTACAAAGTCTTCCAAAGAGTGGGTTTTCTTCTGTTTCCTAAACTCCTTATGCATTTACTGACTGGCATTTCCAAGTAATAATACTACTCTCTACTCATATTCATTTATTTATTAATGTAGACTCATTGGATCCTGTTTCATTTAACGATTTATAATCTATTACTAGGGCTGGGATTTAGCTCAGTTGGTAGAGGGCTGCGCTGCAGTCTCTGAGGTCCCAAGGCCAATTCCCAGCACCGCAAAAATGGGAGAAGGGCCTGGCAATCCACTCCCAAGGCAATCCCGAAACAGTCAGCCATTGAAAACCCTATGAGGGTCGCTATGAGTCGGACACCGACTCGACGGCACCTAACAACAACAACAACAACAACAACAACAACAACCTATTACTATGGTTATTTATTTTGATGTTCCGATTTTCCCAGTTTCCCAGTGAAAGCCTCTTACATTTGCCTTTTTGAAAAGTAGATCTAGTGAATATGATTTCATGTACTGAGTAGTATGTTCAATGCCAGAAAAACCCTGATTTCTCAATTCTCTCGGAGAATGATAACACTTTTTTCCTTTCCTACAACCTACTAGCTGACTTTCATCTTTAGTTATAAACAGACATCCTCTTAGAATCAACTGTCAGGTAATATTTAAAGTGGCATGTCTATATGGTTGTTAGGAGCCCTCGAGTCAGTGCACAACTCACGGCAACCCTATGTACAACAAACAAAACACTATTGTCAGTGCTTCTTTGTTATTCACAGGATTTTCAATGGCTGATTGTTTTTTGGAAGTGGGCTGCCAGGTCCTTCTCCCAAGCCTACAGCACCTGATGTTCTCAGGTGGTCTCCCATCCAAGTACTAACCAGGCCTGACCCTGCTTACCTTCCAAGATCTGATGGGATCGGACACCACAGTGGTACAGCCACAGGCATGCCTATATTATCCCTTATAAAATGATAGAAGACCTTCTAAAAAGAATCTTCACTACCAAGCACCCCTTCAAAGTTCCCCATCTCAAGGCCCTCCTTAGGTGATTTCATTACAGCTAGAAGTACTATGAGCCTCTCAACTAGTCTATGAAACTGTGTAACACACCAGACCCAGCATGGATGCTCAGTAAGTAGGAACTGTTCCCTTTTGTCCCCTTCACTTGCCTCAGAACTAAACATTCACTCTTCCTTCTGTACAGCCCTGCCTCCATTAGTCATCACAGTGCCCATCTCTCAAGAAATAAACCTTAAAGTCTTCTTCAAATGTTTTCTCCCTCACTGCATTGATAAACTCTACTAGTGCTAGAATACAGCCGTTTTTCTTCAGCACTGCTGTAGCTCCTGCCGTGAATGCTCTCTCCTTCCCTCACTTCCCTCTCCATACCAGATTTCCCATCCAAATAGCAGAAACATGGCACATTTCTTTTCCGCCTACTTAAGAAAGATGGATCCCCAAGTTTACCATTCATAATTCTTTAATCTGGCCTCAAACCACATCTAGTTCATAGTATATACTCTAACCCTACTAAACCCTGTGCTGACAATTTTTTGTTTACTTGTTTGTCTACCCAAATACACTACAATGTCTTGAAATACAGGGTGGTATTCTCTCTCATCTCGAGTCTCTACTGTCTAGAACTGTGCTCAGTAAATGTTTGCTGTGCTAACAAATAAAAAGGCACTCATGGAAGATACAGTGGTCTACTTATTAGAAGCACTACACATTTTAAAAAGCCAATTTTCCCAGAATTTTGTTACTGATTTACCTTTTTTTTCCCGAGGTACTGGGGGTTGAACCCAGGGCCTCACGCCTGCATGCTTTGCAAGTACTGGACCACTGAACTACACCCCCAGCATTTTTTTTTTTTTTTTTTGAGACAGGGTCTCGCTAAATTACACAGACTGCCTCTGGTCTCAAACTTGCAATCCTCCCACCTCTGCCTCCCGAGCCACTGGGATTACAGGGTGCACCACCGCTCTCATAGGGTTTTCAATGGCTATTTCGGGATTCTCATAGGATTTTCAATGGCTGTTTCGGGACTGCCTCCAGAGTGGATTGCCACATTCTTCTCCCGAAGAGGCTGATTCACATTTTAAGTAATCAAACAGGGTAGTAGTGAAGTTATTTGGTAAACTTCAGCAGAATAGGCAAAAAACTCTAGACATTACTTCCGTTGCTAATAAACCTGCTGAACAAAGCATTTAACTACCATTCCCAATCCCAGAAGTAGCAAAATCTTGGTGCTGGTTTTGTTTGTTCTGCTTTTTTGTTAGCTTTGCTTTCAAAATGGTACTTTGTATCAAAGGCTTACTTGAAGGTCAATTTTAAGTGTCAACTTGGACAGAGGCTACAGTCTAGTTATTCAATCAAACCTTACCCTAGGTGTTACTGTGTAGGTATTTTGTAGATATGACTGAAATCCATAGGGAGTCCAGGTTAAAAGAAATGATCATACATAATTTGGGTTGGCTTGATTCAATTAGCTGAAAGATCTTAAGAGGAGAGCTGGGAGTTCCCTGAAGAAACTCCCCCTTGAAGAACAGACCCACCCTCTGCCCCAAAATATTATGAATCCATCAAGGTATTAATCTACTGATCACATCAGAGTCCTCATGATCCTCTTTGACCTATCAATTATTTGTTATTGTTGTTAGGTGCCTTCAAATTGGGTCCAACTCATAGTGACCCTATGTACAACGGATGAAACATTCCATGACACTGCCATCCCTGGCACTATGTGGTTGCTTCTCTGCTACTCAGGGTTTTCAAGAGCTGATTGTTTTGGGAATGAGCTGCAGAGTCCTTCTCCCAAGCCTCAAGTACCCTGTACTCCCAGGCGGTCTCCCATCCAAGGACTAACCAGGGCTGACTCTGCTTAGCTCCTGAGATCTAGCAAGATCAGACACCACAGTAGTACGGCTGTGGACTCTCAATGCTTGGATCCACTAATTGGAGACCACACCTTCCGCACACAGGCCTTTTCGGGGGACACTTCATATCCAAACAATAACACTCACATAAGCCAATCCTTGTAGTAAACTTATTTATCTTCTACTGGCTCTGTTTTTCTAGTAAAAACCTGACCAATATAGTCTACTTCTAGAATGAAGAGGGGGAAAGGATGGAAGAGCCACACAGTGAACAAGATCTAAATAAGGCCTTCACAGTACTGCTTCATTATGAAGCAGGAAGTGTTCAAGTTCCTAGGACAACAGATACCCCATCTTCAAGCATAAGCACAAATACACATAACATATGTCACAGCTTCTGTCCAACCACATTCATTATACATTCAATTGGGAAATATTTGTCACAAAAGGCACTGGAAAAGAGAATGGTAAGCCAGACAGGCATGATCCTTGCCCTCACAGAGTTTACAGGCTAGTAAGAAAAGCAAGCATCCAACCAGTAATTATACAAATACTTAATTAAAACTATAATGAGTGCTAGGAAATAGAGGATGCTGTTGGCATACTTAGTAAGGGAATTTAACCAACTGGAGAGGGTTTTTGGAAATATTCCTAAGGAATAGAAGTGAAGCTAAGACTGGAAGAGTAAGTAGGCAGAACATAAGAGGAAAAGCATCATAGACACAAGGAACCATATGTGCAAAGGCCTCAAACAGGGAAGGTCCAGAAGAATTCAAGCGCCAAAAAAATGTCAAGTATTTGGTGCTATTATAAATTGAAGCCAGTGGTGGCGCACGCCAGTAATCAAAGAGCTACAGAGGATGAGGCAGGAGGTTGTAAATTCGAGGATAGCCTGGGCAACAATTTTGCCTGTAGCACCACCACTGTGGTGCCCAAGCCCATCAGATCTCAGAAGCTAAGCAGGGTTGGGCCTGGTTAGTACTTAGATGGGAGACTGCCTGAGAACACCAGGTGCTGTAGGCTTGGGAGAAGAAACCGGCAACCCATTCCCAAAAAACAATCAGCCACTGAAACCCTATGAATAGCAGAAAAGCATTGACAATACTGTTTTGCCTGCTGCATGTAGGGTCACCATGAGTGGAACACAACTAAATGGCACCTAAGGACAACATAAATTAAGATGGAGAACACATAAAATCAAATGCCCACACTAGTAAAAGACCTTGCTCTTTGACCAAACAGCAATGGGAAAATCATTGCATACATAAGCAGACAGCGACACGATCACACTTATGCTTGAATACTATTCTAGCACCTGTGTATAATTTGGAAGGAGGAAGACTGGACTAGGAGAGACCAGTTAAAAGACTTTCACAGTAACCCAGGAAGGTGACAGTGGGGACATGGACAAAGGCTGGGGAACAGAGAGATGTAGTTAATAGTAGAATCAACAGAATGGCAAGCATGTTACCGTCTCCTAAGGTGAGGAGCCAGGACAAGGTGGAGGAGGGAAGATCTGAGGGACAAGATCATGGTTCTGTTTTGGGTATGCACAAGGGTTTGCACTTTCTGTAAGACAACCACATGAAAATATGCACAGAATGCAGAAGGTAAATTATTTGGGATTTGCTAGCAGAGTTAGAATTTGATGAGGTCAGGCAGCAAGGAGGTACAGAGTAAGACCTAAGACAGAGCCCTGGGAACACTGTTATTTTTATTGAGTAGAAGAAGAGCTTCCAAAAGAGCTGAAAGAGGAGCAATCAAGAAGACCCATGGTCACACAGTGCACACTCGTTTATACAAACAAAACAAAACAAAACAATCCTCCTCCATGAGCTTTTTAAGTTTAACCTCCACGTTCGAGGGGTGGATATTGTCAATGAAAAGGAAATAACCAAGTATAAGGGTAATGACTTAAGGAAAATTCAATTTGAAGAGACATGAATAATTTCCAGCTAAGGTATTTTATACTATGGATACCACTTCACTGATTACTGTTTGCCATAGTCATTCAGTCTTTGGGCCAAACTGTACTTTCTAAAGTCACTTCTTATTAACACTAATGGTTTGGTCCTTTATGTAAAATTAGTTCAGGCAATTAGTTGTAGGTCTCACATTAGAACACACTGCTTTAATCTTTTGAGAATCGCTAGGTGTCACATTATTCTAAGAGTGCCTCTCTTGAAAGAAAACACTGAACCAATAGGAAGTACTAATTTAAGATAAGTGCCCTGGCCCCCCAAAGAATCACACAAATTAGTGCAGACTCAGTGACTAAAAGAACTTGGGCCTCAGGAAGGGACACATTTCAATTAAAACTACACTCTTTCAGACTAGGAACATGTCTTGCCTTAATCCTTTCCATTAATAAGGCACATGATACATCAGAGAAAGTGTTACAGTGTGCTGAGGTTCAGAGGGTATTCTATAAGGCATGCTTATAGTTAATTTAAAAAAAAAAAAAAAAAAGCCCAGCAGAAGCCCTATGGATCCACCAGTCACAAAAGCACAATGGATAAGTGGGAGCCTAATGAATATTTGATGATGACATTTTTCCTGTCTTGCCTGCTGTTGCAAGGCAGCCCCTAACTTATCAATGGGACTTGTGACGAAAAGTTAGTTTTTCAAATCTATTACCTTAGGAACCCAAAACATATTTTTCCTTAAAAAAAAAATGTGTCACAAATGATAGAATCCTGGCCATGTACTAAGCTATAACAGAATTTAACTAGAGTTCCTAACTACCATTTATGCCAAAACTTTTATAAGGAAATGCACTGAGTTACAATTCAGTGTTCCAAGGATATATCTTTCTCGGCAGCAGTCCCAGAATGAAGAAGATAACACTCCACCTAGCAGGAGGAAAAGGGCTCCTCTGGCTCCAAGCTGGGAAAGTAGACAGAGGGTAGTGGTAGAGCAGCAGTTAGGAGCTGGAGCTGGTGGGTGCTACCTGAGAGATCTAAATTCAAAGACAGGGATCTAAGAGTCCTTTAGAGTAGGGTAAGGTAAAAGCTCAATCCTTGCACAGAACAGGGTTAGGAATCTGTATCGAAAGGGCAACAGACTGTGGTCTGGAAATAAGCAGCAAGTGCTAGACGCAATGATGTTCTGGCAGAAACCCTGGGAGCACAGGTGGTTCTAAGGCTGGGACAAGAAAGGTGAGTCCCAAGCAAGGTTAAACATTAATCAATGATCATCCCCTCGGCCTTCAGGACATACTATTATGCAAACTCTCTGAAATCATATCAAAAGCCATGCAGTTGTTCCCCAGTTTGTACACAAGGAGTTTCTCCATCCAGTCCTCCTGGGATTAAATAGGAGGTTCAGGACCTCCTTGACTTCATACCTTAGTCTACCCATGCATGACCTATTCAGACATAGTAGCTTGTCTCTCAACAATCTTCTTGATCCCTGTCCTTGTCTCACCCTCTGCTGCCTCTCAGGGAAGAGAGAGTGGTCATTTGTAGGTTTTGTATATGTGAGCATATTATAGTTGTCCACCAAAACTGACATCTAAACTTGAAAGGCCATCAAGCCACAGTACTCAGAAGATAGCCATCAAGTAATATTATTAGGCTGAATCTCACCTACTGTGATGACTAATTTTGATTGTCAATTTGATTGGATTGGGGCTGCCTCAGAGATGAATAAAGGACACGTCTAAGCGTGTCTGGGAAAGTGCTTCCAAAGATGATTAGATCATGAGGGCTTTTACCAAACCAATGGTTTAATCCACTGATGGGCTCAAAATGTGAACAGACTATTGGGAGGTGATGGAACTGTGGAAAGAGAAGCCTGGTTGGAGGAAACAGGTCAGTGGGGGTGTGTCTTTGGGGGCTATATCTTGTCCCTGGCCCCTTCCTGAAATGTCTTGCTCTGCTTCCTAGAAGCCATGAGTTAAACAGTTCTCTTCTGTAGGGATAAATCTGGACAATTTAGGCAAAAACCCCAATTCTTGTGATTCTGCACAAGAAGCCTTAATAACTAAATTGGAAAAGTGAAAGGGACTTGCCAGAAAAGACAAGCCTGGGCTTGCCTGGGCTTGCCCAGGAAGGTTAGCCCCCCTAAAATTCCCACCACAACCAGATTGGACATTTTACAAAACCTTTTCAGTTCCTCCCCCTGTGATTGGTCAATTAACCCTAAGTAGTGATTGGTCGGCCAAGGGTATTTAAGCAGATTCAGCTTCTCAGTTCTCTCTCTCCACTCACCAACGATCATTGAGACAAGATCTCTCTCTACAGGACCATCTCTGGACAGGTGCTCTCTAGACAACAGTGGGCAGCAAAAGAGCCCCAGCAGAAGTGGCAGGAAAGAGGTGATGGGGGAGTCATCCATCGCCACTGCCACTGCCACTGCTACCGCGACTGCCCACGCGGCAGTTCCAAGAGCTGTAGCACTGAAGCTGTGACATTTGTGCTGTAACCTCGCTGGGTTCCCCTAGAGTGAAATCTCTGAAACTCAGCCAAAAGAAATCTTTCCTCCCTTATGTTGCTTCTCTCATGTATCTGGCTACAGCAACAAGAAAAGCTAACACACTTAGCCAGCCCCTCAGTCACTTAAGCCAATTCCTGCATTAAATATTCTATCCTCTATCATTTCAAGTTTCTCTAGTAGCACCCTCAGAATCATCAAAAAGGAATTAGGACAGGAATGCCTGTCCTAATTGCAGAGGAAGTCCATTTGAAAGTCTTTCATGACCTTAAATTTTACTTCACAATTTTATTTTTCATGCAGCCTTTTTTCAGGGCAATATATATATATAGAGGTGGGGGCAGAGACAGAGACAGAGACAGAGAAGGAAGAGGAGGAGGACGAGGAAGAGAGAAGAGAAGAGGAGAGGAGAGGAGAGGAGAGGAGAGGAAAGAGAGGAGAGAGGAGAGAGGAGAGGAGAGACACTTATGCCATCAAAAGCCTTTTAAGTTATTAAGTAGAGAAGAAAAATGGCAGCCAGGCTGTACACTTTAGGCAGAAGCTTGGGAGATTGTTCTCTGTGGAATCTGCCTGGTCTAACAGGAAAAACCTCAAGATAATACTGCTGTAGGGAGGGTGGGCTACCTCACAGGGCTGCCTCTGTCTGTGAAGCCCTGTTTAGAAGCTCTGTGTGAGTGCCTGTACCTCTCAAATTGGCTTTTGGGGAACTCACTCAAATAGAAACAGATAGGATCACTAGACACCTGAGTAAAAAACATGAAAGACAGAAAGTCAGGGAGGGAGGAAAAGTGGAAGGATCAAAGAAAGAGGAAGACATGAACTGCAGGAAGCAGCACATCTGACACAGGAGAGAAGCAGAAGTGAGCTCTGGCTGCAGCTACAGGGAGAACTTGGATGACAGATGTTCGTTCACAGAGCACAGAAGGCAGCCCATCCAGAGAACCACAAGCCAGAAGGCTGTGGTGCTGTGAAGGAATATCTTTGTAGGAAGTTTACACCAGACTGCTTATGCTTTAATGTGCACACAAGTGACTTGAGGATCTCATTAAAAGGGAACTGGTCGGATGGAGTGGAGGCCCAATTTTTTACATTTCTAAACAAAGAAGGCCTGCAGCCATAGCCCTGTGGCATCCGATCCCTTCAGATCTGGGAAGCTAAGCAGGGTTGGCCCTGGTTAATACTTGAATGGGAGACTTCCTGGGAACACCAGGTGCTGTAGGCTTGGGAGACGGACCTGGTAACCCCCTCCCAAAAATCAATCTACCATTGAAAACCCTATGAATAGCAGAGAAGCACTGACAGTAGTGCTTCACCTGTTGTATGTAGGGTCACCACAAGTTGGACACCGACTTGACGGCACCTACCAACAACAAACATAGAAAGACTGTATACATGGCACGGTGTTAGGTAGTGCTCCATTCTGTTATACATAGGGTCATTATGAGTCAGATCCAACTTGACAGCACCTAATAACAACCACCTGCTCCTGGGTGATACCAAAGCTAGGGCTGTAAACCATAATTTGAGTAACATGAATACAGATAACTAATGAGGTTAAATTCATGATTAAGTATGTAGAAAATCAAGAGAACTACAATTTTTTAAAAAGGCAATCATTAACCTAAAGGAAAGCAAAAACTTTCGCAACAGGAAAACAGTAATCACAGTCTACTCTATGGCCCAGCTTTGAAGAATGTTTATATGGTCCAAGTAATATGAATATTGGATACTGATTGCTATGATTTGAATCAAAACTCATGCTGAAATTTAATCTCCATTGTGAGGTACTAAAGAGTGGGACCCGATGCAAGCTTTAAGAGATTATTAGATTTAGTCCTTTCATAGATTAATGAGTTATCTTTAGGGTCAGTCTACTATAAAAGCCAATTCAGCTTGTATGTGCCCTTCTCACAATGTGATGCCCTGCACCAGAGGGACTTCACCAGCAAGAAGGCCCTCATCAATTAGCCCTTGGACCTTGGACTTCTCAGCCTCCAGAACAGTGAGTTGAATAAACCTTTATTCTTTATAAATTACTCAGTCTGTGGTACTCAGTTTTAGCAATAGAAAACAAACTAAGACACAGATCTAACCAAAATACAACTATGACGAAATGGCTGGAACATAGGAATAGTAAGCTAAAAGTGGTAATGGGGAAGAGGCATTAAGGAAGGAAATTAATTCTAATGCTCCAAAATAAAAACAGTATGTAATGCCTGCAACTAAAAAATAATAAACTAGCAATATAAACACTTAAGTTAGATATGTGGAGGTAAATATAAAAATAATTATTTAAAAGAGGTGACAGTAGTTGTTTCTATGGAGGAGGGAGTAGAGATGAGGTGGGTAGGTAACTAGAAGTTTGTTATTTTTGGTTAAACTGTAAGGAAGTACCCCCCAAAAGAAGCAGCTCCCAGTGGCCAAAGCTCCAACAATTTGAGCAATAAAATAAATGTTAGAATTAAATTATAAATTATGCAATGAAGTAAATATCTATTAATCCATACTGAAATATGTACATCCATGTATGCATCCATGTTGTTCTTGTTGTTGGGTGCTGTCAAGTTGGATCCGACTCATAGCAACCCTATGTACAACAGAATGAAACACTCTCCAACACTGTGCTGTACCTGGCACTATTATCAGTGCTTCTCTGTCCTATACGTATACATGTATGCACATATACATACATACAAATATACGTATAGGACAGCTCTTCCTCACAGAGGAATTCCAGCTAATAAATACAGAAAGGAAAAATAGTGTATTGCCACTCGGCAAACACCTCAGTAATAATTATTACAGTCACAATCCATGATGGATACTGAAATTAATGGGTAAAAGGTCAAAGAGGAACAGGACATAGGCATACTTTCAACATACTTTCCCCATACCATTTATTAATTACAAATGGAAAAATAGTAAGTGCACAAAAGAGAAACCCAGCAGACATCACTTTTACTAAGTGATCAAGACTCACATCACCTATAATAAGATATGGGCTAGGGTTTAGCTCAGTTGGTAGAGTGCCATGCTGCACTCTCTGAGGGCTTGGGTTTGATCTCCCTCACTGCAAAAACAAGAGAAGGATGTGGTAGTCTACTCCTGAAACAATCAGCCATTGAAAACCCTATGAGGGTTGCTAGGGGTCAGACCAACTCAAGGGCACCTAACAATAACGTGATAATAAGACATAGGGCTAGAGTTTAGCTCAGCTGGTAGAGTGCTACTCCACACTTTCTGAGGACCCAGGTTTGATCCCCAACAACACAAAAATGGGAGAAGGATATGGCCATTTACTCCCAAAACAATCCTGAAAACAACCATTGAAAACCCTCTGAGAGTTGCTATCAGTCAGACACGACAGCACCTAACAACAACATAATAAGACATACGGATGTCATGAAATTGATGTGGGTAGGCTGGGACTCAGAGAGCAACGAGATATAGATGTTTACGGCCTTACCTGTGAACAGACTGCATGACATCTTGTGATTGCAATTAGCTGTGCCCTGCAGGGCAGATGGCTATGCTTTGCAGTAGAGTTACTTGTGTACTGCAGGGGATTCTGAGACCCAAAAGTTTAGCCAGAGGACTCATTTGTTGTTGTTGTTGTTAGGTGCCGTCGAGTCGTGTCCGACTCATAGCGACCCTTATAGAGTTTTCAATGGCTGATTGTTTCGGGATTGCCTTGGGAGTGGGTTGCCACATCCTTCTCCCATTTTTTGCAGTGTTGAGAATCGAACTCGGGACCTCAGAGACTTCAGAGCAGCGCTCTACCAAATGAGCTAAATCCCAGCCCAGAGGACTCATTAACATCCCATTATGGTTGTGATTTTTATACATGTACCTCCTTCCAAATTTTCATCTTGATTCCAAAAGTTCCATGTTTGGTCAAGCCACTCCTCCTCACATTCCTAGAAATGCCTTCCCATTTTCCAGAAAATTCCACAATGATGTGCATAGGAATAGCATAAGGTTTCCCTTAACCCATTAAAAGCACCTCCTAGATTCTGAGGAATTCAGCTATTCAGTGGATGCTATCCCCCCCATAGGAGAAGAACTTTTGATTTTGCTTCAGTACATCTGCTCGATAAGTCTCCTCCTTGCCCATCCTTGAATTCTTTCCTGATGAGACTAAGAATCTCTGGGACTACCAGGTCTGGTGACAAAACTTCAGATACAAAGGCACAACATGACGTCTATGGTTTATTATTGTTGTTGTTGTTAGGTGCTGTCGAGTTGGTATCCAACTCATAGCTACCCTACGTACAACAGGTGAAACAACTATGGTCAGTACTTCTCTGCTATTCATAGGGTTTTCGATGGCTGATTGTTTTGGGAGTGGTTTGCAAGATCCTTCTCCCAAGCCTACAGCACCTGGTGTTCCCAGGCAGTCTCCCATCCAGGTACTAACCAGGCTGACCCTGCTTAGCTTCTGAGATCTTATGGGATTGGATGCCACAGTGGTACAGCTGCAGGCTGCTATGGTTTACTTACCAAATATTCCTAACCTCATCAACATCATTAGAAACATCAGACAAACCTAATTTGGCAGATAATTGTACAAAATATTGGAACATTACTCTTATGTCAAGGTCATAAGACGAAAAGAAAGACAGAGGTGTCATAGATTGGAGGAGATGAAGCACATATAGTAACTGAATGAAATATGGGATAATTCTGGATTGAATCCTTGAACAGAAAAAAAAATTGACATTCAAATAAGGACTACTGTTTAGGTAATAATAATATACCAAAGTTTCATTCAGAAATGTACTAAGGTTACCAAGGACAACATTAACATTATAGAAAGCTGGGCAAAGGTTGTACAAGAACTTTGAGATACATATATATATATATATATGACTTTTCTGTACACCTGAAATTATATAAAAGTAAAAAATTAAAGAAATAAAAAAGCATCTTTGTACAGCAGGATACAGTGATTGGAAACTGCAGACCAAAGCCAAACTCAGCCCGTTGCCTGGTTTTGTGAATAAAGCTGCACTGCAACACATCAACAGTCATCCATTTTTACATATTATCTTTGGCTGCTTTAGCACTGCAACACCACATAGGGAGCATTGCAACAGAGACTTTATGGCCCACAATGCCATAAACAATTATCATCTGATTCTTTACAGAGAAACATTTGGTAACCTCCAACACAGAAATTAAGAGTATGGATTCTGAGTTCAAATCCTGGCAATCGATTTACTATGTGTGGGACCATGAGTAAGTTATATAACTTCCAAATGCCTCAATTTCTTTACAGATGAGTCTGTAAAGCAGAAATAATAGTTATTGGTCTCATACCATTATTATGATTTTTTAATGTAAATAAGTGAAGAAAATGGAATGCCAGAATTAATTATAAAATATAAAAAGTACTTATAGCAAATTCTGTACAATTTTAAGAATGTATTAATATTTTTAAAAGAATAGTTTAAGGCAAATCCATAAGCAATAAGGTTGAAAATATTTTATTGGATGGCACTTTGTTTTTAATAAAGCTATTAATCTTCACATTGATAATACATACTCTAAATTCAATTTACATAATGTGGTTAAATCTGTTTATTATCAAACAATTAAGGAGAAAAAAACATTTTCAATATTAGCTCAAACTCATTACCTCTTAAATCAGATTTTCTCAAATCAGTTACTATATAGCTTCAGAAAGGTCTCTGATATATTTGACAGCCACTCTCAAGATTTTTTCAAAAGATACTTATTCTTTTCACCTCCATCTCCCACTTCCTCTCAGACATATCCAGGAACTATAACAACAGCACAACACACCTGGGTTCCTTTTAGGTGATTTCTCTACACACTCATGGCATCCAGGCATCTCCTGATGGCAGGTGTATTCACAGCTGTGACAAAGCTGTGTCAAAGATCAGGTAGCGACCCTCTGTACAACAGGGGAAACACTATTGTCAGTACTTCTCTGCTGTTCATAGGGTTTTCGATGGCAGATTGATTTTTGGGAGGGGGTTGCCAGGTCCTTCTCCCAAGCCTACAGCTTCTGGTGTTCCCAGGCGGTCTCCCATCCAGGTACTAACCAGACCCGACCCTGCTTAGCTTCCAAGATCTGATGGGATCAGATGCCACAGGGCTATGGCTGCAGATTTCGACCTTCTAGTATCTTCTTTAACCACTCTCTTAGTGTTTTGAAGTTTATAATGTAGAGGTCTTTAGGTTCCTTGGTTAGATTTATTCCTAGATATTTTTTGAGGCTATTGAGATTGTGATTTTTTTATTTCTTTTTCCTCATATTCATCATTAGTACACAGGAATGCTACTGATTTTTGATTATTGATTTTGTATCCTGCTACTTTGCTGAAGGTACTTGTCATATCTAAGAGTTTTCTGGCATAGTCATTAGGGTCTTTTAAGTATAAGATTATGTTGTCTGCAAATAGGGATAATTTGATTTCTTCTTTCTCTATTTGTATCCCTTTTATTTCTTACTTTTGCATTATTGCTCTGGCTAGAACTTCAATCACTATGTTGAATAAGAGTGGAGAGAGTAGACATGCTTGTCTTGTTCCTGATTTTTGAGGGAATGTTTTCAGGTTTTCCCCATTTAGTACAATGTTATCTACAGGTCTGTCATATAGCCTTTATGACAGTGAAGTATGTTCCTTTTTCCCACTTTCTTTAGGATGCTGGATTTTGTCAAAGGCTTTTTCTTCATCTATTGAGATGATCATGTGATTTCTGTCTCTAAGTCTGTTGATGTGTTATATTACTCTTACTGGTTTGCATATGTTGAACCAGCCCTTGCATATGTAGAATGAAACTCACTTGATTGCAGTGTATGATCTTTTTTTATGTGCTGCTGCATTTGGTTTGCAAATATTTTATTGGGGATTTTTGCATCTATGGTCACCAGAAAAGTTGATCTATAGTTTTCTGTTTTGGTTATGTCCTTATCTGGTTTTGGTATCAGAGTAAATACTGGCTTCATAGAACGAATTCGGGAATATTCCTTCCCTTTCCATTTTATGGAATAGTTTGAAGAAGATACTTATTAATTCTTCTTTACCAGTTTGATAGAATTAGGCTGTGAACCCATCAGGATCTGGGCTTTTCTTTGTTGGGAGGTTCTTTATTACTATCTCAGTTTTGTTACTTGCTATAGGTCTGCTTGAATTATTTATATCCTCTAAGTTTAATTTTGATAGGTCATATGTGTTAAGGAATTTGTCCACTTTTACTATATTTTTGGGAGGGAGGAGTACAAGTTCTTAAAGTAATCCCTGATGATTCTCTGTATTTCACTGGTATCTGTTGTAATGACCTCTTTTTCATCTGTAATATTAATTTGGATCTTCTCTTTCTTTTGCTTAGTCTGGCTAAGGGATTGTCTACCTTGTTTATCTTTACAAAGAACCAACTCTTAGTTTCACTAATTCTTTGTATTGTTCTTTTAGTTTCCATTTCATATATTTCTGCCTTAATCTTTATTATTTCTTTTTGTCTACTAGTTTTTGAATTGGCTTCTTGTTTTTCTAATGTCTTAATGCACATCACTATTTACTGAGGTTTCTCTAACTTTTTGATGTAAGCACATAGCTGTGAATTTCCCAGAGAACTGCCTTTACTGTATCCCAAAGATTCTAGTAAGTTGTGTTTTCATTTTCACTTGTAAAACCTTGTTGTTGTTGTTGTTGTTGTTGTTGTTAGGTGCCGTCGAGTGGGTATCCGACTCATAGTGACCCTCATAGGGTTTTCAATGGCTGACTGTTGCGGGATTGCCTTGGGAGTGGATTGCCAGGCCCTTCTCCCATTTTTGTGGTGCTGGGAATTGAAGTCGGGACCTCAGAGACTGTAGCGCAGCGCTCCACCCACTGAGCTAAATCCCAGCCCTGTAAAACCTTAGGAATTTTTTAAAATTTCCTTTTGATTTCTTCAATGATCCATTGATCATTCAAAAGTGTGTTGTTCAATTCCCATGTACTCATAACATTTTTGTAGTTTCTCTTGCTATTTATTTCTACTTTTATTCCATTATGATCTCATAAAATACAAGGAATGATTTTAACTTTTTAAAAATATTTGTTAAGGCCAGTTATGTGAGCAAAATGTGGTCTATTTTAGAAAAAGTTCCATATAGCGCTGAGAAGAATGTGCATTCCAGAACTGTTGGATGAAATATTCTGTAGATGTCTGTTAAGTCCAGTTGGTCTACGGTGTTGTTTAATGCTAGGGTTTCTTTGTTAATTTTTTATTTGGATAATCTCTGTACGGATGAGGGTATTAAAGTCACTCATTATTATTGTATCTGGACTTATCTGTTCCTATATGGCCAGTAATATTTATTTTATGAAATTAGGTGCACCAGTATTTGATGCATAAATATGTACAATCACTATGTTTTCTTGACTGTTTCCTTTATTAATATGTAGAGACCTACTTTGTTTCTTCTAATTTTGGGCTGAACACAACTTTGCCAGG
The DNA here is from genome assembly GCA_007922755.1 of Pedetes capensis. Lineage (NCBI taxonomy): Eukaryota > Metazoa > Chordata > Mammalia > Rodentia > Pedetidae > Pedetes > Pedetes capensis. The sequence goes on along the minus strand of VMDO01001885.1, from coordinate 6,278 downwards.
TATCAGTATAGCAACCCCTGCTGCTGCTATCATCATCATCATCATCATCATCATCATCATCATCATCATTATTTGGTTTCCTTATGTTTGGTAAATCATTTTCCATCCTTTCCTTTTCCGCCTAGGTGTCCTTTCAAATGAAGTGTGACAGAAAATAGTTGGATCATCTTTTTTATTCCAATTGACTAATCTATGTCTTTTAAGTGGAGCTTTAAGACCATTTACATTTAGGGTTATTATCAAGAGAAATTTGTTGTTTTGTCTAATTTTATTGGTTGTTTTCCTAGTTGGTTTGGGTGTTGACTATACTTATTCTGTTGTTCATATTAGAGGCCTGCTGGTTTACTAAGTTAGATACCCCTGCTTCTTTCTTAGCTTTCATTTGGTCATGTGTTCCTCTCATGGGATTTATTCATTCCTGTATTCTCAAATTTGTGTTTGTCTCTCTTCTTCCTCTGTGTGTAGGATTCCCTTAAGTATCTTCTACAATGATGGTTTAGTGGTCATGAATTGTTTAAGTGTGTGTCTCTCTTAGAAAGTCTTTCTCTCTCCATCCATTTTAAAGGATTCCTTTGCTGGATATAGTAGTCTTGGTTCACAGTTACTTGCTTTCAGGCCTTGAAATATATCATCACATGCTTTCTTGGATTTTAGGGTTAGAAGTCTAATGTTATTCTGATTGGTTTGCTTTTGTAAGTGAGCTGATGTTTTTCTCTTGCAGCCTTTAAAATTCTTTCCTTGCTTTGTAGTTTTAAAACTTCAACTATGATGTGATCAGGACAGGATCTTTGCTGGTCATGCCTATTTGGGATTCTGGATATCTCTATTGTTTAGGTGTCTATTTCTTCCCCTAGATTTGGGAAATTTTCTTCTATTATTTCATTGAAAAGATTTTCTAAGCCTTTAGCTTTAGTCTCAGCTCCTTCGACATCATGGAGTCTTAGGTTACATCTCTTTATCTTGTCCCATAGGTCTTGGAAGTTGTGGTTCTATTCCTTTTTTATTTTTTCTCAGTGTTGGTGTGAGTGTAGTATTTCTTCTATTTTGTCTTCCATTTCTGATATTCTTTTTTTTTTTTTTTCGGTACTGGGGTTTGAACCCAGGGCCTCATGCTTGCATGCTTTGCAAGTGCTGCACCTCTGAGCTGCACCACTGAGCTGCACACCCAGCCCATTTTTTTACTTTTTGAAACAGAGTCTCGCTAAATTACACAGACTGCCTCTGGTCTCAAACTTGTGATCCTCCTGCCTCCGCCTCCCCAGTCACTGGGATTACAGGCATGTGCCACTGTGCCCAGCTCCATTTCTGATATTCTTTCTTCTGCTTGATCCAGTCTGCTGGTGTTGCTTTCCACTATGATTTTTTTTTTTTTGGCTTATTGTATTTTTCATTTCCAAAATTTTGACAAGTACCTGAACTAACTAGTCATTTCATCTATCTGCTTATTTGTGTTTTCTTTGAAATCATCTATAATTTTTATAAGCAGACTTTTGAATTCTTTGGCATTTCAAGCAGTTTGGTATCTTTGGTTTCAGTTACTGAGGAGTTATGGCCAGGTGAAGGAGGCCCATTATCTTTCTTTTTCATATTTCTTGTATCTCTGTATTGAGTTTTTCACATCTGTTAGGATGGCTGTCTCTTCCTGTTTTACTTGGGGATATTCTTGGTGTACAGTCTTCTCTTGAGTTTTTGATTTCCACTATTACTTGATAGGACAAAGAAATCTTTTACTATAGTAACAAGTCAAAACAAAAACAGATGAAATTAAATGAATTTGAAGCCAGCTAGCTAATACTTAAGAAATTACCTTAGGAAAGGAAATGGTAGGAAAAGTGTAGAGTAAGTTTTGGGATCAGACATTAACTGTGGTAAACATATCAATAATAGCAGAAGGATGAAAATCAGGGGAAGAGGTGGGAGAAGGAGAAAAACAAAGAGCAGGATTGGGTAGGAGAAAGGGAAAAGAAGAGGCATAAAGAAGAGTATTAGTGGGTAGGAAAAGAGCAGGTGAAAACATAAATCTGCTTGTACACTTGTAGGGGGAGTTAAATTCTCCCTTTTGCTGAGGTTAGAGTTGGTATGTGGGTGCATGCCATTTTGTTGTGTTCCAAAATCTCTTTTGCTGCGCTAATTCAGTTATGTTAATACCTTTATTGTGTCCTCTGTTGCATTCTCTACTTTTTTCTCCTGGAATTTCATTTTCTCCTTGTTACTTTGGGATTTTTTCATTCACAGTGTTATAGGGAGACTGCTTCTAATCTGCCATCTTGATTTTTCCAAAACCAAATTTTTCAATGAATGTCTGTACAATCCTTTCACTCTTCTTTTCTTTCTCTTCTGCTCTTGTAGTGCTGCTTGCTCAACAGGAACCAAAGCAGAAAATCCTGAATCCAACATATCTTTATGAGAGAAAGGCAGAGGGAATTTTGACACAGACCAGAAAAGAAGATGAACACTCAGGAAAGAGGGATATCAAGATGACAAACGTTTTGAGTCATGTGTCCCCAAGTCAAGGAACACCAAGGGATGCTGCTAGTCACTAGAAACTGAAACAGCAAAGGAATGAATTCTGCCCTAGAGCTTCTGGAAATAAAATGACACTATCAACACCTGATCTCAGCCTAGTGAAACCAATTATTAGAATTCTGCAACTATGAGAGAATAAATCTGTGCTGTTTTAAGCTACCATGTTTGTGGTAATTTATTATAGCAGCCACAGGAAACTAGTATTACCATTCTGCACATCAGCACTCATAGGTGCATACATACAGGGACACTTTCAGGAAGCAGGACCCATTAATCTTACCAATTTCTCATTAAAAAAATATTCCTGGCCAGGCATGGTGGCACACACCTGTAATCCCAGCAATTTAGGAGGCAGAAGCAGGAGGATTGCAAGTTCAAGACCAGAGGCAGTGTGCATAATTTAGCAAGACTCTGTCTCAAAAAGTAAAAAAAAAAGGGGGGGGCTAGGGGTGCAGTCCAGTGGTACAGCACTTGCAAAGCATCAAGTGTGAGGCCCTGGGTTCAACCCCCAGTATGGCAAAAAAAAAAAAAAAAAAAATCCCTGAAAGAGAGAGTTGGTAAAGAGTTTACTAAAGCCTTTGGTAAGCAAAGCCTGTAGCTGTACCACTGTGGCGTCAGATGCCATCAGATCTTGGTAGCTAAGCAGCATAGGGCCTGGTTAGTACTTGGATGTGAGACCACCTAGGTACACCAGGTGCTGTAGGCTTGGGAGAAGGACCTGGCACTCTCAAAAAACAATCAGCCATTGGAAATTCTATGAATAGCAGAGAAGCACTAACAATACTGTTTTGCCTGTTGTACATAGGGTTATGAGTCAGAAACCGACTTGATGGCACCTAAAAAAAAAAAACTAGTAAGCAAATTCAAATCTTTGGTAAGTAATTCAGTAAGAATCAAATTTTCTATCCCTTCTTTTCATCTTGGAAACCAAAGGATTGGTAAAAATATTATGAGGTATATAGGTTGTTACCCTACCATGGGCTCATAGTTTTGAGCTATGTTATTTGTCACATTGGTTCTATATAGAGAGGAAGACAACCAGGTAATGACACTGATTTTCACATGCAGCTTATGAACTTTGTCTCATTACTTTGTAATTCCTGACCACACAATATTAAGTAATATCTGCATTCTCCCTTTCTTTTATGTTGATATATCAATAGCTTTTTAGTAGTACTGTACTCAAGAAGATTCTTTTTTCTTTCATTCTGTCTATTGGAAAATACTTTAATTTTTCATGCAAGACAAACATTAGGTGTTTACTTTCTCAAAACAGCTAAATAAATCCTAATTGCATAGCCTTCAAGTCTTATCTTAATGAAAAAATTGTTGCAAGGTCTAACAAAAACTATATGCAAAACCTCACTTACCAACATAATGAGTACACTTGAATAGTTAAGGCCACATATTAACTCAACAGTTTTTAATAGTTTGAAACATAACTTTAAAATAGGCCAGAATAGTACTTCTTTACCCAGCCTTTGATACTTCCATAGCCAAGAGCCCAGTGCTTTCTAAGTGTGACAAATGATCATTCTAATTAAACTGATCAAATACTTATCTGTGCTGCTTTGTGGTATAATAACCTTAAGAAGATTAGACAAACAGGTCTGGAAATATACAAATCCATCATGTTTGTTAATGAATTAGTGTTCTAATAAGTGACTATCTGTAACTTTTCATTTGTCAAGTCACTGATCTAAAAGTGATTTGGATATATGTACTGAAAATATGTTTTTCCACTGTGTTGCTTTTTTCTTCTCTCTAAACATTGTTTTTGATGGAAAGAATCTTAAATATGTCCAATTTGTCCATTCTTTTTTCCTTCATGATGAGCACTCAGTATTTCCTCTGTAGGAAATGTTTATTTTTATTTTCTGGTAGCTTTCTGTCTTACCTTTCTCAGGTCTACGATCTATGTGGAACTATTATTAGAAATCAAAGACTTAGATGGGCACGGTGGTGCACATCTATAATCCGAACAACTCGGAGGCGGAGGCAGGAGGATCACAAATTCAAGACCAGAGGCAATCTGCGTTATTTAGCAATCCCCAGAACCTAAAAAAGAAAGAAAGAAAGAAAGAAAGAAGAGAAGAGAAGAGAAGAGAAGAGAAGAGAAGAGGTCAAAGACATTAAAAATAAGGAAAAATTCTAGGACATCTTTCTCCCATGTCACTTTTTACTGTCACCATCTAGGGCTGACTGCAAACCCCTTTGTTTAAGACTATTTCAGCCATCAACTAGCCATCTCACTCAACTGCCCCTGAATGTGGCTGAGAAACTCTCCATCTCAGCTGGGCTCTCTGTGGTGAATCACCTTGGCAATACACCACACAGGCTATGTCAACTTTTACCACACCCTCTCAAACCCCTACTTCACTCACTTTCAAGGACTCCCTGGAGCATTTCTGCTTCTGGCCAAGATGAAGTAACAAGATCCAAATTTACCTTCCTGTCTGAAACAAAGTCAACAAAACACACAAAGGGAACAGTATCCAAAATACTAACTGGTAACAAAAGATATGAATCCCTGATAGATGGGAAAGGAGTCAGGTGAGTCTTAAGAAAGGCTGGACTAGGTTTCTGCCTCTAGAGCATTTCCAGTGATGGCACAGGGAGGGAAAACCCAGGCAGAGACCAGCCACTTGCTGAACTGAAAGTCCAGGAAAAACCAAAGTAGCTGTAGTTTGAGGGAAAGGAGAGAGCTTTACTAGGAATTATTTCTAAAGAGTTGCAGAGTTCCACTCAAAAACTCAGTTGAGTTCTGATCATGGGTATAAGGAAGCTAAGAAAGCAGGAGAAAGGTCCACCAGACAGGATCAGAGATTATAGCACAGTATCTCTACTCACAGAAACAAGAACAGTCTGTTCTCACCTGCCAGACTGGAAAACCTCATGATTTAAGGAACATTGGGTGGACTACCTAGAATGGTCTTGCTCAGCTCTTAGTCCTAAATTGAACACTGGTCCCATGTAACAAATCTTAAACTAACACCTGAAAGAATCTATTTCCAAATAAAATAACTCCATCCATAGAAGAAAGCTCAAGAATATTTATAGGAATGCAAAAATATCTAACACCTACCAAGGAAAAATTTACAATATTTATCATTCAGTAAAAAGATACCATGCACACAAAGAAACATAAATATATGGCTCCTAATAAGGAAATCTTGACCCAGAACTGACATAAATTTTAGAATTAGCAGACAAAGATATTAAACCAGTTTTAATTATATTTTGTATATTTTGTACTCAACAAGGTAAGTAGAGACATGGAACACATTTTAAAAGATACAGTATCACTTCTAGAAATGAAAACTACAAGGTCTGAGATGAAAAATATATGCTTAGATAAAATTAATATTAAAGAAATTTCCAAAGAAAAGATTACTAAGCATGAAGACACAGCAAAAGAAACTATCAAAAATGAAAAAAAAAAATTTTTTTTTTTGGTGGTACTGGAGGGTTGAACCCAGGCCCTGCACTTGATGTTTTGCAAGGGCTGTACCATTGGGCTGCACCCCTAGCCCCTTTTTTTTTTTTTTTTACTTTTTTGAGAAAAGGTCTCACCAAATTACGCAGACTGCCTCTGGTCTTGAACCTACGATCCTCCTGCTCTACCTCCCAAGTCACTGTGAGAAAAGAATATTTTAAAAGGAGCAGAGCACTGATGAACTAAGACAACTTCAAGCAGTCTAATATATAGGTAAATGGAGTCTCCCAAAGTAGAGAAGAGTAAAGAAAGGATA